>CP092886.1:166463077-166602650 GCA_030710605.1 Cordylochernes scorpioides
TTTCAGACAAATACGAAAGTAATAAGAGAGAAAGAGAAATAAGGATACCCCAGGCCCCTGGAGCGCAAGAAACGCCAACTGCCCGGAAGTAATAAGAAAAATCTATGTAAATATAGCATAGAATACTTGAAGAAAAATAAAACTGATTAAGGGGGGAAAGTGTATCTGAAATGATAAAATTAGACCAGAATATAAACAAAATACAGGAATTATTAGAAAATAATTTTAATTATATTAAGAGAGACTCGACACGAAAATAGGCAAAATACATAAAGACAAAGATCCGTAAGTAGAAATAGCCAAAGACAGAGTAGATAAATCTATTCAGAAGGAAGGATATGCAGCAAAGAACAAATTTTCATAATTACAACTCCAATGATATTCTTTAAATATATTCTTAAGAAAAGGCATCTCCTGATCGTGCAACTAATATTTAATAATGGCTTGCGCCATCTGTAGGAATAAATATCAACTAATCGTTTATTTTTAATTATTTTAGAGATAGTCAAAATACACATTTTTGATAAATTAATAAAAGCTAGCCACCTAAGCGTTTCTGACTGTTGGTCCTCACCATCGTGGTGAAAGCTGTACCTCAACAACCAAATATTCTGGTCATGGGATTTCCTGAGAAATCATGGAATATGTATTTATGCCGGAAGGGCATGAGAACGCCAAACTATGTGAAAATAGTACAAAATGACATTTTACTGGTATTAGGTGGATAATAAAGGAAAAGGCATCTCCTGATCGAGATACGACCATTACGAACCAGGATCGAATCCCGCATTGGGCACTTTTTTCTAATTTAAAAAATGCTCCAATGGCCTCCGATTCTTGCAAAAGTCCAACCCCACCATCGAGTGCAAATAAAAACGAGGCTCTGGCACATTTTTAAGGGCAAAGGTCGAACTGCTTTTCACTTGTGTAGACATGTGGTGCACTTACAGTAAAAGCAGTCGCCAACTTCTACCCACCATGAAAATCATGACCAGTAGCACGTGTACTAGGGATAATAATAAAAAAATCTGTATATGTATCCTTGGTATATATATATATATTTTTTTTCATTTAATTAAAAAGGCATATATTGGATCAAAATATAATTTATTTTACCCATATTTCAATTGGCTGAATGCCAACCTTTATCAAGGTGTTATAACATTTTAAAGTGTGTCAACTATATATATTTAATATATATTTTAATATCTAATATATTTTTATGTAGATATGTATATACATAGGGGACATATATATTAACCTAGGATACATATCTACATAGGATATAACTACCTAAGATACATATACATCTCTTATGTAGAAGTGTATATAAATGGGAGATATAACTACCAAGGATACATATATGTATCTACCAAGGATATAACTACCTGGATACATA
The DNA here is from genome assembly GCA_030710605.1 of Cordylochernes scorpioides. NCBI lineage: Eukaryota > Metazoa > Arthropoda > Arachnida > Pseudoscorpiones > Chernetidae > Cordylochernes > Cordylochernes scorpioides. Next base: position 166,464,477 of record CP092886.1, read on the forward strand.
TGCATATCTACCAAGGATACATATCTACATAGGGGGGATATATCTACCGAGGATATATATACATATCTACCAAGGATATAAATACCTAGGATAAATATACATATCCACATATGGGGTATATATCTACCTAGTATACATATACATATCCACATAGGGGGGATATATCTACCTAGGATATAGATACATATCTAAAAACAAAAAAAAACATATCCTGACCGCTCACGTGAACAATCAATATGCCAGAGCGCCATCTAGTGGAACAAAAATCAACATTAAATCTATTTAACTTTTCCGTGATATTTGATCAGTTCAGTTTTTTTATAAATCGATAAAAGCCACCCACGTACGCTTTTCGGGATATCTTCATAGATTTATCAAGAAATTGAGTTGGCCAAATACCACGCAACAAGTTAAATCAACGTTTTGTTGATCTCTGTTCCACTAGATTCCAGATATGCCTTTTTTGTTTTCAATATGAACATCATTTTTTTTTCACACATACATATCTACATAGGATATCACATGCCAAAACGAGATTTGTCTCCAAGATCCTGAGTACCAATTTTAAACATTTTAATTTTATATGGATTTTCGCTCGCTGACCATACCTTCACCTAATACTTCGCGTATTTCTTTGGCGCATTTTCGGCTTAACATTTTACAGTAGTGGCGAAAAAATTAAACTTTTTTTATACTATTTAAATATTGTTTTAGTTAAGCTCAAAGTTGTGAAATAATTTTAAAATAGAATTTATATTTTTTGCATCAATTTTAATGCGCCATAAGTTTATTCAAAAAATTCAATGATATTTAATATTCATTTAAAACAGATTATTTAGAGGATCATCATACCTTTTTATAGTTTCATTACTTTTGTAATATTTTATTGTACATATATCTTGATTGGTTATTGGAGCGAGAGAGGACCTGGACGAAGACTACGGACGGTGACCAACGAGGAAGACAACGAATAAATAACCGCGATAACTTTAAAAGGTAATTTATTTTATTTACTTTTATTTATTTGCTTTGAGTATGAAAGCCGCTCGGGAAACGTGTATAACACCAAGAAGGAAGAAACCAAGGTCGACGACCCTGCAAAGCTGCAACTTGGTGCAACAATATATATGTACATAGCACATTCTTATAATAATAAAGAAAAATAATATTTAAAAAAAAATGCTGTCTGATAAAAAATTAACAGAATTATATCGAAATCAAAATTAAATTGGATATAAAATTGAATTTAAAGTTATCTGAAATATTAAATTAAAAATTAAAATTTTCAAATATGACTCACACAAAAAAAAACCTTTTTCCTAATTTATCTTAGAATAAATTCTGAATGTGTATTGTGTTTGTTGTTAAGATGGCTAAGGATTTTTTTATTTAAGGCTTATTTGGGTCCTATTTATTATGTTTAAATTATATTTAAAATACCTTGTATTCTCCCTTAAATTTTGCCATGCAACTTGCATAGGCGGAACTGTATACTATATGCTTTGTATTTACTCTGTAAATAATACCATTAAACTCTTACATAGGAGATACCGTATACAAGGTGTATCAGGTAAATTGAGGGTAACTTTGGCAGTCCATAAGACAAATACTAAGCTCTCCAGGGAAAGAGATCGAGGGGAAGGAGACGACAGGGATACACAGACGATCTAAAACAATGAACTGGACGACACACCTACGAGGAGATGGAGAGGATGATGGAGGAAGTATGGAGAGACCATGTGGCCCACCCTCAGTAGAGGAAGGCATTGAAGGAGGGAGATATGGAGAGACCATGTGGCCCACCCTTAGTAGAGGAAGACATTGAAGGGGAAGGAAGAAGAGACAAATACTACTTTAGATAAAAATAAATTTGCTTTTTTCATTTCGTAGCCATATTCATATAAAATATAACAGTACATATGTGTGCAGTGTAGTGATGAACAATAAACGAGCAGCAAATATCGTTGCTCTGCGAGCCGAAGGAAGCCCAAAGAGATTTTAGAGTTTCTTGGCCAAAACCACTGTTTATCGTATCAAGAAACAGTTTGATAAGGCCGGCAGTAAACAAAGTAAAAAGACTAGCTTCAATCGGACAGGGTATATGGCGAAGAATTTGTCAAAATTGATTTATTTGCTCATACAATAAAACCAAGTGCTAAAAGAATTGTGTATATCATCAAGTGTGCATATTTTATCTGAAATATATATTTTAACTATTGAAGACTAGGTTTGGTAGAGAGTCTATCTCGGTAAAATGGATGACTGTCAAATGAAATTGTTCTTTTGCCATTTTTTTTTTATCCACTTCAACATCAATCGATGATAAATGAATAAAATTTAATAATTTCGATTCCATTTCTAATTATAACTTTATCTATATGTCTAGTATATGTAAATAAACATATTCATTACAAATATTTATTATAAAAAACACATGAATATATATCATACAAAATTTGAATCTAACCTGAAGCGCCATCTATCTTTTAAAAATGTAATCATTTTTCATAGCAAATAATACCTCGTGATTTACTGTACTCCATTTATTTAAATTAATTCGGGTCAATTAATGCCAATTATCTGTCACTCCCAACAGGGTATTGGTAACCATAATTGAAGGGACACTGAATGAGGTCGGGCTGCAGCGTCAACACAGCTGCGCCATCTGCAGCGCGAGATCAAGAAGATTAGAAGCTGCTAAATGGGTTCCTGCACGCATCGCTGGATTGATTTGACTGAAGACCCAGGTGCGGAGACGTCGCTCATATTCCGACTAATTGAAGGCTCTAAGCTTGAGTGATTCCAACCCGGGAGAGATTAGTCCCCGCATCATTTAGAATTACCCACGCACCTTAAGAATACATTTCGGAACCTGTCAAACTTGGCGTAATTATTAAGGCATAATTCGCAGCTAATGATATCTACCTATAATTGGAGAATTTGAAGCCGTATTTGTATTTACAAAGATTATCTATGCATAGATATTTAATAGTGGACTGAATAAATGGAGTTATTATAGAGAATAAGGCTTTCTACTCTATTAAATTAATTTTACTCCAACTTATTTGGGGAGGTTCCGAATCACATGCATGGCTTTCCAATATGTTGTTGTTAGTGTCTCTCAAGTCGAGTTTGACACCTAGTGGACAAAATTATCCAATTTAATATGTTAGTGACCATCACTTGTAGCTCGGGGGTCGGTGGAAGGCTGGTTAAACCGTTTGGTTTTCGACCGCTAGGACCCGGGTTCGATTCCCGCATTGGACACTTTTTTCTGTTAAAAAAATGCTCCAATGGCCCCCAATTCTTGCAAAAGTCCAACCCCACCAGCGAGTGCAAGTAACCAAACGGGGTTCTGGCACATTTGTAAGTGCAAAGTCGAACTGCTTTTCACATGTGTAGACATGTGGTGCGCTTTCAGTAAAAGCAGTCGCTAACTACCCTCCTTGATTATCATGGCCTGTACCACTTACTAGGGGTAAGCAAAAAAAAAAAAACTTGCAGCTCATGAATTGACCTTCCAATAGCTTTCTTGATTGAGTTTTGTCCACGACTGTATATACGATATGGTGAAAACTTCAGACTTCCGGTGTTAAAAAGGAACCTATCCCTAGAAGCCTGATGTTTACATCTTAATATTGATACATGGTGTTATTTTATTGATAATTAAATTGATTAATTTTATTTATAAAAGAAAATAACGCGCTAAAATTATATTATTTCTTCAACATAGATGCGTGCTATTCTCTTATGTATAGATTCTAAGGTAGGTTCCAATAATAGAAGATGGTATAAGAAAGGAAGCTGCTGTTCGCGTATAAGAAAAGGCTTCCTTAATGTGAGTGAAATTGATGTGAATGATAGGTATGAATTTTCAGGTTGTTAGTGAGCGCTAATTGGATATTTCAATATAGACGTAATGAGAAAGGTCTCGCGTGTCCCGGAATATTTTTATTTTTAAAATTAATTTTTCAGAAAATGGATTTGTTTAGAGTTACAAGAAACTCTATATTTCATAATTTTGCACTAAGTTATTGAAAGTTTTATTAAATATTTTAATTTTAAAAATTTCAGTTGCATCTCAAGTTTTGTCATTTAACAAATTGGGAACCACATTTCTAGTGCAGCAGGTAATACTTACTTCCCCGAGTGTCCTTCCACAGGATGTCAGCACCTGTTTGACAATAATGATATACTGAAAAGGATGATAAAGTTGCTCTTTTGTGAAAAATATTCATCAATATAAATTTGTATTCGTTACTTTCACATATATATACTTAGAATATTGTAATTTTTGCATCCCAAAAAAATCAATTTAAAAAAATATATTCTACATTACGTCACACTGAATTTGAAACACCAAGAATTAGTTCAGCAGAAATTTGTAAAATATGCATAAAAATAATATATTATCTAACAATAAATTATATTTATTAGAACAAAATATGCTGAGCGACATTGCCTTTTACTCAATATGTTGTGGGACCACGGCGGGCGACTATACAGGCAGCAACACCTCTTGGTGTTGGTGGACTCAGGGGTCGGCAAACTGAGGCTTGCGAGCCACATGCGGCTCTCTGGATGTGACTGCGGCTATTTATATAGTTCCATACGCAAATTTTATTTATTCGAGTACTATTTATTGTTGACAAAAAATTGTGGTTCTTTATAACTTTGAAATTTTGCAAATTGCAATTTTTGGCTCTTCCTACTCAAAACCGACCCCTGTACTAACTCAACGAGCGTGCGGATGTTGTCCTGAGGAATGACTGCACATTCCCTGTAAACCATCAGCCACAGTTCATCTTCTGAACGCGGCTGTGGCAACGTATTTAAACGACGTCAAATTATGAAGCAGACGTGTTCTATAGGTGAAATATCAGAAGAAACTGGTGGCCATGGAAGCACCGAGGTTTCGTACAGGACATGTTGGCTGATGCGTGCTGTGTGAGGTCGGGCGTTACCTCTGCTGGAAAATGGCTTTAGTACCCCCTGAAGGAATGTAGCACCACCGGTCGCATTACGTCATCCAGGTATCGTTGGGCCGTCATAGTGCTTCAATGCGAATCAGAGGAGATCCGCTCTCATAGTCGATGGTTCTCCAATCCATAATGCCGCGTTGTCGTGAGGTGCGGCGTTCCACAGATGCGGCCGGATTGGACTTGTCACCAAGACGGCACCAAACTCTTTCTCGGTGACTCTCATTGCTAAAACAGAAGCGAGATTCGCCTGAGAATACTACTCTGAGCCATTCAGGAGATTTTTTTATAAAATATTTTTAAAGTACCCAAAGCGATAGATTATTAATTGTTAATAAAGTATATTGTGAGAAAGTATTCACATATCAAAATAACCATATGCTTCAATTATGAATGTCTCAAACTCGAGATTGAACCCTTTAACATTAACACATAAAAAAGAGAAATTGTACTGGGATCAGGTGGATAAATGTAGAAAAAAGGCATCTCCTGATCGTACAACTAAAAGTAACTGATGGCGATTAAAAAACGGTATTTGACCAATTCTGAAATAATTAAAAATCAACGATTAATTGAGAGAGAGAGAGAGAGAGAGATATTTATTCCGATTGGTGGCTTTTATCTTAAACTTTTTTCTTAACATAAAAGAGTTTTAAGAATGATGATAAAAACTTAATTTTTAAACAAAAATCTAATTTTGTAAAAACCTATAACAAATCATATCCAATCAATAACTTCAAAAAAATATTATTACTCAACATAATTTAATATAACTAAAATATTTATAATAATCCCTCTCTATTATTTATCCTTATTATATATTTATCCTTATTTAATCTTATTTATTCTGAATGTAATTCTACTGTCCTATAAGCTTATGTCCATTAATTTTCTTGAACACCATTTCTGAGATTCCATCCTTCAGTGCTGCGTATATAAGCAGAATCGTCCATTACAGTATTAGAGCTCTTAGAAGCGGTCTGGTGGATTAAATTGGCGAAACTGCTGGGAGGGTTCACCACTGATGAGTCAAGCCCTCCCAATATATTTTTTCATCGCAGTAAGGACAGTAGAAGTTTGTATTTTGTATAAAAGAAACATTCGTGCTTTTAAATCCTTTCATTTTATATTTATTCTCTCTATATTTTTATTTTGTATATTTAACCTTATATAACGATGTAATAAACAAGTTTCAATCTCTCAACAGTTGGATTATCGAGTCGTGAGTAATAATTCATTTTAAATATTTTGTTCTAGAAAAGCTATTACGTAAGGGCTCCATCATTTTTAAAAGATGGTCCTATAAATGGCACTGACGTGGTCTGTACGGCATGTGTCAAATCTTTCATTTTATTAAAAACCTTGTCAGAATATCACATCATTCTCTATATTGAATTTTGATCGCATACATTCTTAATATTACATCGTGTTTGAAAATGTGCATAAAAATATTTTAAATACTTAATTAACTATTCTTCAAATGGTTTATAAATTATTATAATTGGCAAGATATTTCAAGTTCAAGAACTCTACTAAAGGCATTTCTTCCAAATATATATATTAAGAATAAATATTTATTTTAAATGTTGTATATAATTCATAGGAAATTCCTGTAGAAAATTTCTTAAATTCGAAAGCTTGCCAAATATAATAAATTAAAAAGATACCATTAGATGAGTAGTTAATTAAATCTTTTAAATATTTAATATTGTTTTGATAAATCTACATATAGGCTTTATACGGAGAAATAAATGCAAAATTTATAATTACTTTTATAGCACATATATAAATGTTCTTAATTTATTATTTATGTGTAAATTTAAATGGGAAATCTTAGAGATATATAAGGACTTCGGGTATATAAGTTAAGCACACACACAACACACACAAAGCTTATTAAGACCAGCGGTCTTATACAGATTCACCACAGGAAGAAATAAAAGATGGAGCTCCTATACTCCAGGCAGCGCAGCACCCAACAACAGCCTCCTGGTCCGACGCATGTCCAATGGCCACATGTTCCTTTGTGCATACGTCATGGTTAACGAATCACTGAACAGGCGAGTGTGGAATCAGCCGCGTTCTAGGTCTTCACTTTCCTCGTCCAAAAGGACCACGGCATTCGGCGATTCAATCAATCTCCTCCGAACGGTAACTGCGCCTTTGTAGAATTTATATAAGTTAATCAATAATTATAGTTCGAATTCCCATAACAGATGGCATGCTAATGTGTATCATATAATAATAATTTATAATTATAATTTCAATTGCCATCTATCGATGAAATTTGTAAACTTTTTTTTTTTTGGCAAGCGAAAACCGCTAAGAGGATTCATCACTGATGAGCCGAGCTTATCTCTAATAATAATTTTTATCATCGCATTAAGGTCTATATTTTAATAAGAAACACCCGTAAGAAAAATATCTTTGGAAAAAAATAATAAATATCAATATATGACTATACACACTTATTTTTGATAATAATTATACATGCCGTGGTCCATTTGGACGAGGAAATCGAAGACTAGAACGCGGATGATTTCACACTCGCCTGTTCAGTGATTCGCTAACCATGACGTATGCACAAAGGAACGTGTGGCCATTGGACATGCATCGGACCAGGAGGCTGTTGTTGGGTGCTGCGCTGCCTGGAATATAGGAGCTCCATCTATTATTTCTTCCTGTGGTGAATCTATATAAGACCGCTTGTCTTAATAAAGCTTTGTGTGTGTGATCATAATTATACATTTTTTATAATATTCTTTTAAATATTCGTTTATAAATTTAATTGACAACCTATCTTGAAAATGTGTAACAATTATTCGGCAATATGTTTCTTTTTACATATAACATCAAATATTATATCTATAAACCTTACTGCAATGATAAAAGGTATTATATGAGAGGGTTTATCTCATTTGACGAAACCGCTGAGAGAGTTCACCATTGATGAGCCAAGCCCTCTCATTCGATAACTTTTATCATTGCAGCAGGGTCTTCAATATTAATATTAGATGATATATGTGAAAAACACCTTTCCAAAAATTAATTGTTATAAATATTTCTATATAATAGTTTATGATTTATTTAAATAAGAATTTTATTTACTTTAGATAATTCAGAGCCGCTTTTTATTAAGATTTTAAATCATATCAAAACCCCTATTAAATTTGTGTGCGGCCAGTTTTTAATAGATATTTGATTTCACTTTCTATAGAGAATTTTATTTATATAACAGCAGCGTTTGATGTTAGCCTTGTTTTAGACACGAGGTGATTGTTATTAAATGCAATTAGAAAATAATTCGTATTTTATTGATAAAGGCTACAAAATGCAATACCATAAAAATGGAGAGAAGAAGAGACATAATTAGAGGAGAGAGAACTCACATTATCTAATCAATTATTTCACATCATTAAAAAAGGCGATTAAATAGCAAAAAAAGACCATCAAAAGATTTAAACGATTCTAAAAATGAACGCTATATTAATTTTTTTTATTTTTCAAAATTTAATACAATGTGTATGTGATTTTTTTTTTCATATTAAAATTTCAAATCGTTTTGATAAAATTTAAATATATAATCAAAGATTTCAGAAAAAATTCACAAATGAAATTTGGAGGTAAAAATTGGCCATTGATGTTAAAAGCTTTGCTCGAGGTTTCAGATTACTTGTCCCATGGCTAATTCCTTGCTGGAATCTCCAGCGGTTTTAATGTAAGCTCCCGTTTCTAAGGCGTTCCCTATTTTCAATCGATAGCTTAAGAACATGGCTCTCTTCGCTTTTTTCATATAATTTAGGAATTCCTTTCTACAATATCACATACACACAAAGCCTTTATTAAGACATTAGTCTTATACAGATTCTCCGTACAAGGTGCAATATCAGGAAAAGAGCAGCACAGGAAACCAGTAGTTCCGCAACTATATACAATTATTAGTAATAAGGCAAAGTAAGATTTAATATGACCTTTCTACAATATAATATTAGTTCAAGTTGTAGATTTCGATTAATAACTTATTCAAATAATATTCATGTTTTATATTTATTCCTTTTAATATTTCTTAAAATTAAAGATACCTCGGCCAGCGAATCTTTTTTTATTGTCTCGACCTTTCGACAAAAATATTTTGTTCGCTCCTGACAAGGACAAAAGAATTTTGTCGAAACGTCGAGACAATAAGAAAGATTCGCTGGCCGAAGTATATTTAATTTTAAGAACTATGAATCCCGGCCAGGCAACCTCTATCTTTACGATCCTTTTAATATGATACATTAGCGCTCCATCTGTTACAAGAAATGCATACTATTTTTGACACGTTTCTTTAAAAAAAAAAAAAAAATTCTACTGCCCTTATTACAACGATAAAATAATGGGAGGGTCTGGCTCATCAGTGTGAGGGTTCACTAATGTTGAGCCATGCCCTTCCATTATTTTATCATTGAAGTAAGGGCAGTAGATAATTGTTTTATTTAAAAAGGAAACATACGCGCGCGAACCAAAAATAGTTTATATGTCTTATATGTCGTAAAGATAGAGGCTGCCTGGCCGGCATTCATAGTTCTTGAAAATAAAGATATTCTGGCCAGTAAATATTTTTATTACCTCGACGTTTTGACAAAATCTTTTGTCCTCGTCAGGAGCAAATATATATATATATATATATATATATATATATATATTAAAAATAAAGAAGGCATCTCCTGACCACGAGCACATGTGCTTTTTAGATGGCAGAGCGCCATCTAGTGGAGCAAGAATAAACTAAACGTTTATTTAGCTTGCTCCGTGATATTTGGCCAACCCAATTTCTTGATAAATCAAGAAAAGCCATCCACGATGTGCTCGTGGTCAGGAGATGCCTTCTTTATTTTTAATATCAACACCTGACCCACTTATCTTTTATTTTTTTTCTATTGTTTTCTCATATATATATATATATTTAGCAAGGCGTTAAAAATTATTCTTATATATGTTTTAACTTTTGTTTGTTCCTGACGTGGACAAAAGAATTTTGTCGAAACGTCGAGGTAATAAAAATATTTACTGGCCGGAATATATTTATTTTCAAGTCTCATATGTCGTTTTCTCCATTAAAATTCCTTAAACTTATTTCATCAAAAAATTTACATTCCATCACCAATGGATTAACTTAATCCAGCTGTCAATAACAAAGTACAGCATCTGCTGAATCTTGTGATTAAACATTAGTGCTCAGAATTGACGCCGGGATTATCTGGGTTAGAATTGGAGCTGAGAGAGATTTGGCGCAAAGAGGTATCGCCAAACTACGAAAGCATAATATGCTATTATATTCCTTAGATATAAGAGAGATTTAAAAATTAACATTTTTCTAAATATTTTCTCTTCAAATTTCTGTAATGGCGTTTTATTTTGATTTAAGTCTGTCAAAAAGCGATTCAAACTTGAAATCTAGCTTTTCAAATAAAAATAAGAAAACCTCGTTGTGAATATTATTTAATATATTAGAATGTTTTTATTGTGTTAAAAATATAAAAAAATCAATTTTTAATACATTAAATTATTAAAATCATTTTGGATCAAAATTATTTAGTAAAACTTCCGATATTTCGATGCTACTCGTGCATCACGTGGATGTTTACAAGGTTCGAATCCCAGAAAATGGGCGAACCTTTCATTGGAAGTTTATTAAGGTTGAGAGAGATCTAAACTAAAGCCTAAATCATATATATATTTATAATTATATATATTAATCAAACGGCTGTAAATATCTTTATTTACGGGGCTGCTAACCAGAATGGATGATTTTTGAGTCCCAATAATCAACCGGCTTATTTTACATTAAAATAAACTACTAACTCGTAATATATAATTTTAACTTAAAATCCTATATATGATATATATATATATATATGAAAATACAAGAAACACTTAACCCTGGTTGCATATTTTGCCCATATGATATGAAACAGGGGATTATAATTTACAAATATATTTTATTATTTGTAATTTTTGATATCGATAATGCTTCGTATGGTGTGGTTAGCCCGCTTTAATTATTTAAAACTTCATATAAAAGATCCCATTGTCCTACGTCATTGTCACAACGAGCATAAAGGTAAAATAAGATATCCCAACGCAAAAAATCCGTAGCAATCTTGAATTTCTCTTTGCTGCTAGAATTTCAAGTTATTATACTAGTTAAGCGATGATGTACAAGTGTAAAATTAGTATTTGTTGAAATTATAATCTCTTCAGTATAAAATTAGTATTTCTTGAGATTATAATCTCTTAAGTATAAAATTATAAGTGAAATACAATTTGCTAAGGGAAGAGTGTCTTTTATACCACGACAATGAAAGCTTTTGTATGTAACAGCCGAAAGATTGTATTGTAGTTTCCATATCGTAAATGTCCATAAATTCTTTGAATATCATATGTAGGATTCTACCTTGTGTGATATTTATAATCAGAATCATTTAATACAGTATTACAACTCTAAGAATCAGACTGGTGAATTAAACAGGCGAAATCGCTGGGAGGTTTACTACTGAAGAGTCACAAGTTTCCCAATATTTATCATAGAAGTAAGGAATATATCTTTTTAAAAATTAAATTAAAAATTTGCGCTAATAATAATAATGGGTAAATTCACTTATATTTCAATAATTTGTATTTGAAAACATATTTCTACATATTTCGCATTTATCCATATACAAATTTGTACTTAATGCTATCTCGGTAACATTGAAAAATGGTAAAAATAAACTACATTGAGATTAAATGAAATCATTAGAAAGCAAGGATATATTTCACACAATAGTAATTAAATATAATATATATAATAATTAAATAAAACACACATGTCCTCGGAACGTCAGCAAGATTATTCAAGGATCATTTCCCTATAAGTGGCCCTTGTTAAATCACTTTTTGTTCCCCGGTAGAATTGTTTTCTGCGAGCCGTCGACAAGCACATTCTTTCGGTTCTGATAACGGACCCAATGCATAAATTACCAGTAATCAATTTCCTGGCAATTTCCTAGACCGTTATCATGGGAGACCGTTATTTGCAAGTCGATCATTTTGTAAACATGCGCATTACCGCTATTAGGCTTAGTTAAGCACTGCCTAAATGTTTGAGACATATTTTTGTAAGTTTGATATGTGTTTGGATGCTTTTAAATCTTAATAGATATAATAACAGTAATTAATTTTTGTTGGTAAAATAGTAGGTTTATCATATTAATTGGTCAAAAATATTCATTTAAAATCATTTTTTCGTTTTTCTCTTTTTATTTAATTTCAATGAAGCAAACTCTATAATAAATTTTAAAGTGATTAATAAAAGTTTTATATTTTAATAAAATATTGAGAATCAAAAATATAAAGTCAATATAGCTAGCAATTACTGAACAAGAATATAATATAATAAATTTTGAGAGATACAAATTATTAACTTGATTTTTGAATAAACGAGTATTTTATTGGATGCTGTTATAATATTTATTTTGGTGATAGGAATTATATATATATACATATATATATGTTATATAAACATTATTTTATTTTAAAAGAGAGTATAATTTCCAGAACAAACTACTCTGTAAAGTCGACCGCCAGATGTCGCGGTTTTCCCTATATAAATCCATGGTTGTTGTTTCCAGTTGGCCGGCTCAAATCTCTTTGAACATATGTAAATATGTAATCTCTTATTTTATTCTTACGCCTTAAATCAGGCAATACTTTCCCAAATTATGTATTTTATATTTTATAAGCTAAATAAAACAAACTAGTAAATAATGATTTAAACAGTTTTTATTATTTCTACCACGACTGCAATATCACAAACATATTCATGTATCTAAAAACATAATCAGTATCAGCAATTAATAATTCTATAACTCTAATTACAATATCAGCAGAAATCCTTTGCGTAATAAATATATATTGAACATTTTTCAATGGTATATAGCCGTGATATCTTGTTCGAAATAATAATAATAAATTTAAATCACAATTTGCTTTAATTGTGCTGATAAAAATATATAAGATATAATTTGAGAAAAGTAATACCTAATTTAAGACGTGAAGAAAAAATAAAATAAAATATTACATATCTACAAAAGGTTTTGTGCCGGCCAAAGTAAAACAACAACAATGCGTTTATATAGGGAAAATCACGACATCTGGCGGTCAACTTTACAGAGTAGTTTGTTTTCTCTATCTCTCTATATTTAGAAAATACAATTTAAAACGGAATAAACTTTTTATATAACATATATATGACATAATATTATAAAGAAAATAAAGCCTCAGGTCTAAGGGCAAGAAACTTAGCCCTGGAGACTTTATTTTCTCTATAATATTATAAATCAGGGAAGAACACACACACACGTTTATATATAATCAAGAGTTAAAGTATGAATATCACGCCGGAAAACATAGAATATTATCAAAATATGTTAATAAATAAGTCATTACAACTAGTGAAATGGAAACATCATTTAAACTTCAATAAATTATGCGAAGTTGAAAACTACATCCTACCATCTTTAAGAATAAAAGATCCTGTGAAGAACCATTTTTCTGTAAAACTGATAAAAGATACGTAACTAAAACTGTTGAGAGCGAGCAAGAAACTTAGCCTTGGAGACTTTATTTGCTTGATAATATATATGACATATTTGAAATGAAGGCGATAAAAAACGTGGTGATTTTCTTTTAATGATAAAAAAACAAGCTTTCAGGCAAGAATGCCCTTCTTCAGGTTACAACTTGGAAATATTTAAAACTATGGACATGAAAGATAGCCAAATAAAGTAGGTAAATAGTTCAGCTGGGGGGATTGGCGAGGTAAAACACGGAGTATTGGGGTGGGAGGTCGATTTTTCGGTTGAAACTGGGCGTGCAGTGCGAGACCAAAGATTCAAGGACTAGGCGCTGATACTTGTTCCCGACGCCCTTGTAAACGCATACAGCGCTGTCCAAATTGAACGAGTGGCGAAATTCTGTGATGTGTTGGCATAAGAGAGACTTGCGATCGTTGGTGCGTATGTTGCGGCTGTGTTCAGATAATCTGGTGCAGATAGATCGACCGGTTTCTCCGATGTAACATATAAATGACATACGCGTAGAGTTGTGGTAGGATATTCATGTAACTAGAGAGGCACCTTTTCCTTTAATTATACATCAGAACGATGTATTATGTTTATCAGTTTAGTATTAAGGGCAGCTTCGATTTCATGACATCCTACGAGAGGGTTAATGAAAGTCGCCACTGTACTGATGAGGACCAAAGCCCGAAACCTTGGTATACAGATTTGTCTGAATTTCCCAAAACTGGTGTTGTGATTCATTTTTTAATATGGGGATAAAAATAATGCATCGTTCTGATGTTAAAATAAAAGGGAAAGGTGCATCCCTCTCTAAGTATATATTAAATACTTTATATATTATCATTTTGTTCGTTAAATTTTGTATACATAATAGTGTATAATCCATAGAAGCAATGGGCGCCTCTCCCGTCAAAATAAACGTCAAAACCTGACGCCATCTATTGACCGTCGCCCAAACTAGCGGCCTCGGGTCGGTGACAAAGCTACAACACCAGCTTTGGCAAACTGAGAAGCGTCCACTTAGAGACCATGGTTTCGGGCTAATGGCCCTCGTCAGTCTAGGGCGGACTTTATTCCATGAGATCCACACGGGATCTAATGGAATCTTCACAATCTACCAAAGAGGTGTTTTGCTGGCAATGTGGCTGGGCCAAATCTATGGCTAGAATATAGATGGAAAATTTGCCGGGAGGAAATTAATCCATAGAAGCAATGGACGCCTCTCCCGTCAAAATAAACGTCCAAACCTAACGCCATCTATATTTTATCAAATTATATCAAATTTTCCATCTATATTCTAGCCATAGATTTGGCCCAGCCACATTGCCAGCAAAACACCTCTTTGGTAGATTGTGAAGATTCCATTAGATCCCGTGTGGATCTCATGGAATAAAGTCCGCCCTAGGCTGACGAGGGCCATTAGCCCACACCATGGTCTCTAGATTGACGCTTCTCAGTTTGCCAAAGCTGGTGTTGTGGCTTTGTCACCGACCCGATGCCGCTAGTTGCGGCGACGGTCAATAGATGGCGTCAGGTTTTGGCGTTTATTTTGACGGGAGAGGCGCCCATTGCTTCTATGGATTAATTTCCTCCCGGCAAATTTTCCATCTATATTAGTGTATATATATATATTTATAAAGTATCACCTTTTTAATTCGACACCACAAGGCATGATCAAATATTTCAGTTGAATTAAAGTAAATGACTAATTATATAAAGTTGATAGTTGATAGTGCTTGTGGACATTTTTCTAGGATATATAACCAAATAGTATATAATTAAAATAATATTTCTATATAAAATACTCCGTTGTGAAACATAATTCAATTAATAATCTGAATTGATACCATTGACTTTTATTTTCGGAATGTTTTCATGCTTAACTATTAGTGATGGATAAAATGCAACAATTAGCATGCGTTCTACCTGATCAATATTTAAAAGCGTGCATGTCTATCTTCCCTTTTTATGTTATTTATAACAGCAGAACGTTACTTTCTAAGACACCTCATTGTTTACGCTGGTGGATAGCGCCCGTTTAAGTTAGCCCTGAATTGTCCAGAAGAAAACAAAAATCGCACGCGACACGGGAGGCGATTATTTAAACCATTGTAACACTTTTAAGCACGGTGTGCATACACTACGTCCGTTGTTCTCTGCATACCAATGTATTGTTTTTTAGCAATAGATTTGTATTTCGAAACTATTATAGACGCGTATGATATTTTTTAAAATACGCGTCTATACTAGTTTCGAAATTTCATAACAGATGGCGCGCGCTGATGCATCATAAATTTGTATTTAAACAAGAATTATCTAGTGTATACAATATTCGATTTTAATAAATCGGTCGAATTATCGCTTGGTCGAAATAAGGATTGTTATTTGATAGACTGGAATTCGGGACATGGAAACATAATCGATTTATAGCATGTCGATTCAATGAGGTTTTACTGTAAATATGAATAATTAGTATGCAATTTTATTTGCACCAAAAGTGGCACCTCTCCCTTTAATTTTGTATCGAGAACGATTGACATTTTGCATCGCCCTAGTAAAAACTTTACTAGTGATGATAAAGAATGAGCCACAACACACCAGGTTTGGCAAATTCAGATAAAAGCCAATCTGTATACCATGGGTTTGTGCTTTGACCCTAATTATTACAGAGAAGGCTCCGATTTCATAACATCCTACGAGATGGATTATGAAATCGGTCGAATTTATCAAACAGGTCTTTAAGCTGGTGAAGTGAATCCGGCCGATTTTCAGGCAAGATTACAACATCAAGTTGCGGGAGGATGATATTCATGTACCAAGAAAGGCCCATTTCCCTTTAACTGCGCATGAGAACGACAGCACTTTTACATCGCCCGTGTAAAAAATACCTTCACAGCGATGATAAAGAATGAGCCACAACACCAGGTTTGGCAAATTCAGATAAAAGCCAATCTGTATACCATGGGTTTGTGCTTTGACCCTAATTAGTACAGAGAAGGCTCCGATTTCATAACATCCTACGAGAGAGGTTATGAAATCGGTCGAATTTACCAAACATGTGTTTAAGCTGGTAAAGTAGTAAGGACCGATTTTCAGGCAAGATTACAACATAAAGTTGCGGGAGGATGATATTCATGTACCAAGAAAGGCCCATTTCCCTTTAACTGTGCATGAGAACGACAGCACCTTTACATCGCCCGTGTAAAAAATACCTTCACAGCGATGATAAAGAATGAGCTACAATAATTATAAACATATAACTTATATATTTCGCATATCCATTATGAAATAAAGAGCACATCTGGGGTGTTTATGGCGAATACTCTACATTCATAGAAAAGTACTTTAAATAGAGAGGACTCTATAGTAATTGATTCTTATTTCGCGCTGACGAGGGCCAACAGCCCGAAACGCGTTCGTGGATTACTTTTCATGAATTATCAAGAAAATGAGTTGGCCAAATATCAGGGAACAGGCTAAATCAGTGTTTAGTTTATTTCTGTTCCACTAGATGGCGCTCTTCCATCTAAAAATCTTATATGCTCGTGGTCAGGATATGCCTTTTTTGATTTTAATATATATATATATATATGATAAAAGGATTTAAAATCACGAATGCTTCTTTTATACTTAATACAAACTTCTACTGCCCTTACTGCGATGAAAAAAATATATTGGGAGGGCTTGGCTCATCATTTCTGAGATTCCATCCTTCAGTGCTGCGTATATAAGCAGAATCGTCCAATACAGTATTAGAGCTCTGAGAAGCGGTCTGGTGGATTAAATTGGCGAAACCGCTGGGAGGGTTCACCACTGATGAGCCAAGCCTTCCCAATATATTTTTTCATCGCAGTAAGGACAGTAGAAGTTTGTATTATGTATAAAAAACATTCGTGCTTTTAAATCCTTTCATTTTATACGTATAGATGGCGCGTTATTGCTTTCTGTTAATATATATACGTATATTAATAAAATGCATTATTTTATCATAATATTTGCTGATATTTATTCTTCAATCAAAATTATTTCAAAATAGATTACCACACGCCCACTTTCTATATATACTTAGTTAGTTAGTCTTAGTTAGTGAACCAATAAATTTAATTATATGAAAAGCAAAAAAAAAAGGAAATTAGAAGACCAATTTATTTATTTTTTTTTCGTTTTTATTTACGAAAAGTTTCTTCATTCCATTTGTGTTTTTATTTTCAGAATCGCACCAAATGTAACCTTTATTAAGGATATTTTAATTAAGGCATTAATTGAGAATCAGCCGTTTTAATTAAGCAAATGCAAAAACAAAGTAAAGAAATATCGGAGGAGATTAGAGAGCTGAGAAATGCTGAGGGGGCAGATGGGGCAGAAAAACTTTCCTTGGGAGCCGAAATTGTCTTGACATCTTTAATCCCAATCACCACTTTACTCTCTTCCCTCTCTATTTTTTACCAGCAAGTACACTCCGAATTTTACTCAACACGTGTACGCTCTCTACTTCTGTAATTACTCTCCCTCCTATTCCTACCACAATGAGTAATTACCCTATTTTAATTGGTCATTTTTTCCTTTTTTACAATTTGATTAGCCATTCTTGATAGGTTGCACTAGAGAGTGTGTATTAAAGAAGCTAAAAACTGATCAGAATTAGCTGTTCAGTGGATCCATAAGTTATATGATTGGTGAAAGATTTCAAGATTCTTAGTCGAATCAAGATGCAATATTTCATAACCAGGAAAACCAGTGTTTTTCTCTCATTCTCAGATCCTTTGTTCGCTTTGGTCGAACAACTTATACATTTGAGGCTTAGTTTTGGATCATCATCATGTTAATCTAATCATTTATACACTGGATGTTATTGTGGGGACGTTTATTGATATCGCTCTTAACACAACGCCCCAAACATAGTAGTCTAGGGCAAAGGTCGGCAACCTGCGGCTCTTTGAATGTGAGCTGCCTGTTGTATATGTTCTCCTGTAGAAGGGCAGAGATGCCTGAAAGCTTGAGACGGTTTTAAAATAAAAAGAAACTCATCTCCGGAAACCTTCTTTATTGTTTAATTAATGTTCAGGATATTTGAATCAGTTGATGTGAAACATAGTTTTGATTCCTCCTAAAAAGGTAAACACTAACGTCTTCATAGAACACACAAAGAGTTTTATTCGATGTTGTTACGATAATGAAACGATTGCACATTTCCTAAGGAAATTAGGAATCAAAATCTACTCAGACAAATAACAATCAATAAAAAAGCTCCTTAGAAATCCAACCAACAAATCTAACAGGTAAATGAAACCCAATCTCCAAAGCAACGCAATATAGCCAATTAGGTGTCGAGATTGTGATGACAGATATGCTGGCGATACCCGTAGATCAATACAAATCAGAAGTATTTAGCAAAATATAAACCTACGCACAAAATACCAATGTTCTATGATCTATCAGAATTCTTCACAAGTCTATCACATTTTAAATATATCAGACGTCGAAGGCCTCATCAAAATATAACACGAAAATAACAAAGATTACTTCTGGAATCCCTCGAGTCCATAGACTACAATAACATCAATAGGAAAATTATATTACCAGCAGAACTCCGATTCATTAAGAGTAACCAGAGTCCTCTGCCTTTTACCATTTATTAATCCTATTTCAATTAACTTAAAATTTATATATATTTTTATGTATAAATACAGTTAAATCTGCCCATAGCGCCTCTTGGGACTCACCAAAATAGGGTGCTATAGAGAGGGGGTGCTATAGACAGGTCACTTTTAATGTAAAATGTTTACATTATAATGATTAAAATCGGACGCTATAGAGAGAAAGCGCTATTTAGAGGGGGCGCTATAGACAGGTTTATATATATATATATTTATATATATACGCCCTCTATTTTTTCAATATAAAATAATAGAATATATCAAATTTGTAAATAACCAGAATATATAATGCGTGTTCTAAATATCTTTTAATGTTTTACTTTCAAATGGTCACTATGCGCGTCCTAGCGTGAACAGACAAAAGTTTGTTTTCACATTTAGTTGATTTTTCTTTCATCCGCTTCGATTCACTCATAGAAGTGTGAGTTTTCTCGAAATTTGATTGCTTGTCTTAATTAAAATACTTATGAAAATTCGTAAATATTATAGACGCGTATGATTCTTTTTAAAAATGAATTGCTTAATTTTTAAAAAGAATCATACGCGTCTATAATAGTTTCGAATTTTCATAACAGATGGCGCGCTAATGCATCATAATAAAAATACTTATTGTGTTAATTTTTATTGAAAGTTTTTTAATATAATTTTCATATAAATGTAAGATTATTTATATAATTTCATTAAATCTGTGTTGTGTGTTGTGCATGTTGTGGGTTCAGAGATAATAATACTAATAATAAATTAGTTTGAGTGTAATAAAATGGTGCCAATTTAAAAGGTTTACATAAAGGGAAGCTCATACAAATGCAAATACAGGGTGATCCAAAAGTCCCGCACAACTTTAAAAATTAATAACTCCGCGAATATTTGCGTTAGAGCAATGCGGTAAACACCATTGTGTTCAGGATGCAATGGGATTTTTTATGGCAAATAATGAAAAATTCGAAATTGATTTTAGTTACAATTTTATTCACCAGATGGCGCTCTACCAGTTTCAGATATTCAGCGGCCAAATTGTTTGATAAATTGAAAAATATAATTGAACGACACGTATTTTTCCTTTTTGAATACCCCAGGAAAGAACCCTAATAATATCAAATAACAAATTAATAAAACACCACTTCGCCAAAAGTATGAAGAATTGGTTAACGATTTTCAAATACAATCAGAGATATGCAAAATAGGCAAATGCAAATTAAAACATGTAGCAAAAATATTTATATTTTATATGGGGTTTTGTGAAATAGATTGAATGTTTGAAAAATACTGCTGATATAAATACACGAATTTTTTATACGTTAATATAGTATCAAAAATTATGATGGCACTACTAATAGGATTTCTTGCTATAAGAAATGTGTAGTTTCTTGACTAATTGGAGACCCTTGGCTATTTAACTGGATATTTGTCATGATCCATCAAATGAAATATAGAGGGGAGTGACAAAATATATTTGTCGTACTTTATTCCAAATATCCTATGGGCTTGTCAAATGTTATCATTGTTTATTATACTGTACACAATTTTTAAAAATGTTTCCCCTCAAATAAAAATAATTTTTAAATCGACCTTTTGCGTTGAAAAACGTGGTAGTAAAATCATTTTGTATTTTTTTTTTCACAAAATTTCTAAAGTTATTGGTATACAGAAAATATTCCTTATGCTATTTCTTCTAATGAGCGAAAAGCGAAAACTAAACATAAGGGGAAAAATTGTGTGTACCAGGGTTATTCGAGAAATTATAACACTCTGGTTTGCACGACATAATATGTGTGCAAATGACAAACAAAAAATTACTGTTCACAAATAAAAAAAGATAGTCAAGATGTGAGGACAGCATTTATTATCCCCATATCCCAACACAAAGAGCTGCAAAATATTGGTAGATAATATAATACATGGCGGCTTATATAACACATGAGGTAACTGCCTTCTCTCTTGTATTAGGTCACAATCCTTGCTCAATGTGGCACCCTTCATTCTCAATCACCGCCTGCAGACGATAAATGACAGAATGGACAGCATTAAATAACATATCTGTTGAAATTGATAAAACGTGCCATCTGATAGAAGCCTTCAACATGGCCAATGTGGTAGGCCAGCATCGATAAACACACGATTTAATGTACCCCCATAAACAAAAATCGCAAGGCGTCAAGTCTGGTGATCTTGGAGGCCACTGGTTTATAAAGTGGCGACTTATCACACGATTTTCACAGAACGTATCCTTCAGCAATTGTTTGGCACCTCGGGAGATATGAGGAGGTCCTCCATCTTTCATGAATGTTATTTCGCTTAGTGCTTTTGCCCTGCAATATGGGAATACCATTTTCTCTCAAAAGTTGGACATAACGTTCATCAGTTACAAAAACGGTTTTAAAAGTTCTTCCATTTATTTTTCAAAGAAAAATGGCCCAATAATAAAAGAAGTGAACCCACACAAAACTGTAACTCTAGGCTGGTAAAGTGGCATTTCTGTAAAAATCCTAGGGTTGTCTGTTGCCCAAATGCGGCTGTTTTGAATGTTAAATTCTCCGTTTAGAGAAAATTGAGCATCATCTGTCCACAGAACATTCGACAGCCAGTTTTCATCAATATCAATTCGCCGGAAAACCCATGCAGCGAATTCTTGACGCATCTCAAAATCGCCAACTTTCAGCTCATGAAATCTTTGAATTTTGTATGGGTACACACAATAGAGACATTAAGTGAAGCGTCTTCGGATATTACAATCATACTCGGCGAATTTAACGCCAAAAGTTCAATTTGGGGATCACCTGTCCTGGATAACAAAAGTCAGCAGGTTGAGCACATGCTAACAGACCTCGACCTTACACCGTTAAATAACGGAGAGAACACCTATCTAAGTCCACAGGCACAGAATCCGCAATAGGCATCACAGCGATAAATTACAACATCGCACCCACAACACAATGGAAAATCCTGATAGGTGCAATCAGTGACCACAGACCAATTTTAACAACCCTAAACTTCAAAATTGAGAACGTCCATTAGAATAAAAGAACATTGAACTTTAGGAAAGCCGACTTGAAAAAAATTCACAGAAAAGCTTGAAGAACTGTGCAATGAAAAATTGAATTACAGAACCCTTGACAAAAACTTGGAAAAATTATCTTCGAACATTTCAAAATCTGCAAAAGCATCGATACCTAGAGGTAGACGTAAAGACCTGTGGATACCTTACTGGAAGGACCACAACATCGAGGCAGTGATTTCAGAGAGAGAGACAATATCAATGAACTTTTTAAAAAAATAAAACAGAAGAAAACAGTAGGAACTCATTGAAATTAGTCACAAAATAGAACAAGAAATTTGGATATGCAAACAAGAAAAATGGCAGAATTCTGCGAAAAAATGGATCCAAGAAAGGACAGCCAACACTGGAATATGATAAGAGTGTTAGAGAACAATCAACACCAACACCAATCCTCCAATACTCTAACCGATATGAATAGAACAGCGCGAACGAGAACAAACAGATGGCTGACATAATTGCTGAATATCTTTCAAGCACTTCCATACTCAACTATACAAATGAAGACAGGACTCTAAAAATATTATAAACCAGTTAGTTAAACAAGCAAGAAACTTCCATCAACAAGATATTTTCTCGAGAGACTTCACACTGAATGAGCTAAACTTATCAATAAAAAAATCCAAGAGGTCACCAAGAGATAATCTAATCTTTGGTTAAATGATCAAACACTTTGAAGACAAAGCTAATAATCAACTCCTACGAATACTGAACATTTCATGGCAAACTGGTAAACTACCAAAGAATTGGAAGATATCAATTATAGTGCCAATACTGAAGCCAAACAAAGATGCCAAGGAATACAAGAACTATCGGCCAATTGCTCTCACCAGCAAACTTTGTAAAATACCAGAACGAATTATCCACTCTAGGCTCATAGTCTGGCTCACTAACAATAATAAAATAAACCTCTACCAAACTGCCTATAGATCCCAGCACTGTACGACTGATCAGCTGTTTTACTTCTGTCAATCAATAATAGATTCTTTCCAGGAAAAACCGCCAAAGAAGACCACGGCTATATTCCTTGATATGACCTCAGCTTTTGATCGAGTGTGGAGGGATAAATTACGTGAAAAGCTGCACAACATCGGAGTAAGATAAAAACCTTAATCTGGATTGCAGACTTCTTAAGGGGAAGAAGGTTAAAGGTTTGGGTCAATGGAGAATTTTCCAAGGAAGGAAGAACATGGGCTGGTGTAACTCAGGGATCTGTGCTCAGTCCTCTACTCTATCTGCTATATATTAACGACATCTATCCTTACCTCACTGAAGACACAAAGGTTGCCTGTTATGCAGATGATATAGCCATATGGCACACAAGTAGCAGCATAGAAAAATCGTAAAAAATACTGAACACATTAATGAGAGGACTGGAGAAGTGGGCAATGGAACTCCAAATGACCATAAACCCAATAAAACCAAACCTATGCGTCTTCTCCACTCACAGGGAAAAAGGCATAAATATAACAAAAATAGGCATAAACAAACAAATGATTGATAAAATTAGAAATCCATAATACCTAGGTGTGATACTGCAGTCCTGTATCTTTTAAGTTGGTCTCGAGGACCACGCCATCACCATCTCCTAAGCGGCAAAGTACGCGATCTACGTATTCATCGTAGATCGCAAAATGCGTGGTGTCGCTGGAGACCCACTGGCGATTCTCCACAAACTCTGCAGCGCTGGAAGAGGCGCCATATTCATTGTACATAGTGTATATAATGCATATTATCTTTTTTTTAATAGTGCAGACTGTGCATGTATTGACAAGATGTCAACAAAATTATTTTAATTATTATTGATGAGGAATTGGAATTTTCAGAACACATCATTAGCACCTCAAATAGAACTATCAGAAAACTAAACATTCTGAGAAGGCTATGTGGAACAAATTGGGGAGCAAAACCCAGAATTCTCAGAACAACATATACCACCTTAATAAGGCCGATAATGGAATATGCAACACCGGTCTGGGCTCCCTCAAGCTCATCACTAAAAGTAAGACTAGACAGTGTTCAAGCAAAAGCGGCCAAAATAATCACTGGTGCTGTTTCATCCACCAACAATGAGAAAATTCAGAGAGAATGTGTTCTAGACCTACTCGCTCGAAAGCAGAAGACAAAATAAAAACAACTTGGATCGGCACTTCGGAAACGAGGAACCAAAGGACCCGATCTCTCTGACCACTTGTGGTTTGGTAGATCCGCCCTTTTCTGAGAATGAGGTGAAACTGACGGCTTTCAAGTTCGGGAAAAGGAAATCTCCTGGTCCCGAAGGGATCGATAACACGGTCGTGAAAGCCCTGGTAAGGATGCACCCATCGCTTCTTTCCAGGTTATTCAATAGGTGCCTGGACACTGGTACTTTTCCTGAGGCATGGAAGGTTGCCCGAGTAGTGCTTCTCGAAAAGTCTGGTGGAAAGGGTAATTCTCCTAATGATTATCGTATGCTTTCTTTACTAGCGTGTCTAGGTAAGGTCCTGGATAGCCTACTAGCTCAGCGACTGAAGCACTGGCTAGAAAGTAATGAGCTCCTTTCCTCTTTGCAACATGGTTTTAGGGAAGGGAAGTCCACAACCACAGCTCTGAACGAGGTGTTAGAGGGGGTTGAGATGGGCTTAAATAAGGGTGCTTGGGTTCTTTTCGTGGCCCTGGACATTGATGGCGCGTTCAACTCCATGAACTGGAACAAGCTGATGAGAAATTTGATGGACATGGGTTGTCCTGATAATTTGTGCAGCTTGGTTCGTGACTTCCTGAGGGATAGACGGATTAGCCTCAGTTTTGGTGGGCGGAAGTTGGAAAGAAACTGTGCTAGGGGTTGCCCCCAGGGCTCTTGCTGCGGACCTATTCTGTGAAATATCCTGGTAAACACCGTTTTCCAGGAGGAGCTCCCTGAGGGAGCCAGGCTGGTTCTCTATGCTGACGACCAGTTCCTCATTGTTGAGGCTGCTTCGAGAGCGAAGGCTGAGAAGTGTGTTGAAACTTCTCTCCAAATTCTCTCGAACTGGGCCCATGACTCTGGCCTTAAGTTCGATGTCTCCAAAACTAAAGCCCTCAGCTTTAAGCCTAGGGACATAAGAACTAAAAGGAAAGGGATCAAATGGGAACACAAGCCGGCTATCGAGATCGAAGGACGGAGGGTAGCGTTGGTCAATAGGATGACCATCCTGGGGGTGGTCATTGATGACAAGATGGGTTGGCAATACCAGGCGGAGGAGATGGTGGCGAGAGGCAGGGAGGCGTTGTGCAGGCCTGTCCTGGTTGGCTCTCAACAGGGGGGGGGGAGAAGGAGGGTACTATTTTTTGGAACCTCTGCCTCTCCTGTGTCGAGCCAATCCTGCTATATGCTTCCAGGGCTTGGTGTCGCCGAAACAGGGATCAGAAGGTGGCAACAACTCTAGAGAGAGTGCAGAGGACAGCGGCACTCAGAATCACAGGGGGATATCGCACTACCAGCAGTGAGGCCTTATTGGTCCTCGCTGGTCTTATTCCCCTGGGGTTGAAACTAGAGGAGGAGACCATCAGACAGAAGATCTAAGAGAACAGGGAAGATGCCCTGGGACTTGAAGCGGGTGCCCTGGAATGGAAGAGGGACCCAAGAAAGCCTCCGCAGTGGTTGCCAAAGTGGAATTGGAGTCCTGGAGAGCCGACAGGGAATGGCACGGAGGTTTTCACTGATGGGAGTAGGTCTGGAACCAATACTGGAGCTGGGGTAGTGATTTTCACTAATGGAGAGCTGATCTTCCAAGAAAGTTTAACACTCAGAGTGGACGAATTGGTCTTTTCAGCCGAGCTGGTTGCGATCAGGGTAGCCCGCAGAGTGTGTGCCGAGAAGAACTTCAGCCCGGACCGCCTCTATTCAGATTGTATGTCGGCCCTCGTCGCCATCAATCTGGAGAAAGGGCAACTCGCGCATCAAATAATCCAGGAGCTGGAGATGATGACGCGGGCTCCGGAGCTCCCTTGGTTTAGGAGACACAGCCTCATCGAAGGTAATGAGTTCGCAGACAGGATCTCTAAGGCAGGATGCTTAAAAGGTAGATCACTGAGGACCACAGTGACCAAGAAAGAAGTTTATAGGAGGATCAGGGGGCACGTCCAGGACTTATGTTTGGACAGATGGAGGAACATTGTGAAGGGCAGAGAGTAATTCAATGGGGTAACAACACCCAAGTACCTCTGTAAGGTAATGTCCCACAAACTCATTAGGGTAGTTCGGGACATGGGCTCTTCCCCAAGTCTCCACAGATTTGAAATTAAGAGCAATCCTGATTGCGTCTGTGGAGAAAGGGATGTGAATGCACGCCACTACGTCTTGGATCGTCCAAGGGTAGTGGGTGTGCAGTAAGAGAGAAGGAGGGCGAGGGGCGCGATCGAGAGTGAGCTGCTGAGAAATCACAGCAAGCTTCTTGAGAAAGCCCACGACGTGGCAGCTGAGCTTTTCCTCGGCTGTGAGTGAACAGAGTCGACCGGGGTCTGCCTCCCAGCGGTCCCTGCTGGACACAGTAGATAGTTTCCTATTTTGCTGTGATTAAAGGCCACCTGTATAGAAATCCTTCCAGACACGTTGTCTGGGAGGTGGTGTTTCAAGGTACAATGTCCAATCACTAGCTTGGATACCGTTACTTGGCTTATGAGTTGAACAGAATAGCAGCGAAGGCATGCTTCGCATGCCGGCTTGTGGACCGAAAGGTCTGGGTGGCCATCTGCTTCTAGGGTATACCAACTGTGCTTAGGTGGGATCCTCCAGTTCTTGTTTATTTTGGCTACTGTTTCTATTTCTTTAAAAGTAAGTTTATTTTTCTGTAACAAGGGTTCTTTTGTGCCTTTTTTCGCTAGCGCATCAGCAGCTTCATTGCCTTCAATGCTAACATGTAAGAGTATCCATTGAAGGTGAATTTTTGAGGTATTGAGAGTTTTTGGAGATAACCAAATATGTTCCTGCTTACTTTGTCTCTAAGTTCCCCTGTGTGACTCAAGTGTTGTATGGTACTTCTACTATCAGTAAGAATCCATATATCGTGATGTTTAATGTTTCTGATGGATTTTAAGACTTCATAGATGGCTATAAGTTCTGATCTGAAGACTGAGCAAAATTCTGGGTTTCTTCTGTTTATTTTCTCAATGCCATTTGTGGTTTTAATGAGAGAGCCACTGCCAGTGTGTCCCAACTCATCTCTGCTACCATCGGTATAGATAGTTATTGCATTTTTAGGAATTTTATTAATTATTTCTAATGATAATTGTTTTAAGTATTCTGGATTTTGGTATTGTCTGTTGGTGGTTTCATTTAAAGTGGCATTAAAAATAACATTTTGTTAGTGGTTCGCATGGAGATCTTTTTTTCAGCTAAATAATATTTTTCCACTTTATATTTTAAAAATCCATTTCTTTTGGCCAGGTGGAGAGGGCCTTCTTTTTTGAGTCTTAGATTGGATTCCCAATTAAGTATGTAATTGAAAGTTCTGTGTTTGTTTTCATAACTCTTGATTTTGTTTATATATTTTGGCAGATTGTAGCTTATTCTATTCTCTAAGGGCATAATGTCTGCCTCGTAAAGTAAAATATCATTAGGGCAGGGTTTTCGAAGACCTGTAATAATTCTAGCTGCACTTAGTTGTATCCTTTCCAGTGATTTTAGATTTGTTTCAGATGCTGTACCATAGATTTGATATCCATATTCCAGGATAGGTCTCATTAGAGATGTGTAAGTTAATTTTATTGTTGTTGCTTCAGCTCCCCACTCTTCCTGAAATATATTTCAAGATTTTTAGTCGGTCTCTTCCTTTTCTAACAACTCCTTCAATATGCTTACTGGAGTTGATTTCTGGATCCAGGGTGTAGCCGAGATATTTAGGATGTTTATTATATTGCAATTGTTGTTCTTTCAGAATAATATTTGGTCTTATTTTGTATCGTTTCTTATCGGTAGTAAAAGGACAGGTTTCAGATTTTTGGGGGTTAAATTCTAATTTATGTTTATTAGCAAATTTTTCTAGGTGGAGAAGAGTCTTATTAAATCTCTTTCAGCTTTTTTCCAGTTAGTGCTGCTGCTCCATAGAATAATGTCATCAGCGAAAAGTCCAATATTGGTATTATGTGAAATTTATTTTTCTATGCCTGCAATAAATAGGGTGAAGAGAGTTGGGTTAAGGACTGATCCTTGTGGTAATCCTTGGTACAATTTGAAGGTTTTAGATAGAGTGCCATTATATTTGATCCTGATTTATATATTTTTAAGAGAATCTTTTATCCAAGTGATAGCTTTTCCATCAATTTTGAAATGTTTGTATAATTTTGTAATTAACTTGTTTTTCCATACCTTATCAAAAGCTTGTGTAAGGTCTAAAAAGCAGCTATGGTGTGGTTAGTTGGTTTTTCGTTTTGTGCATCTTTTACCTTTTGTGTGAAAAATAAGAGTTGGTCTATTGTCCCATGTCCTTTCCTAAATCCATATTGTTCTTCTGGTAAAATATTTCTTGTGTCGGGGTGGTAGGTGAGTCGTCTGAGTATAATTTTTTCCATTAATTTGCAGCAAATATTTGTTAGGGAGATAGGTCGGTAGTTTTTTGGGTCATCAGCAGATTTGTCAAGTTTTTTAATGGGAATTATTGTTGCATTTTTACAGTCTTGAGGCAATTTTCCAGTTTTCCAGGAGTTATTGAAAATATTAAGAAGTCTTTCTTTGCCAATTTTGCCCAAGTTTGATATCATTCGGCCATGGATTCCATCTGGCCCAGGAGTCTTGTTTAGGTCAGTGTTTTCTAATGCATAAGCTAGCTCTTTCATATTGATTTTTTTCATGGAAAATATTATGAGTGCTGGTGACATTTTTTACAGTCATGAATAATCTTTCGGGCCTTTTTTCAACCTTGATTTTACTACTTATTTGATATGAATTACCTAAAAGATTGGCAGCAATTTTGTCATTAGTTGCTGGTGTACCATCTGTATTCTTAATCATATTTGTGTTTTCAGTTTGTGGCTGGACTCTGTCAATTTGTTTTGCCCAATTCCAAAGTTTTGTATTTGGGTTTCTTGGGTTCAGGTTTTCACAAGTTTGTTTCCATTTTTCCCTTTTCACATTTACGCATAATCTTTTTTTATTTTTGCAATCACAATGTTCAGTTCAGTTCTACAATATTTTTGGTTTTGGGTGCACTTTTTTGTAGTTCATTTCTTTTAGTTATAAGTCTTTGAATATTTTTTGCCTGGTGTGTATAATTTGGAATCCATTTCTTAATATTACCTCTTGGTATTGAAACTTTGGCTGCTTTAATAATGGTGTTTTCGAAAGATATCATATTAGCCTTTTTGAAGTTCCAGAATTTTTCTTAATTGAGCTAGTTTTGGTCTTGGTGCTAATTTCTATCAAATTAGGCAAATGATCACTTCCAAAACTTTTTAATATTTTCTATTTGCATTTGTGGAAAATGTCAGGATAGTAAAAACTTATATCAAGGGCTTGTGCAGTATTATAGCTTGTGGGAATGATGGGTAGGATTCCCATCATTTAAGCACATGAAGGCATTGTCGTCAAATATGTTTGATAGTATTTTGCCTCTTGGGTTTGGCGTAGAACATCCCCATAGTTGATGTTTGGCATTAAGGTCACCTACAATAATAGTGTTGTCTGTAAGAAATTGAGCCATTGTTCCATCGTCAATAAATGTATTGTTTGGAGGGTGATACATATTGTATATGTGGATGGCTTTGTTTTGATTGAGGTAGACTTTGATACCTTGGGCTTTGAGGTCTAATGTGTTTGTAATATTAACGGCTATGTCCTCATAGTACAAATTCTTGATTAAAATTGCTAGGCCCCCCCCTCAACAGCATATACAGATGGATCTTCAGACCTTACCCTGAGTAATGGAGGGGCCGGAATTAACATAATACTGCAAGATGGAACAAACATCAAAATCAAAGAAGGAGCAGGACAGATTTCGTCAAACTTCACTTGTGAACTGACAGCCATCTGGAAAGCCCTTGATGTATGCCTTAACCAACCATCCCTGCATCAAGCAGAAGGAATTTTAATATACAGCGACTCCATATCCGCTCTAAAAGAAATTCAGAAGGGCAATACCAAAATCACACAGAAAATACACTCGTTACTTACCCAACTGGAACCATTGGAGAATAACTGCATTCTACAATGAATCCCTGCCCATGCTGGGATCAGGGGTAATGAAATGGCATTCGAATTGGCAAAGGAAGCCAGAAAGTTGAGTCAAAGGAAAGAACAAATGTCATTATTTGACGCTGATTCTTTGTCAAAATACAAGATACTCTTAAACGAAAAAATAAGAAAAGATCAAAATGCGAAGTAAACTCTGAGAGAAAAATGACAAAAACTATAACAAGACTTAGAACAAAACACTATAAAGGAATGACAATACATCCAGATGGCACAAGAACCTATAGGGCATGCAGCAATTGTCCTGGTGTGGAACTTACACCTAACCACATATTCTTATAGCCAGCAATGGCCGCAGCCTTGCAAAAATTAGACATAGACCCTGAGCAGCAGCTTTACACACCTAAGATAGTGGACATTGCTGCTGCTGTGATGGAGATACATGGATACATCTGAGGCTCTTTATTGGACACGACAACAACAACGGCATTCCAGAATAAAATAAATTATCAGAGATAGATACATATTTTTCAAATGAATTAAAATAAATATAATCGATACTGAGTGAGAGTTGAATTAAAAATATTAGAAATTTATTATCTTCGGAAACAAACCGTATCTAAAATATCAATTTTCTTTTTGCTACATGTTTTAATTTGCATTTACCTATTTTACATATCTCTGATTGTATTTGAAAATCGTTAACCAATTCTTCATACTTTTGGCGAAGTGGTGTTTTATTTATTTGTTATTTGATATTATTAGGGTTCTTTCCTGGTATTCAAAAAGGAAAAATACATGCCGATCAGTTATATTTTTCAATTTATCAAACAATTTGGTCGCTGAATCTCTGATTCTGGTAGAGCGCCATCTGGTGAATAAAATTGTAACTAAAATCAATTTCGAATTTTTCATTATTTGCCATAAAAAATCCCATTGCATCCTGAACACAATGGTGTTTACCGCATTGCTCTAGCGCAAATATTCGCGGAGTTATTAATTTTTAAAATAGTGCGGGACTTTTGGATCACCCTGTATTTCTATTAAGAAGTGCTATTATAAATATTAAGTTTAAAAAATTAATCGATACTCAACATGATCTTTATCTATTAATCGATAAAATATCCATGTTTTTGTACGTTGTTTGTATACATTCTGCAACACTTCCTGTTGAAGCCAGTTTAGTTTAAACCAGTCAAAGAAGGAGAAAATGGGTTAGGAGTGGTGTGTGCGAAAAATAAAAGTCAGCAAATTGGTTAAAAATGAAATTGTTTCTAAACATCTCCTAGCTGTCAAATCTGTCAGCTTATTTCAGGAGAAATTATTTGATTCATAGCGAGAGATAGAGTTTAGGAGGGGGATGCACAAGTTTTAAAACATTTTATTTTATCAATTCACTTTACAACACGAATCCAATGAAATATTTCCTCGCAAACAATCTCAACTAATTTATAGACGATAAAAATATTTTAACCAAAAATTCAGTTTAACCTAATTCTATCTTTATACACGCAGACGAAAGTAAATTCGATTTGTGTTTGTCATTTCCATATTTTTTTATTTTGAAGACGATACATTTTAAGTGGCGCTTTCTAAACTTAATAGTTTTCATTCGGAATCTTGCAGGTGGCCGATGGAGCGCGTGACCATTCGGCCTAATTCACTTCATAAATAAATAATGAGAATATTTGATCGAATTTAGGAGGACTATTATGTTTTATCATCCGAATTTATATGGCGTATTTCATAATGGCCTTTATATTGATTTACTGTCTCTATATTCTTTCAACTCTCTCGGAATTCTATTACATTTGAATGCATTTCTCCTTAGCCACGCTAATGGGAAGTTTACCTTTCAAATTGGGTGGATTGTATGCATGTTTTTAAATTGTGTGCTCTCTGAATATATGCAATGGGAATATAACTGCATATATATTTATGACTTTGAATATAAAAATATTAAACTCCCCGTATGGCCAGTATGGGCATTCCTATATCTACTACATAAATTAACTCTTTATCATCGCTAAATAATTTTCAAATTTGGAAAATGCTTTTAGAAAGAGAGAGTTCAATGAATATAAATTGAATAAAAAATATTCATATTGTAATAATACCTTGAAAACAGTTGGAGTTCAGCCAACGGAAATATTGGTAAAATAAATTATTTTTGTTCCATTATATACCTTTATATTTAAATATCTATATAATTATAATAGGCGTTTCTTTTGAATTTGAAGATCTTATTATAATCAATTGATGGTTCTAAAGGCTGTGCGGTTTTCCTATTTATAAAAAAAATGGTATAAAGAAGTGAGTTCATGCACGTGCTCCATGGGTCAGCTGCGCATGTTTCTGGATGAAAGTCTCTCCAATTGGTCGAAAACTTTAGAGATTCTGCTATTGCTGTTGGGGGATCAACTGAAGATAAGCTCTCTAAAATAGAATATTCCGTGTGTTAACTTCAGATTTTATGAGGAATTATTTAGGTATTTTGTTAGTTAGCTATATGGTTATTTAGGATTGCATGATCGGCTAAGACGGCAGTGTTCTATTGCTTTGAATTATATTTTATGCTACTTCCTGCGTTCTTGAAATGTCTTTGCTCTCTAAAGAATTACAAGGAATGTTATACAGGTGTGCAGGAATATATATATATATATATATATCAAAGTATGCATTGTTTTATGGCATTCTATAAATATATTCTATAAATTTATTTAAAAATTGAGACATGAATTTTTGACACAAGTATGCACATAGGACACATAGGAACTCAACCCTCACATACGCACACAGACGCATGCTCACTGGACACATGCACACGCACACACATATGATGATGTATATATATATATCCACTCCATTTACCAAGATGTCAACCGTCTGATGGGGAATTGTTTCAAGAATAGCAATTCCTAATGGATCTATAGCGGCTTCGCCAAATGCTTCAGGAAAGCCACCGGCTCTGAAGTCGATCCCCTGCGGTTCTCCTCAGACGTTTTTTTTTTATGAAGAAGACAAAGACATTTTTTTCACACTAGGTTATTTCGTGTCTCGTTATCACTGTGTGTATTAAATATCTTTTAGAGTTATTATCTGAAACCTGAGATACATGCTTAAAGATACAACATCCATAAGGTTTACCTTGAAAGTAAATATCAATATATTTTTGTGAAAATTGGTCAATGATGGTTAAAATATATAGTTTGAATTTTGCTATGTGTAGGCTCCATTATTAGCTATAACAGACTCGAAGAGAGTTCGAAAGGAACCATAGGCCTTGTATATGTTCTCCTGTAGAAGGGCAGAGATCCCCGAAAGCTTGAGACGGTTTTAAAATAAAAAGAAACTCATCTCCAGAAACTCTTTCAATTATTTAATTAACAAAACTATGTTTATTGATATAATTTGATGGGTAACCTTTTAAGATTCAGAGAGATATTATCTTTTTCGAGTTTGTTTTTAGTGCATGTAAAGAATAATGAGTTTGGAGTATTTTGGTGAGAGTCTTTTGCTATTTATTGGCCAATTGAAACGGGATATGGTACCTTTCAGGCGTTCATTCTATATACAGTTACGAGCGTCATTCTTCTTCATCAGTCATCTCAGTCACCGTTTGGTCGGCTACGATCACGCCACCTTTGCCCCCCCCCCCACTCGCTTTTTCGTGGAGCGGGTCGCTCCTTAAATAAATGCATATATTAGTTAATAACCAAATGGAATCCTCTCTTTCTTTTTCCCAGTAAGAGACGCCTACGGAAGCCAACAGCACATAGGCTATAGTTATTAACTAACATATGCATTTATATAAGGCGCCAATTTATAATTGTAACAAATAGTATTTGAATCAAAACATTCAATCGGGTAAAACACGGGCGTTGCCCGGGTCATTCGGCTAGTAGGAATATAAAAAGGAGAGGTAGAACATAGTTTATTTCGGCGTTTCTAGTGAATGATAGGTGGCTATTGTAGTTATATCCAGGGCTTTAAGATCAACCTGCACTTATTGATGGCACTAAGAAGAGAACGATTTGATAAAGAAATTTACAAATTATATATTAAAAAATCAAATTTTCCGATTTATTTACATATAAATAACGTGCTGAATGCTTAAATTGTCACATAAATATTGTTTTCTATTTAATGCCTGGTTATTTGATAGCTTAAAGGTTGTAAATACATTTCATTTCCTAATAATATAATATTTTATCCTAAGTCCATATATAAATGAATATTTATTGCTTTATTTGATTTAATATTTTCCCAAATTTATTTGATATTTCTAAATTTACTCACATTTGAATAAATAAAAGTTGAAATGTAATTAAAATTCAGATCTTAATTAATATTTAAATCAAACAAAAGGTTTTGTGTGCCATCTACAATCAAAAATTGAAATTATTTACACGATACTCCTTTTAATTAATATTTGGATACATTTACTGGTAGAAAAATACTGCTAGTAACATGCGTGTAAGTGGCAGTTGGAATCCTAAATTTTAGGAATTATAGATTCTACAATTTCTCATTCACCGTTCGGAGGAGATTAATAGAATCGCCGAATGTCGTGTTCAATTTGGACGAGGAAAGTGAAGACTAGAACGCGGCTGATTCCACACTAGCTTGTACAGTGATTCGCTAACCTTGACGTATTCACGAAGGAACGTGTGGCCATTGGACATGCCTCGGACCTGGAGACTTTTGTTGAGTGCTGCGCTGCCTGGAGTACAAGAGCTCCATCTATGATTCCTTTATTCCTGTAGTGAATCTGTATAAGACCGGTGGTCTTAATAAAGCGTTGTGTGTGTGAATTAAACATTCTAGAAAAGATCGCGAATCTCGAAAATTTTTTACCTCAAGTGTAATGAATGTATCAGAATGTATTGGTCGAGTTCCTGTTTCTAGTACCCATCGTATGGCCGACATTTATTCAATAAGGTCTTATTTCTATCCTCCTGCAACTTTAGGTTGTATTCTATCTGGGAATCGGCCCTGCCACTACACGATAGGATATAGTTTATTTCGACTCTACTAGTGAATGATAGGTGGCTATTGTAGTTATATTCAAAGCTTCAAGATCAACGTCCATCTTATTGATGGCACAAAGAAGAGAACGATTTTAATAAAGAATTTTATAAATTATATATACAAGGGTCACTACAAAGGTTTTTGAAATCAATATTAAATAATTTTAAAATATTTAAAAATAAATTATACCATTAAAATCTACATGCATTTTTTTTTATCGTGGATGGTTCGTGGATGGCTTTTCTTGATTTTTCAAGAAATAGGGTTGGCAAAATATCAGGGAACAGGTTAAATCAATGAATAGTTGATTTCTGTTTCACCAGATGGCGCTCTGCCTTCTGAAAAGCACATGTGTTCCTGGTCAGAATATGCCTTTTTTTATTTTTAATAAACATTTTCATAAAATAGTTACAACAATGATTCATAGAGTGCTCGACTTTGTTTACGGCGGCAACGGTAATTTCTAAACATTGCATCAGACACAATGGAGTTGACTAGAGAATTTTTCCGCCCCATGATCTTGTATATATAGAAATAAATGAAATTTCCGATTTATATACATAAAAGATTGTGCTGAATGCTTAAATTGCATTGCCACTACACAAGATTGAACACCTTTTGGGCAAATTCGACTGATTTCATTACTCCTCTCTTTTTTTATGCTTATGTCTAGTACACGTGGTACAGTCGATGATAATCATGGTGGGTATTTAAAGACTGCTTTTACTGTAAGTGCACCACATGTCTACACATGTGAAAAGCAGTTCGACTTTGCACTTACAAATGTGCCAGAGCCCCGTTTGGTTACTTGCATTCGCTGGTGGGGTTAGACTTTTGCAAGAATCGGGGGCCATTGTAGCATTTTTCTTTTTAATCAGAAAAAGGTGTCCAATGCGGGAATCGAACCCGGGCCGTAGCGGTCGAAAACCAATGGTTTAGACCATCCTTCCACCAACTCCTCTCATTGGGTATTATGAATGAGGGCAATAGCTAAATACCACGGTATACAGGTTGAGGTTTGCTTGTATTTGACAGAACTGTTGAAGTGGCTCATTCTTCCTGACATTTCTCTTTTACTAGAGCAATAAATAAAAGGCATTAATGCAACTTTGTGCTATATATAATTTCTTAAGATTGAGCACAAAAACCGTGTATTATTAACTATAAAGATAAAGAGAAACTTCCAACATATTGGATATTCAGAATAAAATTGATTTTAAAAATATTTCGAAAAGCAATCGCTTCTCTCTATGGTTTTTTTTAGATGTGTGGGTTCAAACCGAATCACATGATCAGATAAATTACTCTCACTAGCCGGGATATCACGTTTTGGGTGTTGAAATAAATAAATTAAAAATGCAAGGCCAAAGTAAGAAACCATCTAATGATGTACATTAAAAGCATATATACAATCTATAATGTTTATATCAATAAAATTATGATTATTTAAATAGAATATGTGATAAATATATTTCTATTACTACATATTACTATATTATTATTACTGTTTAAAAATTAATGAAAATAATTTATATTTTTCCGACATACAATTCATGGATTCTTATTTAAATAAATATATATAATATTCTAAAAATAATTGTTACACTATTACAATAAGTGTATGTTTGCACACAGGATTATAGTTACCTCATTTTTTCTCAAATATACCGAATTAAATTTGATTATAAAATCTTTTTCAAAAAGGACGTGAAGCTCTTTAAGTCTATTTAAATAAAAATGAAGAAAACGGCGCCACTTAAAGGGCTTCATTTACATGATCGTCAAATATTTACAGCAATTAAAAATATTTCATAAGCATTGAGGAAAGATTTATGAATTGACATTTATGGCACACATTCGCTATTTTATAATGCCTTAAGTAAAGACAGGGAAGCTCAAATAATCCCCAGCTATAATATAAGCTGAGGCGTTTAAAGAAAAACTTCTTTCTTTAATACTTGCCCTTTCTTCTCACTCTATAATATTTATTTTTTCTTTTTACAATACGACACGCTATATCTTATGTAGACATTCGTCTATCTATTGTTATATCGTACACTGATATTTCTGTTTTTCTAATGTTTACAACGTATATATATATATACAATGTTTACAACATATATATATATATACAATGTTTACAATGTATATATACATATATATTATGAAAGAGGCATCTCCTTATCGTGAAAATGAAAGTTGGACGATAAGGAGGTGTCTTTTTCATAATTTATGCACCTTATCCTAGTACAATATCACTTTTGTCTATTTTTAACGCATATATATAGTAATTTAAACATAGCTATACAAGTTAATAATCCTTATCTAAGCTTATACCATATTAATTACCATTAACTCTGTCCCTATCTGCTTTCACCACATACTTAATGTAATTAATTATAAATTTATTAATATAACTTAAATCCTTATTATATTTGTACCACACATAGGCCATAGGTTAATTAGTATAAATCCATATAAATTATAACATTATTAATTATATTTAACCACTCTCTATTGCTCTAAGATATCACAATCTGGATTATGTAAGTAATAAAGTATGACGTCATCCCAGTCGTGTCAGGATGGCACCAGTTTATAACCGGACCGCAGGGGAGGGGAGGATGGCTACATAAGTCACTGACCAATCAGAATCAATCCTCGGGGGATCCGGGAAAGACAAAAGGGATGGTTTGCCGGACAAAGGACAGTTAGTTCACAGTTCGGATTTCTGACAGGCACGCTCAGTAATTCAAATGAATAAAGGTAAACAAAACTTAATTGAGCGGGAATTATAGTGCATTAATAAAATTAATATCAATCAATAGATTTGTTAAAATCGATCAAGAGATACACAGCAATGATTGGAAAAGAGAGGGAGAAATGAATTGAAAAAATAATGATTATTAGGAAATATGTACACTATATATATATATAATTATTTTGTCATAATATTATAGATATAATAATTCTGCGCTCCTTTTTATTCACAGATACCCGTGAAAGTTATGGGAAAAGGTAGAAAATTATTTAGGACTCATCAAAAAAGAAAAATATATATACAACCAATAAAACAATATAACAAACAAATGTATTTCCATTTCTAACAATAGATACTTGCATTGAAATTTAGAAAAATGAGTGAATGCCAAATCAGCTGGGACAGGAATAGACCGGCCGGAAGGAGGATCCAGAACAAGCGAGTCGAAGTTTGCTGGCGACTTGCCAACATCCCTCGGACAGCTTCCCTTGTGGCCTCCGCTGATTGGCTAAGCATCTTTAATAATTAGCGAATGGCAGTCGCGGCTGTCAATATGGCCAACCCGGCGCTAATCGAATAAACTCTTAATTTTTATTAAGTGGATTAAAGCCGCATGTGAGTTCAAATCCAAGTCGGTCGCAGCTTTTGCCACCATATTTTCATTATAAGGACCACGATTTATATTTTGGACACGGTGATGAATTACAAAAGTAATTTACTGGATTATTTTTTAAAATCCTATCTTCAATACTCAAGTTTATTCTTTGTCAATACACTTTTAAAATAACTCCCATAATTAATGAACTTTTTTCTATAAGTTGTTTTGCCTATTTTAGTTTATGAATGAATATTTTTGATTTTATTCTGTAAATACGATTTTTATATATTGTTTCAAAATAAATAATAATAATAAGATAATCGTATGTGTCTCGTTAATGGTTTAAATTACAGCGAATTTCCTTTTGGTTTATAACTCAATCATCATCATATGGGCTTTGATGGAAAAACGACTTCCAGTTTCGCCGAAAGTTAGGGAGGCCAGCCGGAGTAGAGTATGGGAAAGATCAATAGATTTTCTCATCAATAACCCTTTCCTTGTAAATGATTCTTCTCTCCCCTGACGAGCTTCAGATAGCCAGGACCTGAGGGAGTGAGTAAATATATCATCAGGGGGATGTGTACCCGGAGGTCTTTTACATTCGCTAGTTCCAGCAGAGCTCGTTCCTCTTTCTGCTCAACGGCAAACATTGGCTGAATTAGGATCTTATAATGAATGGATTTAGAATATATATAGTGAATGGATTTGAATGAATAAATAATGAATGGATTTAGAATCCCAATATATATACACATTGTCAGATTCTAAATCATTATAATACCCTAATACAGCCAATGTTTGCCATTGAGAAGAAAGAGTTTTAGCTTTATACTTTACACACAAACATATATATGAAAAAACGAAAAATAAAATAAAAATAAAAGATAAAAAGATCAGGTGTTGAAATCAATATTAAAAAAGGCATATCCTGACCAGGAGCACATGTGCTTTACAAAAGGCAGAGCGCCATCTGGTGAAACAGAAATCAAATAAACATTGATTTAGCCTGTTCCCTGATATTTGGCCAACCCATATATATATATATATATATATATATATATATATATATCTATATAATATAATTTTGATAATTCGAAAACGTCTTTAATTCGAATATTTAATTTGTTCCCTAGAATTTCCTATGAATAGAATTTCCGTTTTGATTCAAATTTTTGGATAATTCGATTTTTTTTTGGTCCCTTGGGATTCAAATTATCCATGTCCGACTGTATATATTATATATGATTTTTTTAATAGAAAAAGGTCAGGTGGGTATATTATACACCAAAAAGGCATATCCTGACCGCGCAACATGAGCATTTTTAGATGCCAGAGCACCATCTAGTGGAATAAAAATAATGTTTATTTATCATGTTCCGTTATATTTGGCCAACCCAATTTCTTAATTAAAAAAAAGAACACCACGGGCAGCGAAGAGGTGAAGAAGCAGCGTGGTGCAGGGGGTACCTCTAAGACCAGAGGCTACTAAGGAATCAAGAAGTGGGTGGGGGGTGGTATTTAAAGCCAAGTTTGGATAAATAGGTGTTCATGTGAAAAAATATATTATGGAAAAAAAGGTCAGGTGTTGATATTAAAAACAAATAAGGTATATCCTGACCACTAACATGAGCGTTTTCCAGATGACAGAGCGCCATCTAGTGGAATGGAAACGCTATGTAAAGGATAAAGCTAAATCGTTATTGTGATATATCAATGAATACTTTGTAAAATGTCAACTCTGTCTTCTGATATCTATCATCATCAACCTTAACGCTTCTCATGTTAGCCAATGCACTCTCGTTGAATATATAAATAAACTTAAAATTACAAAATATTTTCTCACAATGAATTTCTTTTTATTTTAAGCGATTATCGCTTGAAAGCTAGCATTTTAAAATAAAAAGAAACTCATTGTGAGAAAATATTTTGTAATTTAAAATGTTTTTCACAATTTTATCATGAATATAAATAAATACATATTGTTAATGTGTGGTTGGGGTTGCTTAATTGTACAATATAATACAATTTGTAAATAAAAAGTAATCATATAAATAAATGTTTCTATTCAAACTAGAATATCGCATTAATATGTAGTCAAAACCTTGAAAAAGGTTGGCAAACAGCCAACTGAAATATTGGTAAATAAATTAAACTTTAATTCAATATATATACCTTTTTAATTGATTTTAAAACTGGAATATATTTAATTAAAAAATATTTTTTTCAATATTTCTATTGACAAGAAATTCAGCGCTTATAAGGGTATAATAACGTTTTCGTTTATATAAATACCTTTTTAACACTTTACAAAGGTTAGTGTTCTGTCAATATTTTGGCAAATATATTTATTTTATTCACAATATATGCTTTTTTATATAAATAAAAATGAGAAGTACATGGAGTTATTAAAGCTATAGCTATAAAAGGAAAACGCACACGAATATAAAATTCAAGAATTCATTTACAAAACATTTATTCTCATGGACAAAACTTAAGGAAGTGGAAAGTCTTGGACGTTGCCACTAGTGTTTTTTTTTTTGAAGGAGTCAGAGGAAATTTTGTTAACACATGGTTATCTCGTGTGCCTTCAATAAAGGTCATTGTACCACGTACGCGTTTCGTGCTGTTGGCCCTGATTAATGTGGGTAAAGCTGTACCCCAACGGCCAAAAAAACTGGTCTTTGGGGCATCTGGAAAATCATGAAACAGGTATTTATGTAGGAAGGAGGTGAGAACGTTAATTTCACTTTTGTACTATTTTCACTTTCATAATAAATGTGTTTATTATAAAAACGCGAGCTTTCGACTTCTCGCTTTTCAACAGTCGAAATTAAACTTACGAGTCAGCATGGAAGGGCGAAATTCGCGTTTTTATGGTTGTTGGAATGTCTTTTCTTTTGTTAATATTGAGGTACGAAGCTCTCCCGGTTTTGATAATAAACAAACCTATTGCGAAAGGTTTTTATTTTTTTATATCATATTTCTTCATAATAATATCCTATCTCTTTATAAAAGTATATCGCTTCATAATATCCTATATCATTATAATACGATTTCTCTTTATAATTTCACATGTCTCTTTATAGAATTATTCCGCGCTTTATAAAATCATACATATTTATAATACCATACCTCTTTAAAATATCATGGCTTTTATAATATCATATTTCTTTATAAAACCATATCTCTTTAAAATATCATAGCTCCTTATATTATCATATCTCTTCATAAATCCATATCTCTTTAAAATATCATAGCTCCTTATATTATCATATCTCTTCATAAATCCATATCTATTTAGAATATCATATTGCTTTATTATATCATATCGCTTCACATATATAATATCTCTTTATAAAATCATATTGCTTTATTATACCTTATCTCTTTATAATATCATATATTTTTATATAATAACATATATCTTTATGATATCACTATCGCTATATAATATCATATCTCCTTATGATATTGTATCTCTTTATAATATCATATTGCTTTATTTTATCATATCGCTTCACTTACATAATATCATATCTCTTCATAATTTCATAACACTTTATAATATTGTATTTCTTTATAAAATCATATTGCCTTATAATACCTAATATCTTTATAATACCATATATTTAATATAATATCATATCTCTTTATGATATCATATATCTTTATAATATCATATATCTCTATATAATATCATATATCTTTATAATTTCACATATCGCTTTATAATCCCATTTGTTCACATATTTAATAAGTCACACATATCACAGAATGGAGCTGTGATTAGAACAAATGTATATCTACTAGCAAAGGCGGAAGGTTCAGCGGCGGTGTTGGCGACTCCGTGTTTACACCAGCCAATTACCAGGCGTGGGCGGAATCACGTGAAGGAAGTCGCTCTATTGTATTCCTGCAGTGCAATGAGGGACACGAAGCGATAGTGTCCTTTTAATGGATATCCGGGCCCACGCAAGGTGTGCGTGCGTGATGGGGCGCCGTTCGATCTGCCGCCGAAGAAGTAAATCGGGCCGCAGCACTAAATTGGCCTAGTCAGACTGGCTAGCTGGCTGCTTGGTTCTAGATAACAAAGAGCAGAAGATACTGCGCTCGACCTTTTCTCAAACATCCTTCATAGCAACGCCCTCATTATATCTCGTTTTAATGCATGCTCATACTATACCAATAATTGTTTTTATCGACTATATTTGTCTCTAAAGTGAAATGTTCATTAGGTTAGATTAAAACGAGTAATAACACCTGGTTTATATATTTAAATTCATTAAAAATACACCCTCATAGATAAACCTTTAGGAAGTTGTACCTTTTATAATCTATTCTGGATATAGTGTGAATAAATGGATTACTGTAATCAAGTTATTCTTATTTATGGTTGTGGTTATCGGGTTTCTTTGAGTCAAGAGGGACTCTCGAAGATCTTTATTTAAGTAGTGTGGTCAAGTTTGCTTGAAAACCTCCCTAATTATAAATACTGAAAGGTCTATATACATGTACTTCTGGTAATTCGTCGGTTATGTTTACATTCACAATATTTAGGTTTAAAATGTATTGCAGTTTACATAGTGCTCAACGTGATCAATGCATTATAAATTGAAAAGCTTAAAAAAAATTGGTTTAAACGATTTTTAAATTTAAAAAACTAAGAGAAAATATAACAATATTCCAAAGTATAAAAATAAATGCCGTGGTTCTCCCGTCAAACTGACCGTCTCCGCAAACAAGCGCACTCTGGTCGGTGACAAATCTACAACACCAACTTTAGTTTCCTTCCGACAAAATCTTCATCTATTCCAAAGTATATATATTGATTTTCTATATAGATTTAATCCACACAACTTGAAGGTTTTATATAGACCTATTTTGTCCATAATATAAATATATTTCGCGAATGTTTCTTTTAAACAAAAATCGAAA
This sequence comes from Cordylochernes scorpioides, assembly GCA_030710605.1. NCBI lineage: Eukaryota > Metazoa > Arthropoda > Arachnida > Pseudoscorpiones > Chernetidae > Cordylochernes > Cordylochernes scorpioides. The sequence goes on from CP092886.1 coordinate 166,508,242, forward strand.
TTTATTTTTAAAGAGAAATAACGACTATTTCTAACTTTAAGGATGAAGTATGAAAGGGTGAAAATATGAAGAGTAATGGCGAACGGAAAAATAAAAGTGTCCAGGGGTGGGAAACGAACCCACGACCTTCCGCTTACCGGGCAGATGCCATGTCCACTAGGCTACCCTGGACATATCCCTCCGTTCGTAAATATTATATAAAGTAATTTAAAATACAATAGCTGATATTATAAATATTATTATTTATTATTATAAATATATTTATCAATTTTTTCCCCCATTGAATATAACAAAATATTTTTAAAACTTAATTCTGTTGACGTTATGTGGCGCTGAGTTTTTTGTTGACACATATTAAATATGTTTTAACACCTTGATAAAGGTTGGCGTTCAGTCAACTGAAATATTGGTGAAATAAATGATATTTTGATCCAATATATGTCTTTTTAATTAAATAACTATATACATAAATCTAAAAATAAAGACGCTTCCCCCGTCAAAATAGACACAAAAACTAAGCGCCCTCTATTGATCGTCTCCACAAACTAGCGAACTCAGGTCGATGACAAAGCCACAACACCAGCTTCGGCAAACTGAGAAGCGTCCAACTGTTTGCGAAGACGGTCAATAGTTGGCGCTTTGTTTTAGTGTCTATTTTGGCGGGAGAGGTCATATTCCTCCAGGTTTTTCTTAATAAAAAAAAAAAGAATAAAAAGGAGGTGTTGTTTATTGAAATATTTTTTTTAGTATCACTTCATTAAAATATGGATCGAAATAAGCGCTATTTTGGAATGGGTGTATTTTGTGCTTACCTAATCATCAAACACACAACACATCATCATCATCATCGTGTGGTGCTATCTTCGCCACGGAGATATGATATTATAGAACACCATTTTACCTTGTTTGGACAATTTCTCTTCATCTCTTTATATATCTTCGAATTCCAGACCATTCCCCATTGAATTAACGAATGAAACCTTTCTTTGGTCTACCCTCCCTTCAATCTACTAAATATTTTCAAAATTACTTTGTTTGACACCTTATCTATCTTTCTACTTTATCTTGAGAATTCTTCTACCCCACCAAATGTCAAAGAGTTAAGTCTACTTAAACTGTACCTGATGTTAGGGAAGTTTCAACAAAAAGAATGCATAAAAATGAACTTTTCAAACTTTAAAACTAGGGGTAAATAAAAATAGAGCTACACAATTAAGCTTCCCAATAAAGTAAAAATATATTCTATTGAGTTGTATCAAAAATTGAGAGACCATGGATCGTTAAAATTTATCGTTGAGGTCAGGTGCTCGGAATTCCTATGTGGTAATTCTAGTAGGTCATTCTTCTTTAGAATTATAAAAGGATGTAACTCGATTTTGTTATAAGTATAAATATAATGTAGTTTTCAAAAGACCCCTGCTGCCAAAGTAAACGCCATTTGTTTTTTATATATCAACATCCTTCAAAAAAAGTTCCATCTATATTTGGCCAGAGATTTGGCTTAGCCAGCTAGATAGCTGAACATATCTTAGGGAAATTATAAGGATTGCATGAATACCGTTCAGGTATCATGAAATCAAAGCTGCCCTGGACTGACGAGGGCCATTAGTCTGATACCATGGTCTTCAGGAGCTCTAAAATTGCCAATATTGGCGTAGTGGCTTTGTTGCCAATCCGAGTCTGCTAGTGGTTTCGTAGAGGGTCAATAGATGACGTTTAATTTTAACGTCATTTTGAGGAGAGTAGTGGTTTTTTATAGTTCAAATTCCTTCCGGCAAAATTTTCCCAACTATAAATAGTTTAAATGTGATATTGTACTGGGATAAGGTGCCTGTACCTCAGCGACCAAAAATTATTGATTAATTAAGAATGGGTATTTGGCCAATTCTGGAATTCAACGAGAATAGTTGATATTTATTCCGATAGATGGCACAAGCCATCGGCAACTTTCAGTTGCACGATAAGGAGATGCTTTTTTCTAAATATAAATAGTTTAGTTCTTGCTGCGAAGCGTCTATACCAATGTATTTATATGAAGTGTAAATGAAGAAAGAGAGTACCATAAACGGAGAAATTAACCAACGAAGAGAGATGTCCTAAAACTATGATCGGGGAAATATATATTCTACTAGAGACGTTTAAGGAGGGAAGAGACATCGTGCTTTGATATCTTGCTCGACCCTCGGAGTGGCTAGCGGTAGAACTGGAAGGCTGTATGGATGGAATACCAGGAATATTAATGTCGAGAATGAAAATCGCGTTGACAATTTCAGAAGACCTTACGATACTATCAAAATACTAGCCATCGGAGGGAATCTCTGAGAGGACAGTATTGCTACCCACTAACCTATGGATCAATAATAAATTAAGTTTGATAATGTAAATAAAAAAAGATAGCTTGTAAAAATTACATCCCATTTTTGTCTCCGAGCTAGAATAATGCATTCCAGATGCCTGGTGTATATAGATATATTTGATAAAGAAACAGCCTACTTTAAATTTATATAGGCGGAGGCTTGTAAACCTTCAATTCTCTGCCAGTAGATGATATAAAGAAAAGATGGTGACTACCTAGTTATCTACAGATATATGTGTTAACCTACCATCTATTGTTTCTCTACAAGTTGTTCGCGCACATTAGAGATTACATTAACGTCTTGAGCAAGTAGATAAAGAGGCTGAAGCCCGGGGTTGCGATGATTAAGGAGGCGTGACGTGGCGCCCACGTCTCCAGGGTGTCGTTTCCTTTATCCGGGGCGAGTGCCAACAGCTGCTGCGAGTTCTGAGCTGGACTCCCTCTCATGGAGCAATTTACCATTCTGAATGGCTTCTCCCCTCCTGGAACTCTTTTAATTTACCATTTGGAAGTAATACCGAAAGATTTTTTAGTTGACTGTTTCCTAATGGAATGTTTTTTTAGTTGCTGTTAAATATTGTTAGTGATTAATTTATTTTATGAACTTTTGAGAAATTCAATGTGAATATATAGCGTTTATATTGTGATAAATAAACTTTATGGGTAAATTCAAAATAAATACGTCTTAGTATTGATCGTATACAACTTATATGGTTTGCACTATATTCCACTGCATCATCATCAATACAGAGATATCTTCAATTAGTAATATTGTTTTGAATAATTGCACGTAATTTTTGTGAAATACACTTTTACCTACTATCACATAATTTCTATTTTCCAAAATATATACATATATTGAGAAAATAAATAATGCTGTGTGTGATATTAATGAAGGAAAATGTATATATAGGTGTTTGTGACAAATATTTGTGTGCAATTAGTGAAAAAAATAGATTTAATATAACTCTGTGTATCTTGAGTTGATGCAAATGTTTCGATAAATTTAAATGTTTTCAAAATATTTTTTTTAAATGCTGCTACTCAAAAAACTTTATAAAATTAAGCCATAATATTTGATAAATTCATTATATTTTATAAATTTAACAAAATAGTAATCCACTCTATATTTTCAAAATGCAATGCTTGTTTTTACAATATGCTTTGCCCAATAAACACAATCTTATTTCATGTTATTGCAAATAAAACATATCTATAGCATTCGAAATAATATGGCATTACATTGTCATAAATATTGAAAGATACTATAGTATTTATATGGTTATTAAATATTTACGAGGATATAGAAATTGCTTTGTTAAGAAAGCGTCTATTTTCTATATGCCAATTTCCCAAAAATCCCCATTCCAATAGGAATACGATCCTTTTACATAAATAAACCTATGTTTTCCATTCTCCGTGGAGGTAATCATTTATGACACGATGTGATTTTACATTATTTCGTAAGTTCTACATTATCAGAAATATGGGGAGAGAAACCCTTCCAGCTGAATCACATTTTACTATTTAGGTAATAAGGTATTTTGAAGAAACGCATATAAATTGGTATTTTTATGAGAGGACGTTGATATTTATGAGAATAAAGGTCACCTTTCCCGTCAAAATAGTCGCTAAAACACCATTCTCTGTCTATTCAGCCTCTCACAACACTAGAAGACTTAGTTATGTGACAAATTCAAAAGACCTGGTGGGTTTGTGATATGGGAATAGTGCGGGCAGATAATATCTTTAATCCCATGCTTTCCAAAACGGGTTAACATTACACCAATATTTATACCACGTAAATTATAGTAGGATATTATCCATGATATGTTCATTGTGCACCATGGTTACATTGCTGTAATAGCAAACCTTTCAAACACGTATCACTTACATTATCATAAATATAATTAAAAAGACTTATATTGAATCAAAATATCACATATTTTACCAATATTTCAATAGACTGAACGCCAACCTTCATCAAGGTATTATAACATATTTAATGTGTGTCAAAAACAAACTCAGCGCCACATAACGTCAACGTTATGTGGCGCTGAGTTTGTTGTTGATACACAATCAAAATGTTATAATACCTTAATGAAGGTTGGCGTTCAGCCAACTAAAATATTGGTAAAATAAATAATATTTTGATCCAATATATGCCTTTTCAATTAAAGATTTATTTATGCATTGCTCTATTTTCAAATTTATTATAAATATCCTGTAAATTATGGTGTTTGTTAATGAAATATATAATGGAAAAATATAGCTACATCAATAATTTGTTTATTTCTCGACGTTTCAGTGACTCGCTGTCATTCTCCTCAGTGGAAAGCTTATTTTGAATCCTGTCTTCTACTTATTTCTACATATCAGCACACAGATATCTCCTACATAACTATCAGTTAATGAGGTAAACTGGCTAGTTTCTATATATCATCACACAGCTATTACCTACGTAACTATCAGTTAAGGAGATAAACTGGATAGTTTCTATATATCATCACACAGCTATCTCCTACGTAACAACAATTTAAAGAGGTAAACTGAACTAGTTTCTATATATCAGCACACAGCTATCACCTACGTAACTATCAGTTAAGGAGGCAAACTGGATAGTTTCTATATATCAGCACACAGCTATCTCCTACGTAACTATCAGTTAAGGAGGTAAACTGGATAATTTCTATATATCAACACACAGCTATCCCCTACGTAACTATCAGTTAAGGAGGTAAACTGGATAGTTTCTATATATTATCACACAGCTATCATCTACGTAACTATCAGTTAAGGAGGTAAACTGGATAGTTTCTATATATCATCACACAGCTATCATCTACGTAACTATCAGTTAAGGAGGTAAACTGGCTAGTTTCTATATATCAGCACACAGCTATCATCTACGTAACTATCAGTTAAGGAGGTAAACTGGATAGTTTCTATTCATCAGCACACAGCTATCTCCTACGTAACTATCAGTTAAGGAGGTAAACTGGATAGTTTCTATATATCATCACACAGCTATCATCTCGTAACTATCAGTTAAGGAGGTAAACTGGATAGTTTCTATATATCAGCACACAGCTATCCCCTACGTAACTATCATTTAAGGAGGTAAACTGGATAGTTTCTATATATCATCACACAGCTATCATCTACGTAACTATCAGTTAAGGAGGTAAACTGGATAGTTTCTATTCATCAGCACACAGCTATCTCCTACGTAACAACAATTTAAAGAGGTAAACTGAACTAGTTCTATATATCAGTACACAGCTATCTCCTAGATATTTACTATTTAAAGAGGTAAACAGACCAATTCTATATATCAGTACACAGCTATCACCTACGTAACAACAATTTAAAGAGGTAAACTGAACTAGTTTTATATATCAGTACACAGATATCTCCTACGTAGCTACTATTCAAATAGGTAAACTGGCTAGTTTCTATATATCATCACACAGCTATCACCTACGTAACAATCAGTTAAGGAGGTAAACTGGCTAGTTTCTATATATCATAATACAGCTACCACCTACGTAACAACAATTTAAAGAGGGAAACTGAACAAGTTCTATATATCAATACACAGATATCTCCTACGTAACTATCAGTTAAGGAGGTAAACTGAACAAGTTCTATATATCAGTACACAGCTATCTCCTAGATATCTACTATTTAAAGAGGTAACCAGACCATTCTATATATCAGTACAAAGCAATCATCTATGTAACTATCAGTTAAGGAGGTAAACCGAGAAATTTCTATCGAAATCTCAAATATGATAGAGAAACAACATGAAAGCTGTCACATACAGGGCTAGCCGTGGTGTTCAATCCCCGCGTCCATCTCTTCAGACATCTCCCCGCGATAACAAGCCTAGACGGGCGAGAAATGACTCTTCAATTTCTACTCCAAATCCAAACGGATATCCCAATAGTAAATATTTATCATTTTTCTTCTTTTCTTTTATATTCTTATAGTTTCTCTATATTTTTCACTGATCATTTCAGCATATTCAGTGTATTTCGTCTGGCATATATTCGAATTTCTTTTGAAAGATATAAAATGTGGAAATATATTGTTCGATGCAAACTCTCCATAGACAGAAATAATTTATTTTTTTAGATTTCACAAAAACATATATACGTATATAGTATTAATATATGTATATGTATTCAATATATAAAACCGTTGTTATTGAAAAAGTCGATTATGAAATAGTTTAATATTGTTATTTATAATTGTTTTTTTAAACGGGTTAAAACAGAATTAAAAATAAATCACAAACTTGCTATATATCAGTACACAGATATCTCCTAGATATCTACTATTTAAATAGGTAAACTGGCTAATTTCTATATATCAGTACACAGATATCTCCTAGATATCTACTATTTAAATAGGTATACTGGCTAATTTCTATATATCAGTACACAGATATCTCCTAGATATCTACTATTTAAATAGGTAAACTGGCTAATTTCTATATATCAGTATACAGATATCTCCTAGATATCTACTATTTAAATAGGTATACTGGCTAATTTCTATATATCAGTACGTAACAACAATTTAAAGAGGTAAAGTGAACAAGTTCTATATATCATAATTCACTAGTTACGTCGTAGGTTTTTAATCACCGTTATAAAATATAAAGGTGTGTGTGTGCGGATATTGGCGAGCTCATTTTCTAAGATTCGAATATTTCACGCTATACCACATATAAAAACATACACATACTAAACCTATGGTATTAAATGACGCATACATTGGCATATACGTTTTTTATAAAGGCAAAAAAAAATGGTTCTCTGAGCCTTATATGGAGGTATGTAAGGAAATCATATATACAAGATATTTGAATTCCAGTAGATTGTATTTATTTATAAAATAAGTACAAGGATGTGAGGGTACTTGGACACAGGCGACTCTAGGCTAACATAACAGCGTCTAAGCTCAGAAATTCAACCGAATTCTTTGTTTTTTCCACTACAATACAGGCGACAGGCGACTTTAGGCTAACATAACAGCGCCTAAGCTTAGAAATTCAACCGAATTCTTTGTTTTTGAGAAGACAGAGGGATGAAAGGGCGCAGGAACCACACATTTCATGTTGCTTCTTCTTCTTTGGCATAATTCAGTCTGTGATTTTGCGCTGACACTGTTTTTCCTTTTCGTCTTCCGGTCTCTTCCTTTGTACCAGCCTCTCCTCACTACTGGTCCATCTCTCAAGTTGCCATTGCCTCGAGCTACTTACACAATAATACTTTTAGTTAATAGATTTATATTGAAGGAAATGGGTGGGGATCACAAGTGAAAAAAAAAACGTATCTCTCAATAATATATCGAAATTCTTTAGGTATTTTTCAGTCTTAGATAATCCTGCGAAACCAGTTAAATGAATTTGGTAACACCAGATTCAGGCAAATTCAGAAAGACACATTTTCCCATTATCTTTTGGGGCTATGACTTCCACATCATTACAGGGCGGTTTAGAATTCCTGAGTTACTTTGAGAGGATATATAGAAAAATCCGAATTTTCCTAAAGTGATTTATAAAGTGAGAAGTTGCAGTGCCCATTCCGAAATGTCCAATATGTAATTTCAAGTTATGATGGAGATTATGTATAACAGGTTGAATAAATTAGTACAAAACCATTGGAAATTGTATTTATGGAACTTTAGGAAGGCCCGGTAAAAAAAATTATTATAAATATCTTTAATGCTAAAATTTACTTAATGTATAGTGACGAAAAAAATTCATTTAAAATATTATTTTATAGATTATAAAATATTATTCATATTTTCTTATATATATTAAATATATATAAAACGTTTATTCATTTCTCAAAACACACAATACCACTTAAATTTATAATAGGTTATAATATTTCGTGTGATATATTTATTTTAGATGCTCTTTTGATAATGTTTGCTTTTGAAAGATTAATTCGCAAAGCGGTTTATCACATCGGTCTAGATACCTCACACGTTGTCTAAATGGAACAAACCTTTGTGTGATATAACATCAATAACTACTCGGTGTGGGTTATTAAGAATTCTATTTCTAACAGTCTCTAGCCCGCATGGTATAATTACTCTAACAATTTATTAACTATAGTGGAGTTAGTTGAAGAAGCTCGAGCGTCTGCTTGAGTGCATCTAATGAATATTTGATGAGCAAATAACGTCAAGTGCAACAAACCTCGTGCAACCTCTAATGGAATACGACCACGTTCTAACAGATGTGGTGCTAAATATGAACGTTGGTTTTATTTGTTAGTTTGAATTATTAAACTTATGTAACATGTTTTCATAATAGGAGCATAATTTTACCATCTCATTTACTATTTAAAAATTACCTTTAAAAAAAACTTTCTTAATGATATGGGGCTCTGCCATCTAAAAAGCACATGTGCTTTTAGTCAGGATATGCCTCCATTATTTTTGATATTGATATATAATTTAAAAAAAAAAAACAAAAAAGCTATATCCTGACCATTCAAATAAGAATTTTAAATCACAGAGCGCCATCTAGTGGAACAAAAATCAACTAAGCATTGATTTAACGTACTCCAGGATATATTGCTAACCTAATTACTTGATAAATCAAGAGAAGTCAACCACGCACATGCTTCAGGTTGTTGGCCCTTGTCAGCGTGGTGCAGACTGTACATCTACGACCAAGTATTTGGTTCCAGAGGCTTCCTTAGAAATCAAGCAATGGGTATTTGAGGCCAAGTTCGCTTAAATAAGATGTTCATGTGAAGGATTATTTTTAAAATAGAAAAATACCTGATGTATATAATGTTCGTTAAATTTGTACATTAATATTTTACTGCGTGATCTTTCGGCGACCACTATCACCATTTTCAATGTAAAACCTGCTGAAACTGGCGACACAGTAGATCGCCGATATGTCTATCAGCAATATCTTGTCATGAAATGTTGGAGAGAGAGTAAGAGAATGTGTGTTTGTTATATACTTCAATGTATCAAATATCAACCCTCAGTTATAATATTCTATAGCTTTCTCTAAAGTGAAAAATGAGAAGAAGAAAAAAAAAAGTCAAAACTTTGTTCAATAATATATCTAATAATTTTTATAGAGTTTGATATATCATCACTTATAAATGGGAAGTGTCGTTTTGGTAATTGTGGACACGAATATGTTTATTAAACTGGTTTATTCTGCTGTTTATACGGCTTCTCTCTCAATCTTGCTCATGTGCATTTGAGATGACCCTGATGTTTCATATTTAGATATGTATAGTGCTATATTTATCGAAAACCGGTAAATTTTAATATTGTTATAGTATATTAACTATTAATAAATTATATAACTAAAAATATATATATACTTTATTAAATTTTGGTAAAATGAATTATATTTTGATCCAATATATGCCTTTTTATTTAAATATATATACTTAACACACAAAAAAGTGCATCATCTAAATAAACTCTTTAGCGAAATTTCAGAAAATAATATATCTAATAATTTTTATAGAGTTTGATATATCATCACTTATAAATGGGAAGTGTCGTTTTGGTAATTGTGAACACGAATGTGTTTATTAAACTGGTTTATTCTGCTGTTTATACGGCTTCTCTCTCAATCTTGCTCATGTGCATTTGAGATGACCCTGATAAAAGCGCATTATTCATTAAAAAACTGCCGTTTTTATTTATGCAACGGTATTTGAATAGCCTTCTAGTGTATCAATTTATTTTTCGTTTTTAAAGATCATCTTTAATCTGTAGGCTGCCAAGACATAAAAAATGGGAGTCATAAAGCAAATTTCTGATTTTACAAGAGGCAGAATCATAGCCCTCAGAGAAGGTGGAATTTCGTCTAGAGAAATTGCTATGACGGTAGGCTGCAAACAAAGTACTGTTGTAAAGATTTGGTCTCTGTGGTCAGAGGAAGAGAAAAGTTCAAGAAAACCCCGTTCAGGTCGCCATATAGTGTTAAAAGAGAGAGGATTCGAAGAATGGTTGTAACAGACAGGAAAACAACTGTACTAATGTTTCAAACAGCTCTACATGTGCAAAATTAATCTGGACCATCTCTGAACACCATTAATAAACGTCTTATCGAAGCAGAACTCTCTATTTTCTGGCCATTATTAAGAATTCCATTATTAAGAAGCGAGTATAAAAGTTACGTTTTTGGACTCATGAAAAAATTGCATTGTTATTTTTTCTGATGTATCTCGATTCTGTTTGAGGGTTCATGACGGCAGGACACATATTAAATATAGGTCCCAAGACAGATCCCATCAGGACTGTATTGTAGAAAGACATACAGCAAGAACCCCTGGTTTGATGGTGCGAGGTGGCATCAGCTATGAAAGAAAAACCACTTCAGACTTTATTCAAGGCACAATGACTGCTCAGATATACATTGAAGATTTGTTGAAACCTGCTGTGTTACCATTTCATGAGCAGACTAATAATGCCATTTTCCAACAAAATAATATTCGACCACATGCAGCCAACACCACACGAGCTTTCTTTCAAAATGTTGACATTCTTCCCTATACCGCATGTTTTCTAGATCTTTCCCCAATTGAGCATATCCACAGCCAAGTAATATTCAGCAGCTACGGCAAAAATTGAAATGGTTTAATCTAGCATCCTAGAGGAAGCTATTAAAAGATATATAACAGTATGCCTCGCCGTGTGGCTGCTCGTATGTATCAAATATGTACACACCAATTATCGCTAAAAAGCTGTGTGTATCACAAGGAATTTTTTTTCTTTTTTTTATTCCAATTTTCCTATAAATTACCATTATATAGCTCACCAAATTTCATAAAATTTACATAGGTATTTCTAGGTTATGCATTTTTTTTTGCGGCTATTGTATATTTTAAAAGAAAAGTAGCGTTAAAAATATTGTTTATAATTTTAAGGGATAGATAGAGCTGAGTTGATGATGATAGTTATTATTATCGCTGTATGTATTGGTGTAAAATTATAACTTTGATATTCCTTGTGAGTTTTTCTTTAATATTGTGCACTTAAAACAAATGTCATTATTTACAAGGAATCATTTTTATATATTCAAGGTATTTTATTTGCGATAAATTTCAGGTTAAAGCTTCAATATAGTTATTTTTACAAATAGGTTTAAAGTAAATATATATATGTTATATAAAGGTATTAATTAAAATGTTATATTAAAATATTATTATATTTAAAATTATATATTTCATAGTTACAAATACTGCTAAATCGGCCGCCAGAGGTCGTGCTTTCCCTATAAGTACTCATTGTTGTTCTTCCCCGTTGGTCGGCCCAAAACATTTGTACATAATGTAAATAAGCTTTTCATTTTTTTTTTATTCTACTCGCCTTAAGCCAGGCAGTACTTTTATCAAATTATGTTCTTATATATCTTATAAGCTCAATTAAAGCAATTTTTAATCTTTAATATTTTTATTATTTTACTTTCAAGATTATTCAACCACGACTGCACCACCCTAGCATAATCATCAATATGATCCAAAAAAACAGAAATCTTAATCTTTTTTTTTTAAATATAATATAAGCCGACAGGATATCTGAAACTTGTGTGAACAATATCCCAAAAGCAAAATTTTTTCAAATTCAGGTATGCAAATTTTCCAATCAAAAATAGCTTTCCCAACCAAAAATAACTTTTCTCAATCAAAAATAGCTCATTTCAATCAAAAATAACTCATTTTAAACCAAAAATAACCAACTTCAAAAAGACATAGCCCAATTCAAGAAAACATAGCCTTTTCCAAACAAACATAGCTCTCCAAACAAACATAGCCATTTTCAATCAAACATAGCCATCTCCAAACAAACATAGCCATTTCCAATCAAACATAGCCATCTCCAAGCAAACATAGCCACTACAATCAAACATAGCCATCTCCAAGAAAACATAGCCATCTACAAACATAGCCACTACAATCAAACATACCCATTTCCTACCATATCCAGCAATTTCAAGCATCCTTCTCCCATCCGAGGTTGGATATCACCAGCCATCACACCTTCCGCCCAACACCAGCCATCTCCCGAGATCTTCAAATCCAGCCCATCTTCCATTTCAAGGTACTTTGTATCTACCTTTTACATAATTTGCCCCGTTTTAACTTTTTCTCTATTGTTTACAATAGTTTTCAATCACTTATTTTATTATAGTTACATCCCTTTTATGTCATTTCTTAAATATATTTGCCATTTAAAATGCTTTATTTTCTCTGCATAAATATTTCTATATCTCTCCTAAATATATCTCTTTCCATATTTTACTATTAAATATTTAAAATTAAGTTAAACCATTAACAACATATCTTTTTTAGTACACCATATGTAAAACAGTCGGCCGGGAGGACAACAACAAAATAACATTACCTATTTCTCACATCTTCAATATTTTTTTTAATTAGTCTTAAACCTTGTTTATCATATTCCCACCCTAACTTTTGATATTTGATATTTCCTTATTTAATCATATTTCTTAATACATTATTTTACAAATTTTAATTTTTACCCCATTACTTATTTCCTATGTAAATATCTGGAAGCGTTTCTGCCAATATGTAAATTTAGCGAGACCAACATATGTAAATTTTAACTTTTGTTTTTGTGTTCACCTTGATTCTTTTTTCAATTCCCATTCTTTATTCTTACCATTTATTTTTCTTAACATGTTCATTCCTTGTTTTCACATTTGCCTTTTGTACATAGACTTTATCCACAACTTCTTGCTTTTCACAAATGCCCTTCTTCTTATAATCATCAAATGTTTCCACTTATCTTTTACTAATCTCATTTTCATATTGTTTTCAATGTTATTCATCATTTTTCATTTATATACTTTTGTAATTTATTAATTCATTTTATTTTACTTCCTCTCATTAATATAATATGTGTATTTTTTGTCTATTTCCAATCTATTGGCTCACAACAAGCCAATATGATCAAGGAATATCACCCTTTTATTTCTCACATTTTAAATAATCATTCATTTTATTTTCCTTCCTCATTTTTGATATTATATGTGTGCATTTCTTTTGTCTATCCAATCTAGTGGTTCACAATAAGCCAATACGATTATGGAACACTTTTTTCTCTCTTTACCACATTTTCACTCTGTACCAATAATATTTGTAATCATTCGCACTTTATATCATTTTGTACTTTCCTGTCTATTGGTTACCATATTTACAACCAATATGATAAGTGAATATCACCTCTCTCATGTTATTTTCTTTTAATCATAATATCTTTTTTCAAAAACTATTTTATCACCTTTCTCTCTACCCATATTATTTTCTTCACAGGGGGGAAATGTTATATAAAGGTATTAATTAAAATGTTATATTAAAATATTATTATATTTAAAATTATATATTTCATAGTTACAAATACTGCTAAATCGGCCGCCAGAGGTCGTGCTTTCCCTATAAGTACTCATTGTTGTTCTTCCCCGTTGGTCGGCCCAAAACATTTGTACATAATGTAAATAAGCTTTTCATTTTTTTTTTATTCTACTCGCCTTAAGCCAGGCAGTACTTTTATCAAATTATGTTCTTATATATCTTATAAGCTCAATTAAAGCAATTTTTAATCTTTAATATTTTTATTATTTTACTTTCAAGATTATTCAACCACGACTGCACCACCCTAGCATAATAATCAATATGATCCAAAACAACAGAAATCTTAATCTTTTTTTTTTAATATAATATATATATATTTTTGTTCTGAAAATAGAGCAATTCATACCTAAACCATTAGATAGTAAAAAGGCATATATTGGATTGAATAAAAGATTTATTTTTCAAGGCAAATAAATCTTTTATTCAATCCAATATATGCCTTTTTACTATCTAATGATTTAAGTATGGATTGCTCTATTTTTAAAGGCAAAAAATATTTTATTCAATCTATGTCCTTTTACTATCTAATATATATACACATGTGTATATATATATTGAGGATATAATCAAATGTGTTATTTGCCAAAATGGAGAAGATATTTTGAAATATGATTTTTTTAAGTGAGGCGAAGTTTTATCGAAGATTTATATTTCTCTAATAAAGAATTAGAGAATATCTTGATGACACGTACACATTGAATATTTGTTAATAATCAATATTAAAGCTACAGCATATATCAAGAGAGACTTATTTATTAAGTGTTTGACTATTGTAATTGTGGATTATGGAAGAAATGGGATCCCAAGTACTGGGGAATTGGAGGAACAGTTCTGTAAACCTGGGGCAGGATTCGATTGTTCTCTCAGTGCTAGGACTACTCCTAGAAAGGGGCGTTTGGAGTTGTTTTCAATTTATAATGTAATTTAGAGGAGGGTGTTAAATGAATTTGGCTGATCCAATTTTCCTATTTCTTTTTGCTTATTCAAAATACGTCGTCCACATATCAAAGCCACAAAAGTAATTATTTTAATTTTTGTTGACTATTTGTCCCACCAAATAACTTAGGTTATTTATTTTAAAACAAATGAAAGCGAATTATATGTACACATGTGTATATATCATGTGTATCATGTGTATATATCATATATCAGACTAAGGTCGGTGCCTATTTATAAATGTGGTTTGTCATATATTATATTGCAATTGAAACAACACAAGGCTGGGAATTATCGAAGCAAAGTAAATTCGCTTCTCTATTTTCTTTTTGTTTTTATTAATATTTATTATTGGGTTGTAATCTTAGCTATTCTTTAGTTTTCTTTGTTTTTTGCCCTGTGTAAATTTTCTTTCGACATTTCGTCTCGAAATCCTTATTAATTTTTCTGCTTACTTTTGAATTACTCACTCTACTGAACCATAAGTGGCTGTTGGTAAGAAGAATCTCTTGGTGTTGATATAAATTCAATATATATTAAAATATAGTTTTGGCATTTTTCAGAAAGATTAATCTACATAAAACCACTTCTTCTACCAATATAAACTCAGAGTGTCTCTGCCATTCGTAAATTCGTCTGGGTTTGGTGAATATGCCAGCGCACCAACTCTGACGAACCAAGGTCAGAATCTTCGAAAACGCAAGTGCAGTTGGAAGATGGCGCATAGTCTTTGCGTCAATTTATTATATTAGAAATATATTTTTACATTTTAAAATATAATTATTTTATTTATTTCAACATACAAAACGCGATATCCCGGCTAGGGATAATAGATTAGGCAATAAATACTTTAAATGTATTTATATATAGAGAGAGAAACAATAAATATTAAATAATATACAGTTATCAGCGTCATAATCAAGCAACAATTCTTAATCAATTCTGTCACAGTTTGCTTTGTGAATGGAATAAATACCCAAATATGGCCATTTCTCATAACCATCGGTGGTTCAGTGGTAGAATGCTCGCCTGCCACGCGGGCGCCCCGGGTTCGATTCCCGGCCGATGCATTATTATTATTTTTTTTTTACAATTTTTAAAACTCATTTATATATTATACAAGAATGACATCCACGGCGCCAATTTATAATTGTAACGAATAGTATTTGATAAAAGCATTTAATCGGGTAAAACCCTGGCGTTGCCCGGGTCATTCGACTAGTATTAAATAATTGTTAATGATTAACATCAAGGTGAAGCCCATTAAAAATATATGTTGATAGAATTTTGCTAAATAGATATTAATATAAATATATAATATAAAATATGTAAGATATTATATTTAGAATATTCAAACAAACTTCTCCCTTTGCCTTATTTCTTTTAATCTTCTTTTTTATATAATCACAATACCATCACAAACACACCACCCCGATATATATATATATATATATATATATATATATGAAAAAACAATATAAAAAAGTGTCAGGTGTTGATATTAAAAATAATACGAGCATATCCTGACCAGGAGCACATGTGTTTTTTAGATGGCAGAGCGCCATCCAGTCTAACAGAAATCAACTAAACAGTGATTTTAACTGTTCCCTGATATTTGACCAACCCAATTTCTTGATAAATCAAGAAAAGTCATCCACAAACGCGTTTCGCTTGTCAATGTTTTGTTTATTTCTGTTCCACTAGATGGCGCTTTGCCATCTAAAAAGCACATGTGCTCCTGGTCAGGATATGCTCTCATTATTTTTAATATATTTATATGAAGTGGGCACCTTATTATCGTATATATGATTTTTAATTAAAATAAAAGAGGTATATAACGTTATTTATAAATTTATTTTATATAACGAGAAGCTTACGGAAAATTTACTTTTTCTGCTCAAATTTTCTTATCAATAGTTTGAGCTGTTTCCATGCGTTTTTGGTTGTTGTTGTTGTTTTGGTGTTGTTTTGAGGAGAAAAAGGAGAATTTTCCAAAAGATCTTCATTGTATAAAATAAAACTTAGAATAAATAACGTTAAATTTATCTTATAATACTATAATAAAGAGGTATATATTGGATTGAATAAATATATTTCTTTTAATATGATTTAAAATATAACACGGAAATGTGTTATATCGTATAATGGAGAGGACTAGTTGGGCCAAGGACATTATTCCCAATATTTGAAAGACATTTAAGTGACTGCACGAACCCAATCTAATTAAGCAAACAATGGCGCCAACAATGCGACGGCCCAATCGACATTTCACGTCCCCTCCAGACAGAACCATGGCTCGACGGCTTTAAAGTCGTTAAAATTTGATCCACGCCTCCAACATTTGTTGGCTTATTCATGAGCCTCGGCGTTGGCACTTAGTATTCCGGCGGTGGAGGCGGTGGAGGAAGTCTTACTCTTGTAATCCTCCCAAATCCCAGTAATAATATAAATACTTGGGACATTCATTGAAATGTCGCCGCGCTTCAATATTCATGCCACTTTCTATGGCAAAGTTTGGCAATTACTTGAGATTTACTCTGCTCCCAATATAGGAAGAGGTACATTCATCAAATGGTTATGAAGAAATTTGGGAAACATCAATGAGAACCAACACACCACTCGTGGCTGTGTATAGTACATCTATCAATACTATCAAATACTCCCGTAGAGGAGTTATTCCACTCATAAGACTGCATTTCACTAGTTGTCGTAGCATATTAATAAGGAAACTCTTTGCATAAACATCATATATTTTTTACTAGAATTTCTTAAAGTTTGTATTATATGTTTTATAGAGAGAAATATTTGGCATTATATTTTAATCAAAAATACGTCTTTCGCTCTCTCTTTTCATCAATATTTGAAATAAATATTATATATATTTAGTGGAGATATCATTAAACACACGCATAAGTTTTTATCTATAAATACACTCTAAGACAAAACTTTATGAAGTTGAAAATATTTTGTGTCCGGTCGTCTGTTTTTTTTTTTTTTTTTTGGAGACAGAGGTAATTTTGTTCACACTTGGTTATCTCGCGTGTGAGTTCAATAAAGGTCACTGTGTAACAAATATTTTTCTGAGTTATTGTCCCGATATACATATAATAAAAGGTAAATGGTTTAATATTATCTACCAGGACAAATTACGAATGGCGTAGACATGTATGTATGTAGACACTTGCAGCAAAAATGTCGTTATCTACTACCCGCCATGAATATTAGAGTTGACCGACGTGTTCTAGGGATAATAAAAAAGACGATTAAAGTATCGCAATGGGGCTTAATGGAAGATTAGCGATACCATAGCGACAAACTGAAATATATTTGTATCCTCACTCGCCATTCTGGGCTATCATCTACATTATGGCAAGGGACGGTAGTTCTTATTAATCTTATATGGTTGTCCCTAAAGTTCGTGTATTTCTTATCACTTGGCGAATAATATTATTACGGCGAATACATAATAATATATAATACAATTACTTTATACATAATACAAATACATTATACATAACGGCGAATAATATTATGGCGAATAATTTTGGTATTTCAATTTTTTGTAAGTGTTTACGAACTTTTGAGACAATCTTGGTATTCACCAGCTTAGTACATATTGCTCTAGAGAAACTGGCATATACAAATATATATACATGTATCTTCAATGTTATAGTGTTTTTAAATATTTCGCATTTTTAACACACCAGCGCTACCTTTCAAAATTGCAGTATTCGTGTGATATTTGGAAAGAATAAAAAGACGTATACGTTATTTACCTCATTTCACAATTTTATATAAAGCAGTTGATTCATTAGACACAACTAGTGCTAACGCAAGATATATTTTGGACGTTGTGCGTGGGATACAACATATAAACTTTAAAAAAAAAATGGCATTTCCTGACCGCTCTCATAAGCATTTTTAGATGGCAGAGCGCCATCTAGCGGAACAAAAATCAACTAAACGTAGATTTAATTTGTTCCAAACTTTTTTGGCCAACCCGATTTCTTGATAAATCAAGAAAAGTCAACCATGTACGCGTTTCTGGCTGTTGGCCCTCGTCAGCGTGAAAAAAGTTAAATCAACGTTTATGTGATTTTTTTCTACTAGGTAACGCTCTGCCATCTAAAATGCTTATGTGAACGGTCAGTATATGCTAATTTTGTTTTCAATATCAACACCTGACCATTTTTCTATATTTAGTTTTTTTCCTATTTTTCACCTTAAAATATTTAGATCATTAGATCAATACTAAAAACGCGTAATAGCCGTTTTAGAAATTCAAAAGACAACCTAAAATTGTACTTTTTTAGATTTCAACACATAGGGAGGAGTAATTTCAATGACTTACTCCTATGACACCATTCAATGTATGGGATAAATTCGGTTAAGCCTACTTTTCTACGTTAGCACAGCATATGTGTCTAACAATTTTAACTATAAATGAATAAATGGTTATAGGTAAATATGGCCAACTGAACATATGCAACAAACAAAATTATATTCAAAGTAAAACGCTACTATTTTAAAATTGGTATATATAGTATGAATTTATCGGTAATTTTGAATTTTAAAAGTGTTTTATCTACCAAAAATATAAAATTTTCAAATATGGAAAACAATGTTCCATATACAGATGACTAAAAGATGGTTAAAGATACTTGTAGAATGCATATGAAAAGTATTTTCCTTACTAAAATTTATTAAATTTGTTTATATAAAATGTGTCTGTGCACAAATGATATTTTATAACATTCCTTCTTTCTATCATGAAAAATATATATATTTGTAACTTTATAAATAGTTTTAAATTTCATTTAATAATACAGATATATAATGAAATTGTTTTATAAATTTAGACGAAAATTGTTCTAAAAATAGAATATTAGTTATATATGATAATATACATATATTAACTTGATTATAAATGTGTATGTTGCAAATATATATTCAAAATTGTGTAGCCTGGTATATACATTATAAACACAATTATGTAACTTCAGTTGTGCGTATATAATGCGAAAAAAATATTTTTGCAAAAGATTAGGAATACTTAAAAAAAATAAATTAGAGCATATACAAATATGTTTTTATATAAAGAGAAAGATACCATGAGAGAATATGGATGTAAAAACAGAGAAAGAAAAGCAATTTCTTGATTTGTTGTTTTGTAGATCTGTACCCAAATACAAACGAAATTAGTTACAAAACTAATTACGGTTTGGAAATTAGAGTTTGGGCTTTGGGCAAAGCAGAGAAGCTGCAGAGAGAATGGTTCAGCTCCTTCCTAAGCCTAAATCTGATTGAAGGAGATTAATTCTGGCTTTGTGTGCTTTATTCAGTTGTCTTTTATCTTGGCCATTGCTGCCAGATACTCGACGAGATGTGGAAAAATAAGGATTTGTATATTATGTAACAGCGATTATCTTTCTTTTGTGTAAATTCTTCACAATATCAATAGACCTTTTACCTGGTTATCTTTAAAATATGTTACTCAATGCAATGTTTTCTTTCTTTTTTCATAATTATATGCACTTTTTGATTGCAATCAAAAAGGCTTATTTTGTTCATTTTATTAGTAGCTCAGAAGTATATACGGCTAGGTAAAAAAAAATAAAAAATAGAAATTTGACGTTTTATAATGCATTAATTTAAATTTTTCTGTTTTTTTTTAATAAATTTGACCATAAGGTAGGCTCCTTGACAAAAGAATATATGTATATAGCTATTCCATCACTATTTATAAAAATCAGGGGAAATTGGATCTGACAGTATTGGTTTCTGAGAGAATGACTCGTATATTGATTTGTTTGTTTTTTAATTTAAAAAAAAACATCAAATAGATGTTTTATAAAAACGTATATTCTATAGAATCCATTATACAAAACTTTGATCAGGTAAAAAAGAGCTCATATAGAAAAAGAGAGAATTATAGAGGGTAAATATTACCTGCTAAGTAATTTTATAAAATTTATAAGTAATGAAATTGGTGAATTTTACTAAAGTCCCAAGATACCAAAAGCAGCCAAGATCGGACGAGGTGGAGGAGATAAGAGTTAAGACAAGCTTAGCCAGCTTATCGCCACCCTCTCCCCTTAAATCTTATTTACTTGCGAAGAACAATGCAGATGCCGCGAGGTTGTCCGCTTCAGCGCCTCTCGTCTGCTGCGTTAGAGAACTTCTTAAAGAACATCGCATTCGTCGATGTGATAATATCCGATAGCATAAATTAAAACTAGAATATCTGATTTAACAACGTTTAATCCAGAATTGTATATAGATTCTCTCATGAAATTTATTATATATACGTATTTATGAAGGATTTTTTTTAACGTGTGGGTGTCGTTGTGTATTTATGATTTTTTTAAAGTATTATAATTAATTCGTTATTATATAGTATTATCTATACGTTAAATAGAATTGATTCAGATATACACTCGCTCATAAACAAATCTTGAAGAAGTAGTACTTTAAGCTTGCATATCGGGATTCATAAAATTACTCTGAAAGATATTTGATACGCAGTAACCTTTATTGAAGACACACGAGATAACCA
Source organism: Cordylochernes scorpioides (assembly GCA_030710605.1). NCBI lineage: Eukaryota > Metazoa > Arthropoda > Arachnida > Pseudoscorpiones > Chernetidae > Cordylochernes > Cordylochernes scorpioides. The sequence continues at coordinate 166,529,528 of CP092886.1, forward strand.
AGTGTAAACAAATTTGCCTCTGTCTCCTTCGAAAAAAATAAAAAATAGACGACCGGAGACATAAAAATATTGAACTTCCTAAAGTTTTGTCCATGAGTGTATATTGTATTTTATTAAAAGGTTAAGTAATAGAAAAGAACGTTGTATTTTATTTGACTAAATGTTTCTTTTTGTCAAGAATTCTCTCACGCGTTAGACCTATGCAGTCGTAGGGCTGTCGAAGTATAGTGTTGGAGGATTTTTATGGAATTTGATCTAGTGAACTTCTTTCTTTTGTAAACATTTTTTTTTCTCGTTTTTTACTCTCTCTCTCTCTCTCATTGTTAACATCATATGACTATTCTATTCACGGCCTAAAATTATTGTATATATATGTATAGACAAATGTAAAGGAATATATGGGTGACAGCTAAAGGGGCTCTAGGGCGACATAGCGCTTTAAATTGAAATAAAATAAAAATCTAGTGAACTGTATGTAGTCTAGTAGAAATCTCTATATTGTTTCATCAATTTTAATGCGCACTAAATTTATTCAAAATATTATATGATATTTAATATTTATTTAAAACAGATTATTTAGATTATCATCATTCCTTTTTATAGTTTCATTTCTTTTGTAATATTTTATTGTACATATATCTTGATTGGTTATTGGAGAGAGAGAGGACCTAGACTGCGGATCACGACCTACGAGAAAGACAAGAATAAATAAACACAATAACTTTAAAAGGAACTTTATTTTTATATAATTTTATTTATTTACTTTTATTTATTTGCTTTGACTATGGAAACCCGCTCGGGAAACCTGTATAACACCAAGAAAGAAGAAACAAAGGTCGATGACCCTTCAAAGCTGCAACTTGGTGCAACAATATCCAGCTTTTTATGCTGTTTTTATCAATAATGGAAGAGTTTTTCTAAGAATAATCTTCCTTATTTTACGGAGAATCAGTGATATATTGGATATTTTGCTTTGGGGATATGTCAATTCACGATAGCGTGTTCAACTAGTAAGGAAAGTTCTTTATTCTGCAAGGTCGACTTGCGCTGCTTCAGTAGTTACTTTAAGGATTTTTCTATTTCGCTGATCTAGGTGTAAGGGCAGAAACTACCGATATAATTTCAGATTTAATAATTCAAAAAAAAAAAAAACTTGTGAACTTGAAAAATATAAATAAACTGCTTATATAACATGTGAAAAAGGATTAAAATATTGTAAATACCATTTCGAACTAGTGTAACTGATTTTTTAAGAAGATAATAAAAAGGAAAGGTATTAAAAAACACAAGGTAAAATTTGTTGAGCTTAATTCAATATGCCATATTTGACAAATTAAAAATGTTACTTTGATATTTTTAAGAAAAAAAAATTATATCAATTTTATTTTACATTTAAAATTGTAATTTTAATGATTTAGAAATTTGAATTTAAAAATTTTCAAATTATATCTAATTATTTATATATATTATTTAAAACTATTCAATTGATAAATGTTATAAATAAATATATGACTCTCTCACACACAAAATGTCTCTTTATAAATACTTTAAAAATCACATTGTTCAAATTTTATTTTATAGACGCGTAATGCGCTTTTTTTTAGGATTTTAAAGGCTAAATTTAGCGTGAAATTAGTCGAGAATTTAGCGTTCTACAGATCCCCCCCGCGCGCGGTTGATTTCGCCTTAATTCCACGCTGAAATAATTTCTTCGCCAATGATTCAAGTATTACCTATGTTGAGAGAGGAGACTTCTTGACGATTAATAAATTGAATTTTTGTAAAGGAAATGATTACCTGAAAATGGAAGGTTCTGATTTGCCAGGTATTTATAATGACAACCAATAGGAAGGCAACCAAGAAAATTATATTTTCTCTTCGTTTTTTTTCAATCATTTCATTTTTTTTAATATGGTTTTCTATCAAGTGTAAAAATAATAATTGGTGTATATATAGCTTTCGGATGAATGAAAAAATACATAAATTTAATTCTGAAAATTTATTACAAACTGATATCGATGCTATGTGATTCGAGAAAATGAAAAATAAATTGATTTTAAAAATTGATGTTTTTCAACGAAATGAGAATAGAAAAAGTAAATTTACGTTTGCTCTACACTCAAGTTTAGAGTAAATGATACATAAAAGGAAAATATTCAATATTTAAATAATTTGATTGATTAATTTGATTGAAAAGTTAATTAAGAGAAAATAAACGTTGTATTTTATTTGACTAAATGTTTCTTTTTGTCAGGAATTCTCTCACGCATTAGATATATACAGTCGTAGGGCTTAAACATCAAAATGTTATAATAACTTGATAAACTCAAATATTGGTAAAATAAATGATATTTTGATCCAATATATGCCTTTTTATTTAAATATTTATTTATGGATTGCTCTATTTTCAAAATAATCAATTAAATATTCTGATTTTTTAATAAAACAGGAGAAGTGAATTAAATATATTTAAATTTTATAAGTAGAAGCCCTTTAATTGACGGACACATTCCCAAAAATAGAGCGGTAGTGAGTCACAGAATCGTTTGGAAATAAAGAAACTTTGGAAAGATTAATGTATATCTATATACTTTCTAAATTTACAATCATGGGCAAAACTTGAAGTTGTATCTTTTAGCAATTCTAAGTTCTAAATTGTTTGTTGTTTTGCTTGTTTCCTTTGTAATAAGCGCAAATATTTCAATATCGCGTCTGGTTGATTAATAAAATGAAAAAATGTATATCGGATTTATACAATAACTCTGAAAGATATTTAATGCACAGTGATCTTCATAAAACACACGAGATTAAAAAATGTTAACAAAATTTGCCTCTGTTTCCTTAAAAATGCAGACTACCGGCTAGTTCTTTTACCATTCAGCATTCTACATTAGTTATTGAACCTATATTTATCTACAAAATGATTAATATAATGTCGTAGTGAACAATACTGTTCCTTATATGTCAGTTTTATCAGAAGATATTCTACTAGAGATCATTTAATGAACAAGGGCGCTCTGAAAGGATATTAAAAATTATAAAGATTTTACACAATGTATGTAGTTATTTTTATTGTTTTATTTGAAAGCTATAAACTCTAATGAAAATAAATTAATTAATGATAAAAAAATAAACTCATTGTGTGTGTGAAAAATATTTATAATTTTAATTATATATATACATATACACATCATTCACAATTCAGAAAAAATATAGTCACATTAACCAATGATATATTTAACTTCCGATATTTCAGTGATCGTCGGGACTAAAATACTAAATCAAACAACAACAACAAAAAAAGCCTTTATTTAGGGTCACTGACCCTATACAAGATTCACCAGAGGTATGCATAAGAACAAAGCAGTGAGACAAAGGAAATAACGATATATACAGAGTAAAAAGAGAAAAAAAAACAAGAAAAGGAAAAAAATAATAATAAGAAGAAGAAAGAGGGAAGCAAGAAATCAACACAAAAAGAGTAGCAGTAAGAAAGTGAGGAGTGAGTATCACTTGGCCTTCTTCTGAGATATGGACTTGTGGAAACCATAAAACGCCGTAGCAATATACTTATTCTGGGTCATATTGTCAATTATTGATGGAAGTGAAGCACAGAGTTGCCCAGTTTTGAGCATAAGGGTTCTTCTTTCTTCTTTCAGAGCAGAGCAATCAAAAATATAGTGAGTGATTTCATTTTTTAGTTTTGAATTACAGAAAGTACAAGTCGGGTCCTCACCGCAGAGCATCTTGGTGTGGTTTTCTCTAAAAAAACTTGAAAGTATTGTAAAATACTAAATCATTGGTTGATATAGTTATATTTTTTCTAAACCTACTTCCAACCAAAATAAAAATAATTTTAGGAATCATTCACAATTTTATCCCGAAACTTTGCAAGTTGGAAGCTGAATAATCAAGACATTTGCATACCTAACTATTCTCGTATTTGATGAGCAGTCTACTCTCGGCAAGCGCTATTGAGGAAGTTGCCTACAATTGCGACCTGGGAAATGCCAGGTGGTTCGGTGCGCTAATGCAATGCTGCGGCGGACGCACGCGGCACCAATGAACGGTCGTTCATCATTGTTGACACCCGACTTGATTAACTCATTCGAGAAGATTATTGCAGAGCTTGCGTGAATCTATCGGGCGTATCTCACAGTTAATTCTGACATTGACGTTTTCAATGAAGTCGCTTGGCTCTCAATTTTACTCCTAATTAATGAAATAGAGATTTTTGTTACCTGAAATTTTGAATAATAAATAGAACAGAACTTAGTTTTAAAATAGGTTAGACTATTTTATCATTATAAATATTTTTTATTTTGAAATTAAAATTATATTACGTGCAATAGCGCGCCATCTGTTATCAAATTAGAAAACTATTTTAGAGGCGTAATATTCTTTTTAAAATAAAACAATTTCTACTGTCCTTACTGCAATGGAAAAATTAAAGGGAGGGCCTGGCTCATCAGTGGTGAACCCTCCCTCCCAGCGGTTTCGCCAGTTTAATCTACCATACCGCTGTTATATTGCATTTTTGGAACTTCCTTTTATAGTGATACTGATGCTTGACTCTTCGAATGGGTATTTTAAAATAGTTTTGTAATTTGATAACAGATGGCGCGCTATTGCACGTAATATAATTGTTCAAATAAAAGACATAATTTGATATTTGCGGAAGAGCGATTGCTCGAAGCATATTATATATTTATAATTATATGTAATTCTGCTGTCCTAAAGGCTGTCCATAGTTAATCTAAAATACCCATTCGAAGAGTCAAGTATCAGGATCACTATAAAAGGAAGTTCTAAAAATGTAATATAACAGCGGTATGGTAGATTAAACTGGCGAAACCGCTGGGAGGATTCACCACTGATGAGCCAGGCCCTCCCTTTAATTTTTCCATTGCAGTAAGGACAGTAGAAATTGTTTTATTTTAAAAAGAATATTACGCCTCCAAAATAGTTTTGTGTAATTTGAAATTAAAATTATGGAAAATAAATTAAGTACCAGGAGAGGTCCTTGGAAAAAGCCGTGGTGCTGCGCTGGACGGCTACTCCCTTCTGCGCATATGCACACGCACAGCGCGACGCATGCTGGAGCATCCCCACCTCACAGTATCTACGACGCTGGGCGCCTGTGGTCGACGTTCCCTCTATCAGTGCGCCCTTCTCGTCCCACCGTCGCTGCTAATTAGGGGAGCATGCAGCGGACATCGCTCTGCGGCTGGCCCTACACGCCTTGCCTCATCCGGGGCATTCGGCGTCGAGGCAGTCCGTCTGCCTCTCCTGCAGCTCCAGCGACCTGTCGCTTGTCCACCGCTACTGGTCCTGGAGCGCCGTTCGCCGTCATCCGAGAGGTGTTCTCCCTCATTTTATACCACCTTCAGTATCGTTATAAAAGGAAAACAAAAAATGCAATATTAAAGCGGTATGGAAACTTACACTGGCGAAACCGCTGGGAGGGTTCACTACTGATGAGCCGGGCCCTCCTATTATTTTTTTATCTTGCAGTAAGGGCAGTAGAAAATTATTTCTTCAAAAAATTAAACATACGCGTCAAAAATGGTTAAAATTTCTGATATATTTTTATATTTGAATATTTACATTTCTCTTCCGCGACTATTTATTGACAATAATAACAAAATAATATTTTTCTATAATGCTTTAAAACGAATCCCATATTTTATATAGTGATACTATATTTTATATGGTAAATGTAAAGAAAGCTCCGCAACAATATGCTTAAAACCATTCAGAGCGGAAATTTGCAGCAATATATTATTGTTGCAAGAATTTATTCTCTCTAAAAATCTGACAAATTTAGTTTGGAATCTTGTACAAACTAATTTATTTAAAACATAAAATATATTAAAATATTGTTTCACACATATGATCTTTTTTCAATCTTTTACACCAACACCCCCAAATTAGAAACAATAATCAGAAATCCCATAACCAGGAATAGCTTTCCTGTTACCCTACCTTTTTTCACAAACTCCATATATTCATTGAAATGCTCAAACTGTAATAGCATATATATAGGAGAAACAGGCAGACGAATCAAGGACAGGATGGACGAACATCACAGAAACATTAGAAATAATGAACCCAAGTCCCTTATCGTACAACATATAAGACAAACAGGACATTCTTTTAACACATCCCACCCACAAGCATATTACTCTAATATCAACAGCAAATTCAAAAGATTAGTCGTCGAGGCGTTGCTCTCTTTGAAACACAATAGTATTAATCGACAGATAGAGATCCCTGACGCATATAAAGCAATATTTCCATAAATTGTGTACCATAGTTGCCCTTTGCCAGTTTGTTTTACTTTGAAAGTTTCAACTTAGCTGATTTAACCAATGTATCATAGTCTGGGTCACGTGGGTGTGAGATTCACTCGCGCAATACAAGACCAAATAGAGATACCATTTATTTGTTTACAAACGTTACTATTTGAAATTGTTTTTCTATTGTTCCTGTAGAAGGGCTGTTTTCGCCCGAAAGCTTGAATCTTTATTAAAGATTAAAAGAAAAGTATCCTCGTACGCTTCAAATCTTTTACTTAATATAAGATATGTAGATCTCTTTCTCTGTATATATTATATGTATATTTATCAATTTTATATATCTTTTATACACTTATTCATCTATTTGTCGTTATTTAATCTAATTTATAAATGATCATTTTATATTTTTTAACTTTATAAGGACATTGTAATAAATTAGTTTCAATTTCTCTCCATATTCCTAAACTCGTTATTAAAAATTAAGATGAGAATTTCAAGATTTATAAAATTTGTTATTTAGAGAGTTTAAACATGTGAGGTTTATTTTTTATTTTTGTAATAAATAAGTAGTTAGAATATAGTAGTATAAAAAAGTAACACCAGCAAAACATCGGCGGTTAAACGTCATAGGCTGGGTAAAAAATTAAACAAAATAACAAATTTTATAAATCTTGAAATTCTCATATTGGTACTATTTGATACAGAATTAACTTGCTGTTCTGACTCAAAATTAAATTCAAAATCTGTATTTCTTAATATTTTACTTTTCCCTATTTTCCAAAAGTAAATTACTATTAATATATATATATATATATATATTCCTAATTATAATAATAACATATGATCGTGTCTATATACATATTTTAAAGAAATTTTTATATATATATATTCACCAAAGATGCATATATTGGATTTATAATTATTTTATTGTTCCAATATTTCGAGGGGCAACACGCCTCTCTTTATCGAGGTTGTTTGTGTTTTTCACTAGAACATTCGAGCACGCGTACACCACTATCGTATAAATCCAATATATGCATTTTTGTTGGATATAATTTTAATTATGGATTGCTCAATCTTCAAAAAATATATATATTATATATTCTAAAATGCAAATATTTTATTTTTTTAAAACATGTATTTTAATTTCATCATTGACTGTTCTATATTTTTGACCATAGATTTAGAAGATAACACTTTAAAAAAATTTGTTGTAAATGTATTTCTATAACCTACCTTTTTTTAATCACGAATATAGAATTCAATTTATAAATTCTATATTACTGTGACAAATATTATTAAGTATAATTTGCTTCAAGTAATTAAAAAATAAAACTACTTGATGAGTGATTAATTATCTTTCCTATTTTTACGACTGCACCTCCAATTCTATCTTTTTTCAACAATAATACATAGCGCTATCTGTATTTTGAGAATGGAATTATTCAGGGATTTTTTTTCACTCATATATAAAGAATAACGATATTTTAGTTGTAGAGATCTGGTAGACCATATTGGCGAAATCTTTGTAAAGATTCACCGCTGATGAACAAAACCTTCCCAAATATTTCCCATATTTAGTTTACTTATTGTAGTAAAATAGCCATATATAATTAAAAATGAGCACTGACGAATTTTCCATTCTCTTTTTCTCAAGATTTTCATATAGATTAGAAATATATTTCGGTTTGTAAAATATAAATAAAAATATAAATCATTTTAAAGTCAAGTTCAGATTTTACCTTGCAACCATTAATACATATTTAAACCGCACTGTTATAACGGCCGTAATGAACCTGTCTAAAATATTTATTGTTAAAACAGATTATTCACAAATGATTCTGATTATTCAGATATTGATGTATTAGATCAGATTGCACATTATTAAAATGTTCACTTTTATATATAACTGAATTTGAAATTATAAATATTGATTTTCAAACCATTCCCCGGATTTTTTACTCTTTTTATAAATAGCCCAGGTGTGAACTTCAATATTTTAAAATATTTTCCTCTCAGAATTTATATGGGCTGCTGAATTTTAATTTAAACTCTATAATCACTTTGAATAAGAAATATGCTAAATTTTGAATTCGAAATATCGTTTAAAAGTTTCCACGATCGTTTAAAATCTCATTGGTGGCCTGGCGTTCGTATATATCAGCGGATGATGTCAAACTAAGCTTCTTTGCGGGTAATTGAGAGGGCCAGGCTGAAATATGGCCACACGCTAATCCAGCATGCATGCCTTCCGCATTGTGAGGCCTTGACTGCCTTCAGAATAATTAAACTCCTTAAATCCCTTAGAGAGAATAGAACTGGAGAAGAGAAATGCGATATGTCCCATAGTATTATATACAATCCCGCCGTGCAGCTAATCTTAGTCTATGGCATGGTGATTAAAATTCGCTTGGGCGATCGAATAGCAAGCGGTGATTTGGGCCACTTAGTAGGCTCGAGCGATTTGCAATAACATCACGTAGCAGCCAACATTCCAAATGAAATTCTGGTGATTGCAACCTTCCGTTGGATAAGAATATTAAATTCATATAATCAATCCTTTTTACCTGAAATAAGAGATCGAAATATCATGTGAATGTCAATTTTATATATATATATTTGTCAACATATCAATTTAGAGCTAATGTATTTAATGTGATTAATATTTTTACCTTATTATATTAAAGTAAATTTGGAATTTAAAATATGAATTGGCTTTTCACACACACACACAAAATATTTCTCTTCGTTTATTTAATCCATATATTGACCATAGAGACTAGAATAATGTTTTGTTTTTTTAACATTACTCCACTCTTCGACTTAAAACAAATACATAGGTAAATAGACTATCGCGCAAGTTAAAGCTACATCTTTTATTTACCACAGTTGTCCTATCAGACTCTAGCTCTGTCATCAAATCCACAAATGGCTCTGCCGATGACATCATGCGGACACCAATACTGAAGGTTTACAAAAATGCCTCGAGGACCAAGAAAAATTTCTTCTTAACTGGAGTTTCTGGTTGGTGACTGCAATCGAAGGGACAACCGGAAATTGAACAACTAATAGAATAGCTGCAATGCCCTGAGTTATTCGCCTTTAAAACTCCCACACGCCGAGTTAATTGTAAGAATATATTGAGGCACGCATGCGCTGGCTTCATTTGCATAGATAGAGCGAGCAAACGCCATGGGTTAGCAATAAATTCTCTGAGGGTGAAAATGACAATATCATTAGAATATGCCACCATTATCGCGTTTCAAATTATTTTACATATAATAATATAGACGGAAATTTTGCCGGGAGGATATTGATCGAAAGAGACAAAGGTCGCCTCTCCCTTCAAAATAGATGTCAAAACTAGACGCCATAATATATATTATACGTAATATTTTAGAGAATTTTAATATCGATACTTATAATTATGACGAATATTCTACATATTGAAATCTGGCGCGCGCGCGTTACTTAAATCTATACTATAGAGTAATCATTTCGCGCGGTATTTGCGTCAAAATTATTGTTTCTTTTATTCCAATATATTCTAATTACCAAAATAAAGATAAAATAAAATTGATTATCTTTATGTAATCTGATTTTTAAGGTACTAGTTGATAAAATATACTATCGTTCAGATGATCCATCTCACTATTGCGTATTAGATCGTTTTTTTTTTATAATGAATAGAGTTCAAAATAATATGACGATATATGATATCTCGTATTTTTGAAAGAATCAAAAAAATGTGGCTTCACAATGGCCTATATCGTGAGAGTTTACGCTTGGTTATACGATCCTTTGCATTTCTGTAGGAAGAGATCTGCTCTAAATGAACAAATGCTACAGCTTCTGGAGAATAGTTTCTTTATCTTTTTATTAAACACTAAACGTTTAATAAAGAAACTTATCTCCAGAAACCAGTAGCATTTGTTTAATTAATATCCAGGAGTTTCAAATCCAGATATCTATTTGGTTGGAAATCAAGAATTATTGATTGGATCGCCCTAGAAATGAACATATCTATATCTAGATATAGCTCACACCTAATGATGTACAGTGAGAAAATATTACAACTTTACTCCCCTTCGTGGCAGACGTTCCGCGACGACATAGTAGAAACTTCTAGAACGAAGGGAATAACGACTAGAAAAAGAATTAGGATGATTACTGGATATGACATCATTCATTTGTTCTTTATTTTTAAATGCAAGAGGAGAGATATAAATGACATATGTAGAGGGAACTATCTTACAGGCAGATAATCCATAGTCCAGGGTTGTGGCGTCAGGCACTTGAAAAAATCATTTTACTTGAAGCGGCAGGGCCGATTTTCAGGCTAGAATAAAATTCATCAGATTCAACACCTTTTTGGCTAATTCGACCGATTTTATAACTTAGGATGGTATGAAATCGAAGCCGCTTCTGTACTAATTAAATACAAAGCTCAAAACCACGGTAAACAGGTTGGAATGTTAGTGTAAGTTTGCCAAAACTGGTGTTGTGGATCGTTCTTTAATACCTCAAATACCTTTTTACTGGGTGATAAACTAAATGCATTGTTTTAATGCATTTCTAAAGGAAGAGATTCCACTTTTGGTAGGCGAATGCGATCCTTCCGCGCAGCTTCGTGATATAAATGTTATATTCCCTATTGTTATCCATATTAATTCTATGTATAATATTTATTCAATTTGTTTCAATTTATTATCCATTGGATTATGTTAGTATAAAAACATTTCCAATTTATCCAAAGAATTTGGCAAATAAGAATCGAATGTAAAGGCATAGCTCGGGTTCAAATAACAAACTCTTGCTACATCCCCTGAGAAAGAAGATGTGTTTATTAAAACACAGCTAATTTAGATTTAGCCGGCTTACCCGTCGGACAAAGCAAAGAAGTCAACAGAGCTTCGAGTTAATTAGAATTTTCAAAGAAGTACAAATTTCCTTTATGTTTACCTTGCACAAGTTTGAAGAGATTTAAGATTTCGACATCAATACACTAGGGTGCATTATATAATCCTTCTCTCTGCGAAATTGAACAATTTTCTGGGAAGGTGCTAGACAAACTAACAACAATATACTTATTATTAGTTAGAAAACTTTATACAAGAAATGTTTCAGATGAATTCCTCTGAGAGATATATTCGCAGAATCTCATTTCATTGTAAATTCAATTATTTTTAACAAACATACTTTGTTTCGCTATATATTTCGAAATAAATGGAGCACTGGAATCTTGTAGATGTCATGTCGAACTATTTGAAGAAGTCCATACAAGAGGGCCACATACAATACAATACTTTAGTAGGCGGCACCAAGAAGAACAATGCACTTCAATTCCCTACCCGGGATGTCTTTCAGACCTAGGTATTTGAAGACCTAGGAAAGTGGAAGTCCAATTCATGAGGTAGCGCCAAACATTTATTTCTTGGAAGATTCTTCATGGATGCTGGACTTAGATTTGTGGTCACTAAGAAGGGGGTCTTCAGGAATCGTTGGTATTGCTGGGCAGGTGAAGAAGAGGTGGTCCACGGTTTGGTTTTGCCTTAGCAATTGGAGAAAGTTGGGTCTTCTTTCAATACCAGGGAAAGTCTGCCTTAATGTAACCATTACAAGTCAGAATTATTTTAAAGATTAATCCGTGAATCATTTTGTTGCAGCATTAAGAGCGGTAGTTTCGGGGTAGCGACAAATCTTTGTAGATGTCTGAAGAAGTCGTCTTGGATGTATAAGTCATATATATGCCAAATATATCAATGTATCTTATCTTATCTTTATTTCAACACACAAACGCGATATCCCGGCTAGGGATAATTGCGTCGATTTACATTTTTTAAACAGAAACAGTTATAAAATTTTTACAAAAAAAAAGTAATCGAAATAAAAAGAGAAATATATATATATATATATATATATAAAAATAGCAATCTCTAAAATGAGCCGAAAGTTATTAATAGTCTTCAGAATTCACCAAGAAAACATATTTCCTCCAACATGCATATATTAAACAACAAACAATAGCTAAGAATAAAACATCCATGATAAAAAATAAAGGTCACCTCTCTTGTTAAATTAGAGATGATAAACTCAGTACCATATGCTGACCATCTCAGAAAACAAGCGGACTCGCTACACCACCAGTTTGGCAAATTGAAAAGTACCCACTTTGCTAGTTTTTTGATATGGTCTATAGATGGCGCTCAGTTTTATCATCTAATATGAAGGGAGAGGTGACCTTTATTTTATACTAGACGGGTGACCCGGGCTTCGCCCCGGGATTGACCCGTGTGCATATCTACCCGAGTGATATATATTTAGATAAGATTTATTTTTATAATTGTTTGTTATTAGCATTATCTATTTGTTTGCATCAGCATAATTTAATCTAATATTTGATAGAGGGCGCTGTTCGTGAGCTAAGTAGAATAATTTTAATATATAGTTTTGATAATTGATTTATATATTTTTTAAAATAGCCTATCGTCTTCCCCGTATCTTTTTACCTATGTATAGAAATTTTGGTTAGAATTAGTGAACTACAGCGAATTTGTAAACCGGACATTCAAACAAACAAACATACAAACATTGATTTTTATATATATAGATATCAATATTCTCCCGGCGAAGCATATACTATGCGCTTTCATTCAAATACGGCAAAACTTACTACAATATCAAAGCAATGTATAAGACCTCAACAAACCATAAAAAGTGCATCGCCATTTCGTAACACCAATCAATCAAGAAGTTAATTTTTCAAATTGTATCGTATCTCTTGTGATTTCTGTCTTGCATCTTACATTGGACAAGGCAGCAAAACTCATGAAGTCAAAGTAACCAAACATAAAAACATCTTTATTGAAGACACACGAGATAACCAAGTTTGATCAAAATTGCCGCTGTCTCTTTAAAAAAAAAACAGTCTACCGGCGACATTAAAGACTCTCCACTTCCTTAAGTTTTGTCCATACGTGTATATTTAAAAGCTATTTTAAATGCATTATACACTGTAATAATATATAAATAATTATGAAAATTCGAAAGTATTATAGGCGCCTATGATTCTTTTAAAAATTAAAAAAATTCTACTGCCCTTACTGCAATGGAAAAATTAATGGGAGGGCCATTCACCATTGCAGTAATGGCAGTAAAAATTGTTTAATTTTTGAAAGAATCATACGCGTCTATAATACTTTCGAATTTTCATAACAGATGGCGCGCTGAAGCATCATAATATAATTATCACGTCATCACGCACTGAAACACAGGGCTGTACACAAATTTTTAAATTTAATAATTGTATTAAACAGTATTTGTGTTGTAGATATCGAAGTAGATTATTCGAATTACCTATTATCATATTTTTCCTGAATTTTTACATAATTTTGAATTTTGTTAAATATCTTTTGATTTTTTCTACCCTTCTATAAAATGTTGTATGTCCTATAAAATAGAGTGTTTAGATCAATATTGGCATTAAACATTGGGCGCATTTAGAATAAACATTCCAACCCAATCAACAGTGAGTATAAGTAACCAGACGATGCTCTGGAACGTATGTTAATGCAAAATTCAAACTGCTTTCTACATGTGTAGACATCGACCTTGATTTCTTGCTTCTTTGTGTTATATAACTCTCCCGAGAAGGTTTCCATAATCAAGATAAATAAAGGTAAATATTGACGTAACCTTTATGAAAGTTGTTCATTTAGTTATCTTGTAGAGGTTGCCCAGCCGGCATTTATAATTCTTAAATAAGTGACACTTCGGCCAGAAAAAGTTTTATTTTTTTCAACGTTTCGACGAAATATTTTGCCCTCGTAAAGGATAAATAGAAATAAATCATTTGGCAAGGCGTTAAAAACTATTCATTTAGTTGTTGTATTTCTCTTAGTTGGGAAATCCCAAATCTTCGCATTCGAAGCACCTGCAACAATTTCTCCGTCTTCACGCCAACATTTGAAGAAGTGTCCAGTGATGTTAAATAAATGTAATAATAATTGTTTCGGATACGATCACTGCCTCACTAAGGTCGGAAAGCTTGCCGCCTCCTGAATATGTCCTGTATAATTCTGTAAAAGAAATTATCTTATATTCAAAACAAGTAAATATATTATAAGATATACATTTTTATTTTCTTTGCTATGTTTACCAAATCCGCCATTTTCAGAGCATCATATTTTTTTATATTTCACTCAAAATTAGAATGCTTATTTGATTAACCTCAGAACCTCAGCTGAATTTGAAGCATCCTCATCTAATTAATTAAACCAATTAAAAAGTAAATATATTATATTTTATATACCATATATAATATTAAATAAAATTATTAAATTTTACCTCGCTTATAATTGGATTAACGAAGCAACAAATTAGGACAGCACAAAAATTAAATAATTGAATTATTCTTGATTAAATAAATAAGAGAATATATAAAGAGAGAGAAATTAAAAAAGAGGTTGGCGAATATATTTAACGCTGGATTTATATACAATTATATATGTTATAAATAAAGATGAATGAGATTTTCTGCTTGAATTTAGATCATGTTGAGGATTATGGTATGTGAATGCAGTCGTGGTTAAAATTCTTGAAAGAATAATAATAAAAATGATTTTGATCTGTAATTTAATTGAGTTAAAGGAATATATATATAAAACATAGGTTTGATAAAAGTACTGCCTGGTTTAAGGCGCAAGAATAAAAAAATTAAAAGCTTCTTTACATAATGTACAAAAGGTAGAGCCGGCCAGCGAGAAACAACAATAATGAGTTTTTATAGTGAAAACGGCGACCTCTGGTGGTCGATTTAGCAAAGTATTTTATCAAAGAAATATATTTGAAAAACATATTTTTATATAACATATATAAATTTATATATTATATTATAATACAATATAATGCGGCTATGATTATAGAACGACGTTTAACAAGTTTTACCGCAAATGTTTCTTTTTATAGAACGAAAAATCATGATATCAATTATTTAAGGATAAATAACGATATTCCTATCCTTAAGGATGAAGTATGAAAGGATGAATTGTGAAGAATAATGATGAACGGAAAAAAAATTTCCAGGGATAGGAATCGAACCCACAGTGTTCCGCTTACCGGGTAGATGCCATGTCCACTAGGCTACCCTAAACATTTTTAAAAAGAAAATCACGATTCTTCGTTCTGTAAAAAGAAAAATTTGCGGTAAATCTTGTTAAATATCGTTATATTATATTATAATAGAACTTATTTTTATTATGTATTTGTTTTATGCGGTTTTTTATTAATAAGCTAGAGAATAAAGTATCTGATTATACAATTTTAATCATATTTTGAATATTTATAGTTGAAAAAAATGCCTCGTTGAATCAAAATAATTTTAATGAGGATGAATAAATGTATAAAAGGCTATCACTAATCACATACCAAATTAAATTAGCAAATTTTAAACTTCATTTGAGGATATAATTTAAAAAGAAACTTGTCTGCTGGTTTTTATAATATATATGAGATTATATTATTTATATACGAGGTGAATAAATATATATTTTTATAATTATTATATATATTTGATTTTATTATTATAATTATAAAAAAACTAATTATATGAATATGAATTAAATCGTGAAATAAAATATAGAATTTACAAAAATGTTTCTCAATTTGTCAAAGCAGGTATTGTGGCTTTGTCATCGGCCCGAAGCCGCTAGTTTGCGTTGACAGTAAATAGACGGTGTCTGGTTTTGACGTTTGATTTGACGGGAGAGGTGCCCAATGCTTATATATATATATATTCAATAATTTTTTTTTTAATTATTATAGGTTTATGAATAAAATTATATTTTGCTTCAATACTAATTTTTCTTTTATAAATGAAATTACGTTTATAGCAATTAGAGGAAATTTTGGTTAAGAGGTTTTGGCTCATCAGTAGTGAGCCCTATCAGCGATTTCGCTGAATTATTTTTTAGATTGATCTACTATTAAAGTGGACCGTTTAAAAAAAAAATAAAGAATGTACGATACGGGTATTTAGGGAATAGACACAGGATGTATAAACAATTTTACACATATAAATTTACTGGCAATGCGCTTCTTTTAAATATCATAAAATATTATCTCTACAGACCTTACTGCAATGATATGAGTTATTGAATGAGAGGGCTTGGCTCATCAGTAGTGAACCCTCTCAGCGGTTTCGCCAAAAAAATCTCTAGACCGCTCTACTATTGTATTGGATTGGTTTGGAATATACCCTGTATTTTCTATGGAAAACACCCCTAAGCTGCCTTCCATAGAAAATACAGGGCATATTCCAAACCAATCCAATACAATAGTAGAGCGGTCTAGAGATTAATTTGGCGAAACCGCTGAGAGGGTTCACTACTGATGAGCCAAGCCCTCTCATTCAATAACTCATATCATTGCAGTAAGGTCTGTAGAGATAATATTTGATGATATTTAAAAGAAGCACATTGCCAGTAAATTTATATGTGTAAAATATTAACGATAGATGGCAATTAAATTTAATTTACTAATATGTATAAACAATCATGGACACAAAACTTGAAGTGGAAAGTATTTATTTTTCCGTCTGTTTTTTTTTAAGGAGATAGAGATAATTTTATTCACACATGGTTATCTCGTGTGTCTTCAATAAAGGTCACTGTGTATCAAATATATTTCAGAGTTGTTGCCTGAATTCCGATATATATTATAAAAGGTACAACTTCCTCAGGTTTTTTCCATGAGTGTTTGCCTCAAGGACTGTATAAATATATACAAGAGCAAATTAAATAACGAATATTACCTTTTCGATTTCCCATTTATTTAAGAATAGACCAGAAATTACTTTATTTTTTAAAGAGTTGTCCTCTCGTGCATTCATACATATTTGTCATCAATGAAAAACTATGGTGCATCCACAAAATTTTGGGAAGGTTTATCTAAGTAATTATGCGAGCGACGTTTCCTATATTTCTTAAAAAGGTATGAAATTTAGGATTTCAAAATATGTCTTGGAAAATCTAAATGTATGAAACCAATTGTGTTTAAAAGTCGTGGGAGTAAGGATTTGGTTGTGATACCTTAACGTAAAAGTTATTTCAAGTTTTGACGATGTTTTCGCCTTATGAGAGTGAGCGTTATCATGAAGTAAAATTATTCTTTCGGATTGCAATCCTTCTCTTCAAGTCCTAATATTCCGCTATAAATCCTTTTCAATAAATAAAACATATAAATATTTATTTAATTACAAAGGCATATATTGGATCAAAATATCATTTATTTTACCAATATTTCAGTTGGCTGAACGCCAACCTTTATCAAGTTGTTGACACACTTTAAAATGTTATAACACCTTGATAAAGGTTGGCGTTCAGCCAACTGAAATATTGGTAAAATAAATGATATTTTGATCCAATACATGCCTTTTTAATTAAAGATTTATTTATGGATTGCTCTATATTCATAAATATTTCTATTTATATAAGAGAAAAGTAGTGCTAAAATTGTTTTATTTTGTGAATAGTGAAGGCGCGCTATGGCCTTATCTTAAAATTATGTCTGAATACCTTATGCGATTTGTTTGCGGAAGAGCAATAGACAATATTTAAAATATGGCAACTACTACTTCCCTAAATGCAATGATAATACACTCGCTATAAATAGTTTATATTTATAAAGACAGATGGCGCGCTAATGCATCAGATTTATTATCGGTGTATAGGCTATTATGATCAAAGTGAATAAGAGTTGGCGAATGCTTCTACTGTGAGTACATCACATGTCTACACATGCAGAAATCAACACGATTAAGATGCTAGACCAGAGGTCGGCAAACCTTTGAGTCGGAAGAGTCAAAAGTTTCAATTTACAAAATTTCAAAATTTTTATATAGCCACAATTTTTTTCTTACTAAAAATAAATAGTAATCGCATAAATAATATTTGCGTATGAAACTATATAAAGAGCCACAGCTTCACATCCAAAGAGCCGCATGTGGCTCGCGAGCCGCAGTTTGCCGACCTGTGTTAGAGTATCGTTTGGTGAGATATGTGCGCACACTGAGAATGCTCTGAAAAAAAATCAGATTTTTTCTATTTTTAACAGATTTTATTCAATAAATACTTATATAGTAAGTTTTGGAAAGGATAAAGTGTACACCATCACGATACTAACCCCAATAGGAGTTTTCACTGATTAATTTCTAAACCACAACCGTTAAATCCTTGCGAGAAGAGCAAAAGTCGTCAGATGATGCACTCACCATGTCTATTGGTCTGAGATTTGAACGCCTTTTTTACCTCGGTTCGATGAATCAAATCATAATAAATAATCAACATATTATATCAAATAATATTTCATTGTAGAACAATTTTCCATAATTTAACAGAAGTATAAATTATATTACAGTCACAATAAAATAAACCCCCATTATTATTTCTCTCCATTTGTAAAATAATAAATTACCTAAAATATATTTGAAAAAGGAAAAATAAATTTCAGGTAAAGAGTATCTTTTAATTTGGTTTTTGCAAGCTTTCGAGCGAATCTTCTGCTCTACAACAGGCAAATACTTCTATGTACAATACAATACTCGTATCAAGACGATATTTATATATTTATATATAAAAGTGTTATTCGCATGTGCTCTCGTGGGCGTGCATCAGACTATTTACAGCTAAAATATTAGTCATTATAATGGGATTAATTATCTATACACAAACAATTATTAATTTATAGATGATTTGTCAGGGATATTGTTATATTGGGTTGGGAGGTAGTATATAATTTATAGTGTAATTTTAATAAAGGTGAACCCGCTATAAAGACTATTATTAATAAAATACTAATTGGCCACTAATTTGAAGTTTCATTTAGTTTTTGTACAATACACGATATTTTTTCACCATTAAAATATTATTTAACAAATTATATAAATATTTCCACACATACATATACAATTTTATATAACTTGTATTCATAACTTTCAAAATTACTTTAATATATTTTTTGTCAAAAATTGTAAAATAAATATATAAAAAGTTTTCTGTATAATTATAAATATATTACTGAAATTACATTTTGTGTATAATTTTCACTATAAAATAATTACTAAAGTTATTATATTGTTTTACCTTTTTCCCCTTTTAACACTTTTACTCAATTTTTATCTCAAAATATAATTACGCCTATATGCAAATAATTTGTTAGATAGTTAATAACATAAATTTCTGAAAATAAATTTCTTTATATATATAAGAATAAGAGAGAAATAATTTATAAAATATAATATTTAAAAACAAACATATATTCACTGAGAGATATATTCCTTATAAACTAGAATGTTTATAATATATTTGATGAGCATGTCTCTCTATCTACACAATTCCAGAACAAGAGATGCCGGGAAGTATCTTCTTCCCATTTGGTAGAAATTAGGCAATCTCATTAAGACAATATGTATTGATGAGGTCTATTACTTTTTGACGGCTGTTATAGAGCCGCATCCGTCTTCCCCGCTACAATGGGGCCAGACTACTGGGATGTGTCTACATGGGTAGATCTTTCTCTTCTAAATTTTGATAGACTAGTGTGCTACATGGGTAGATCATCTAAATTTTAATAGCCTAGTGTGGTAATTAAGTAGATATTTTCTATTTTAAATTTTGATAGCCTAGTGTGGTAATTAAGTAGATATTTTCTCTTTTAAATTTTGATAGCCTAGTGTGGTAATTAAGTAGATATTTTCTCTTTTAAATTTTGATAGCCAGTGTGGTAATTAAGTAGTTATTTTCTCTTTTAAATTTTGATAGCCAGTGTGGTAATTAAGTAGTTATTTTCTCTTTTAAATTTTGATAGCCAGTGTGGTAATTAAGTAGTTATTTTCTCTTTTAAATTTGATAGCCTAGTGTGGTAATAAGGTAGATATTTTCTCTTTTGAATTTTGATAACCTAGTGTGGTACATGGGTAGATCTTTCTCTTCTGAATTTCGAGAGACTACTGTGTGCTACATGGGTAGTTATTCTAAATTTTGATAGACTACTGTGTGCTACATGGGTAGTTATTCTAAATTTTGATAGACTACTGTGTGCTACATGGGTAGTTATTCTAAATTTTGATAGACTACTGTGTGCTACATGGGTAGTTATTCTAAATTTTGATAGACTACTGTGTGCTACATGGGTAGTTATTCTAAATTTTGATAGACTACTGTGTGCTACATGGGTAGTTATTCTAAATTTTGATAGACTACTGTGTGCTACATGGGTAGTTATTCTAAATTTTGATAGACTACTGTGTGCTACATGGGTAGTTCTTCTAAATTTTGATAGACTACTGTGTGCTACATGGGTAGTTATTCTAAATTTTGATAGACTACTGTGTGCTACATGGGTAGTTATTCTAAATTTTGATAGACTACTGTGTGCTACATGGGTAGTTATTCTAAATTTTGATAGACTACTGTGTGCTACATGGGAATATCTTTTTCTCTTCTGAATTTTGGTAAACTAGTCTGGAACATAGGTAGATATTTTTCTGTTCTAAATTTTTATAGTTTAGGTATATCTAGTTAATCAAACAGGAGAAACCGCTGGCAGGGTTTGAAATTTTTCCTATATTTTCCCTATTTCAGTAGAAACATGTGGAATATTGGGAACAAAACTATATATAAATATATTTTAACTATTTTGCGCGAATAAAACAACTTCTCACTCTCCATATTGCAATGTAGGAATATTGAAAGAACTTGACTTATCAGTAAGGTATGCTCCCAGCAGTTTAATTTACTTATAAGGATAAAAATATATCATAATATTATATTTTTCATCGCAGTAAGGAAAGTAGAAAATGTGTTTCATTTAAAAATTAAAAGGTCTTCCTTAATAGTTTTATTTATTATATAAATATATATACATAATCAAATCATAAGAAAATTTCGATATACCTTTATGAAAAAAATCGTAATTGTGTATGTTGAAAAATGATCTATTTATGATGAATAAATATTTTTTTCAATAAAACAATTCTACTGCCTTCAATGCAATGTTTAAAATAATGAGAAGGTCTAGCTCATCAGTGGTGAAACCTCCCAGTAGTTTACCATACCGCTCTATCATTGTATTGGGATATTATGTTCAAATATATCAGTACTTTATATTATGATGCATTAGCGCGCCATCTGTTATGAAAATTCGAAACTATTATAGACGCGTATGATTATTTTTAAATTTAATTTTTCAATTGAGGTAAGGGCAGTAGAAATTGTTTTGTTGAATTTAAGATATATCACGGAATATTTTATCAATAGATTTTTATAAATATAGTTATCATCATCAATGGTTGTTATTCTTCTTCTTATTTTAGTTTTACATATGTATGTTTGTATCTAAATGATAAATAAAGTTTTATTAAATTAAAACGTATTTGTTATGCATTGATTGAATATAATAAAAAACCAATAATTGGTAGCAGACCGTGGTTGATAAAAGTAAGTAAATAAAATATTTTCCTGAAATCTAAAGCGGTACGTAATTAAAATAAGAACATTCAAAATGGCGGAAAATATAAGAATTCCTGAATTTAATGGAGAAAATTTCCATAGCTGGAAATTCAGAATAGAAGCCTTCCTTGAAGGAAAGGGATTAAAAAGGTATTTATATGAAGACCCGCCACAATTAGATGATAAGACAGATTGGAGTATCAAGGATGCCCAAGCAAAAGGAATAATGACTAGTGCAATGAATGATAGTCAAGTAAGTTTAATTTTGAATTGCAAAACTACAAAAGACATTTGGAACTCAATTCATAGAAGATATGAAGGAGATATAAAAAAACAAAAAATTGAGGCTAAAAATAACCTCTTCAGAATGCAGATGAAAAAGGATGAAAATTTAAATCAGTTCTTACTTAGATCAGAAAAATTACTAGAAACTGCAAGGATATTGGGAAACAGTATTGAAGAAGAGGAATTTGTAGATGCATTTATAAAGGCTTTACCAACAAAATACAATATCATAGTGATGCAATTGAGCAGCATTAGTGATCCAGGAATTCTAGACATAAGAAGAATTGTACAACTTTATCTAGAGAGATACAAATTTCAGGAAAAAGAAGAAAATCCTAATGCATATAAAATGTTCACTAAAGAAAATGTGCACTTTAATAGGAATACAACATTTGAAAATACAAGACCTAAAAGGAAGATTCAATGCTTCATATGCAGTAAATATGGACATAAAGCAAATGATTGTTGGTACAACCCAAAAAACAAAGGAGAAAATTCCACAAGAAAGAACAATGGACCACAATCAAACACACATTCTTGGAAAACAAGACAAAATGTGCCCAGAGCTACAGCTGCTAAAGTAAAAGAAGAACAGACATTTACCACAATCAGTAAAGAAGAGGAGATAAAGGAAGATAAATATCAAGGTTGGATTCTAGACAGTGGAGCAACTTGTCATATGACATCCTCTCTTGAGCAAATGAAAGACATTCAACCTGATGAAAGAAAAATTGTTCTAGCTGATGGGAGCTACACCAAATCAAATTACATAGGAAATGTGAAACTAAATGGTGTGAATCATTTTTTAATACTAAATAATGTTTTACATGTCCCTAGTTTAACTGATAATTTGATTTCCGTAAACAAACTTGTACAAGAAAATAACAAAGTGATTTTTGATCAAAAAGGAGGACATATTATTGATCAAGCTGGATATACTATAATTACAGCAAACAAAGTAGGAGACCTATATTTTATAAAAGGAAATAATAATAAAATAGATATCACTTTCAAAGTAACTAATATCCCATGGGAGGTGTGGCACAAAAGACTTGGACATATAAATGATCAATACATGGAAATAATGAAAAAGAATCAATTAGTTTATAAATTTGACTACAATGAACAGAAATCAATGGAAAATTGCATCAGCTGTATAAAAGGAAAGTATTCAAGAAAACCCTTTAAGACAGTTACTGAAAATCAATCAAACCAGCCACTTGAGCTACTACATTTGGATTTGATAGGTCCAATCAAACAACTCTCAATTGGATCTGCAAAATATGTTTTAACTATAGTAGATGATTTTTCAAGAAAAATATTTGTTAAATTTTTACATTCAAAATCTGATACTTTAGAAATATTCAAAGAATTTTTAGAAAGTACTGAAAACCTATTGAATAAAAGAGCTAAATGCATAAGAAGTGATAATGGGCTTGAATTTGTAAATCAAGAATTTGAGAATTATCTGAAAAATAAAGGCATTATACACCAAAAAACAACTATTTACACTCCACCGCAAAATGGCATAGCAGAAAGGGCTAATAGAAGCATCATAAATGGAACAAGAACACTACTTGTAGAATCAGAGCTTCCCACCAAATTTTGGGCAGAAGCCATGCATAACTTTGTTTATACTAAAAATAGAACACCAAACAAACATAATTTGAAAATAACACCTGAAGAACTCTTTACAGGTAAAAAGCCTACAGTGGCACATCTAAGAACATTTGGTTGTATTGCTGAATTTTGGATACCAAAAGAAAAAAGAGCAAAATTTGACATGATTACACATTCAGGTATATTCATGGGCTACTCATCAAACAGAAAGGCATATAGAATTTTTAACCCAAACACTTATTCAATAGTTGAATCAAGAGATGTAAAATTTATAGAAAATAAAAAAGGAGTATCATTACTAAAGAGTGATCAAAATGAAGTACAGGACTATTGCATCTTTAAGTTTCCAGAAGAAAATTTTGATTATGATTCAGAAAATAAACCATCAGAAGAGTCCAACATTCAAGAACTTGAAGAAGCTACACAACAACAACAAAATAATGTTGTTCCCTACCTCAGGCCAAGTGCAAGAAATAAATATTATTGTGAGCTTTCTTCAGATGAAGAAGAATTATCAGATGATTCAAGACTTGATCCAACATTTGATCCTACAGAACACAACCTTTTTGCCTTGGATGAAATTCCTATACCCAACTCATATGAAGAGGCCATTAATAGCAAAAATCCAGAATATTGGATTGAGGCCATGCAAAGGGAAATGAATTCTCTACAAGAACATCAAGTTTGGGACCATGTTTATCTACCTAAAGGGGTAAAACCCATAAAATCTAAATGGGTATATTCATCAAAGGTTGATCCATCAACAGGACAAACTATCTTCAAAGCAAGACTTGTGGCTCTTGGATGCTGCCAAAAGGATGGAACCTACTTCCAGAATATCTGCTCACCTGTGATGAAAAGTGACAGCTTTAGAACACTTTTAGCATATTGTGTGTTACAGGGTTGGAGCTTAATACACTGTGATGTACAGACTGCATTCCTATATGGAAAATTAGATGAGGACATTTACCTACTTCCACCTCAAGGATATCAGCCTACTGATGAAAATCTTGTCTGTAAGTTAAACCAGGCATTGTATGGGCTGAAACAGTCAAGTAAGGTATGGTACAATACTTTTTCTGATCATTTGGTTAAAATAGGGTTTACTAGATTTAATTCTGATAAATGTTTATTTGAATTTAAAATTGGAAATTCTAATCTTATTTTAGGCCTATATGTTGATGACATGATAATAATTTACTCAGATATCAATATATTAAATGTGGCCATAGGCAAAATTGAATCAAAGTTTAAATTAAAAAGAAATGCTGATAATTTTACCATTTTAGGATTTGAGATTACTCAGCATGAAAATAAAATAACTCTAAAACAAGAGGGCTATATTAACAAATTATTACAAAAATACCATATGCAAGATTGCAAAGGTGTTTCTACACCAATGGATGTTAACACAGATTTTGGAAATTTCCACAGTTCTAAAAAGATAGATCAGCATAAATACCAAGAACTTATTGGTAGTTTGCTTTATTTGGCATGTAAATCTAGGGCAGATATAGCATTTTCTGTTACTGTTTTAAGTAAATACAATACAGATCCTAGAGAAATTCACTGGAATGCTGCCAAAAGAGTATTAAGATATTTACAATTCACAAAAAAATTAGGTTTAGTTTATACTGTGGGTGACACCAAGCTAGAAGGCTTTACAGATGCAAGTTGGAATTCAAAGAATTTTAAATGTTCATTTGGAGGTATAGCCTTTAAATTTGGAAATAATCTTATTTCTTGGTCATGTAAAAGCTTGCCAAATGTTTGTCTCTCAACTACAGATTCTGAACTTTATGCTTTTACACTGGGTGTAAAGACAAGTATTTACATACGATATCTGATTGAAGAATTAACTGGCAAAAATTGTAAGCCAACAATATTTTGTGATAATCAATCAGGAATTACTTTGATAAAATCTGGACAAACTAGCAATAAATCTAACCACTTGATTAGAACCATCAATTTTTTAAATACCAACTTATGTGTATATAATAGCTTTGATATTATGTATATAAATACTGATCAAAATGTTGCTGACATCTTAACAAAACCCTTAAGTAAAGGGAAATTTCATTATTTTTTAAATTGTTGCAATATTATCTCATAACTTTAACTACTGAACTTTAATAAAATTTGAAAATATTAGCCTATAACTAAAGGTTATTGTAACTTGAATAATATAAGGCATATTTTACTATATTCATATGAAGTGTTAACAGATTGTTGACTTCATTTAATCATATGTTTCAAATTAAATTGTAATATTATTAGTTTAAATACTTGATTTTATATCTTTTGTCAAATATTGCTTTATTCAAATATTTAGGCTTAACAATACCTAAAAGTTGTAAACAAATAAATGGGGATGTCGCCGCCATCTAGATGACGTCATTGTTATGACGCAATGCTCGGCCATTCCAACTACTACCTTAGTTACCTGTCTATACTTATAAATTTTAAAACCATGATAAAATATTCAGCTAGATCTTACGGGGGCATTTGTTGAATTTAAGATATATCACGGAATATTTTATCAATAGATTTTTATAAATATAGTTATCATCATCAATGGTTGTTATTCTTCTTCTTATTTTAGTTTTACATATGTATGTTTGTATCTAAATGATAAATAAAGTTTTATTAAATTAAAACGTATTTGTTATGCATTGATTGAATATAATAAAAAACCAATATGTTTAAATATAAAAAAGAATGTTACGTGTCTATAATAGTTTCGAATTTTCATATCAGTACTTTAAAGAAATAGTTGTTTAGGTGTTTTATCGAACAATAGAATTTACGGATATTGAAACTTCATTTCTTATATTTGAAAATATAGAACAAGGAAACTTTTCTCTAACGCATATAATATATAACATTAATTGGTGATGGTGTCTTGTCCGCTACATCAATGTGATGTTCATACAGCAGTCTACTCAGCTGTCCCATTTTCTTCCGAGTTCGATTTATATTTAATTGTAAGTTGTTCAGGATCTTCGTAGCATATTTTCCACTGGTTCCCCGGACTGCAAGCCCCAGATCGTAGGCTCCCTCGGACGCAGTAGCATGGACCGTCAAATTCTGATTTTTCTGCTCCATATGTAATGGGGGGTGCCATTGCCCCGTTAGTCAGCCACATTTCAGAGTTCCCTGTAGGCCTTCACGGTTACCGTAGCGGCTCTGGGCTCACGACACCGTACTTCGCCCTATAGGGCAGTTCCTTACTTGTGCTGCTTCTCCCGCCCGCCACGTACAGGAGGGGTTGGACTTCTGGGCAGGATAACATTAATTAAAAAGGCATATATTAAATTAAAATCTACTTTATTTACCAATATTTCAGTTGGATGAACACCAACCTTTTTCAAGGTGTTTCAACATATTTATGTCAACAACAAACTCAGCGTCACACTCTTGTTGACCCTTGTTGACATAAATATCTTGAGTACCTTGAAAATGTTTGGCGTTCAGTCAACTGAAATTTTAGTAAATAAATTATATTTTTATCCACTATATACCTTTTTAATTGAAGATCTATTTATGAATTGCTCTATTTTAAAAATATATAACACATATTAAATATAGATATAAATAAAAGTATTCATAATTACGTATTCAAATGCACCAGGCGATTATACACTGCGTGACATTGAAAATGGAACACCAAGAAATAGTTGCCAGAAAGTGATGAAACTCGGCAGACAGAGAGAGACAGGGACGAACAATAAGTGATCTTTATTTCAAAATGATAGTCATAATACAGAGCGAGAACGGCGTCGGCTTAGTAGCAAGTAGGACCACCGCGGACGGCGATGCACGCAGCAACACGTCTAGGTAGAGAGTCAATCCGAGTACGGATGGCGTCCTGAGGGATGGCTCTCCATTCCCTCTCAACCATTTGCCACAGTTCGTCTTCTGAACGCGGCTGTGGCAAGGCATGCAAACGGCGTCCAATGATGTCCCAGACTTGCTCGATTGGTGAGAGATCAGGAGAGTACGGTGGCCAGGGAAGCATCTGTACATCTTGCAGAGCTTGTTGGCTAATGCGAGCACTGTGCGGTCGGGCGTTATCCTGCTGATAAAGGGCATTGGGTACCCCCTGAAGGTAGGGGAGTGTCACCGGTCGCAGCACATCATCAACGTATCGTTGGGCCGTCATAGTGCCCTGAATACGAAGTAAAGGTGACCTGGAATCATACGCGATTGCGCCCCAAACCATGATTCCACGTTGTCGCACGGTGGGGCGTTCCACAATTGCTGCCGGATTGGACCTTTCTCCACGTCGACGCCACACGCGTACACGGCGACTATCACTGGACAAGCAGAAACGCGACTCATCTGAGAACACGACCCTGTGCCATTCCGTCATCCACGTCGATCTAGCCCGGCACCATTCCAAACGTTGGCGCCTATTCGGTGGGATCAATGGAAGTCTTCTTAGCGGACGGCATGAGTGCAAGCCATTAGCAACCAATCGACGCGAAATGGTTCTGGTCGAGATGGAATGATCTAGGGTGTCTTGCACATGTTGCAGGATGACGGTACAAGTGGCTTGTGGGGCCGCCACTGCTTGTCGAAGGATACGCCGATCCACACGTGCTGACGTCACTCTGGTTGCACCGACATTCATATAAATTGCCACATTTCCTTGTTCCAACCATCTTCTCCACAGTCGGTGCACCGTGGACGCACCAAGGTGTGTATCAGCTGCGATTTAAGGTATGGACCAACCTGCCCTTTTCAGTCCGATCACCATGCCCCTCGTAAAAGCGTCTGTCTGCTTGAACTGCCTCCGTTTACGATGACCTGGCATTCTCTGTTATTACACGTGTCTTTTGACACAAGAACAAAATTTCTACAATGATTTTCCTTGAAGAAATAACGACACGAATACTGTCCTTTCTGCAAGTTCCTTCCCTTATATCTTACTCCATGTGCGCACGAGAGCTGCGCATTTTACATCATTTGCATAACTCGGTTAGGCGCGTCTACCCTGAAATTTGCATAATTTTCTGGCCACTATTTCTTGGTGTTCCATTTTCAATGTCGCGCAGTGTATATTAAAAATATCTACAGAACACAAAAACCTAGTAAGCGTTCACATAAATTTTCTATAATTCAGAAAATTAAAAAAACAATATCAAATTTCGAATATAATGCGAAGTTTTTCCTCAATATTATTTCACGAGAGGCCTGAATTAATAAACATAATATTATATATATACAGTTAAACCTGTCTATAGCGCCCCCCATTGGGACTCACCAAAATAGGGTGCTAGAAAGAGGAGGTGCTATAGACAGATCACTTTTAATGTAAATCGCATCGTACTACGTATTTAAAATCGGACGCTATAGAGATGAAGGCGCTATTTAGAGGGGGCGCTATAGACAGGTTTAACTGTATATATAAACCTGCTTACTTTATTAGAACCAGAGAACACAAAAATAATACAAATGCCTTCAAATTTTATTCGAAATTTCTAATTTGAAACATTTCAAACAGAGAGTACATAGGGTATTTTATATTAAATGGAAGCCTTATAAAGCACGAATATTTATTTTTAAACACATAAAAAATTTCTACTGCCCTTACTGCGGTGAAAAATATATATTAGGAGGGCTTGTCTCATCAGTGTTAAACCCTCCCAGTGACTTCGCCAATTTAATCCACCTGACAGCTTCTCTTAGAGATCTAATACTGTATTGGACGATTTTTCTTACATACGAGGTGTATTCAAAAAGTATCGCGAATTTTGTATTTTCGCGGGTTACGTATATTCGAATTTCGATCTTTTTGTGGCTTTATGTTGGTACTCATGTCTCTCACTTATGCCGACAAGCTCGGCCATTTTGAATGTTCAATTAATTGTTGACAGCTGCTTTGCTTGCAGGTGTTTTGGATCGTCTTCGATTTTTACCTATTAAAAAAAATGGATCAAAGAACCTGTATCAAATTTTGTGTGAAAAACGAAATTAAGTGCGCGGATGCATTCCGAATGTTGACTCTGGCATACGGAGAAGCTACCTTGGACCGAAGTAACGTTTATCGGTGGTACAAAATGTTCTCAGAAGGCCGAGAAGATGTGAACGACGAAGAGCGTGCCGGACGCCCGAGCACTTTAACAACAGACGAAAAAATTAATGAAGTGGAGAAAATAATATTGGCCAATCGTCAAATCACCGTTAGAGAAGTTGCTGAGGACCTAAACATATCGATTGGCTCATGCCATTCGATATTTATCAATGATTTGGGCATGAGACGGGTCGCCGCGAAATTCGTACCAAAATTGCTCAGTTGCGACCAAAAACAGCAAAGCATGAACATTGCTAATGAGATGTTGGACTCTGTCCGCGACGACCCAAATTTGCTCCAGAGGGTCATAACTGGTGACGAAGCGTGGGTTTATGGTTATGACGTGGAAACCAAAGCTCAATCATCTCAATGGAAGCTGCCGCACGAACCAAGACCGAAAAAAGCGCGCCAAGTTCGGTCGAATGTGAAAGTTTTGCTGAGAGTTTTCTTCGATTGCAGGGGCGTGGTGCATCATGAGTTCTTGCCACAGGGTAGAACGGTCAATAAGGAATATTACCTGCAAGTTATGCGCAATTTGCGCGAAGCAATCCGCCAGAAACGCCCGGATTTGTGGAAGAACAAAAATTGGCTTTTGCACCACGATAACGCCCCTGCTCACACATCGTTGCTTGTGCGCGACCTTTTGGCCAAAAACAACACACTAATGATGCCGCAGCCACCGTATTCCCCAGATCTGGCCCTCTGAGACTTTTTCTTGTGCCCTAAACTGAAGAGGCCCATGAAAGGACGACGTTACGCTACGCTTGACGAGATAAAGACGGCATCGAAGGAGGAGCTGAAAAAGATTTTTAAAAATGATTTTTTGAAATTCTTCGAAGATTGGAAAACCCGTTGGCACAAGTGTATAATATCTCATGGGGAGTACTTTGAAGGGGACAAAATGGGTATTCATGAATAAATAAATAATTTTTGAAAAAACACAAAAGTCGCGATACTTTTGAACACACCTCGTACGCTGCAATGAGGACGCAGTAAGGAAAATAGAAGTTTATTATGTGTTTAACAAAAAAAAAGAAACATTTATGCTTTATAATCCTCCCATTTCTTATAGATGGCACATTATCACCTTAAGTGGATTTTATAAATTCATAGTAGATTATGTTTTTGATGGAGATTGTCTTATCAAAAAAGACATACTTTTGATAAACGCTCATCAAGTATTAAACGATATCGCGAAAAGAGACACTTCCAGTACAAAACAATAATGTTCGATGAGAGAGAAGGTCGCGTGAGGAGAATGTACCAATATATGAATAGAGCATTAATAATTAAGTCTATTTGGAGTAATTAATACGAAGTTAGGGTCGTAGTAAGAAAAAATCCGCACAAGCCCTTTTATTATTTATAAGTTTAAACTCTGCTAGGGAAGAAGTATTAAGCGGACGTTGTTAGATATGCACAAAATAAAGTTCCTCTCGCGCTCTTTAAATATTCATAGTTTAATTATAAATTTCCTCTCCACGGCCGCTAACAAGCAAAACCTCGCACGCTTCACCAGCTTTCCTATTAATTCGGCAGATTTTTGAGAGCTTTCGTTTATTTAGCTTTAAGTGGATTTTAAATATGTTTAAATATATTCTCTCTCTCTCTTATTCCAATATATAATACATGTTGCACTCTCTTGATATTTAAACAAAGATTGTTGAATTTTACTCTATCTCTCGACCGCACAAAATCTAATTTTATCTAAAGATAATTAATTATATTGTAGAATTTTTTTTTATTTATTTCTCATGAAGCCTCTGGGACTAAAATAGTTTTAGTCGTAGATAAAAGCCTGCACCAAGCTGACGAGGGTCAACAGCCCGAAACGCGTTCGTGGTTGGCCTTTCTGGATTTATCAGGCAAATGGGTTGAATATCAGGGAACAGACTGAATTAAAGTTTAGTTGATTTCTGTTCTACTAGATGGCGCTCTGTCATCAAATGATTCTCATGATTCTTTTTTAAAATTAAACAATTTTCTACTGCCCTTGCTGCAATGATAAATTTATGGGATATCCTGACTCATCAGTGGTGAACCCTTCCAACAGTTTCGCCATGTTTAGTCGATGTGTTTAGGTTCAAAGATAAAGCCAAAGGTGTGAAGTCTTAAACATACTTAAAGTTGCATAAATAGTTCCGATATATGAGATTAAGTGTATTACGACACACAAAAACTTCAATTTTGGTTTTTGAAAGGATATAGCTCACAACCAATAAATGCTTTTAAAAGCTTTAATTTCAAATTTCTCTTTAAAACAAAACACCTAAATAAGCATACTTATATATCATGATGATTAGGGCCAAAGCCCGAAACTATGGTATATAGGTTGGGTTTTTATCTGAATTTTCCTAAACTGGTGTTGTCGCTCATTCTTCATCATCCCTAGTAATTTTTTTTACTAGGGTAATGCACAGTGCCATCGTTATGATGCACAATTAAAGGGAGAGGTACCTCGTTTGGTACACATAAAAATATATATTTCCATTTTTTTTTTTGCATTTTTTTATGCGATAATTATTTTCAATATCATTAAGTTTATAAATATATTTTTCTGTGTGGTTGTCATATTTCTACACGAATTATATTTTTATTTAAAAACCAATATATTAGTGCAAGTATATATCTTCTCATCTTATATTTTTTGTAATACTGAAATCCATTATCTTTATATAAAATTAGATTTTGCGAGCTCGGGTAAAATTCGATTTTCGTTCGAATTTTAATGTAACACTATTTAAACTGAAAATCTATTTTTATTTTGACGTCAGAGAGGACACATTCAAGTTAAATTAGGTAATAAAATCACATGCTGAAGCTAGAAAGATCGTCTGAAAAGAAATTTTGATAGAGAGCGAGATAGAAATGGAGGTATATAAATTTAATAAAGATTAATTCCGTGTGATCTATGATTAAAACGATAAAAAGTGATAAAAACAGACACAAAAACTTTATCTAATCATCCTGTTGGTAGTGAAACGTAATCAGCGCTGGTTTCTACGCCCAATAATAAATAAGAAGGCGGCGAGCTAATGAAACTTCCGCCGAAAAATATCCGAGAGAAAATGAAATATTTAAACAGCCAATCGAAGCTTTACACGACTTTTGTCTCAACTCATGTGTGCCTATATATCAATCCAATAGAAAACATTATATTATTTTACGTTACTCTTTTCAGCCTAAGGGTGCCAATATAGTGATCATATGGCCAACCAAATTACATATTACATTTCTTTTGTTTAAGGCTCTTACTAAGTGCATACATCGTGATCATATAACCAATCAAATTGATATTTTACATTTATTTGTCTCAGCCTATAAGTGCCTATATAGTGATCATATAGCCAACCAAATTACATTTTAACATTTCTTTTGTTTAAGGCTCTCTATAAGTGCCTATATAGTGATCATAAAGCCAACCAAATTACATTTTTACATTTCATTTGTTTAAGGCTCTTTATAAGTTCCTATATAGTGATCATATAGCCAACCAAATTACATTTTCACATTTCATTTGTTTAAGGCTCTCTATAAGTTCCTATATAGTGATCATATAGCCAACCAAATTACATTTTTACATTTATTTTGTTTAAGGCTCTCTATATGTGCCTATATAGTGATCATATAGCCAACCAAATTACATTTTTACATTTGTTTTGTTTCAACATTTAAGTGCCAATATAGTGATCATATAGCCAACCAAATTACATTTTTACATTTCATTTGTTTAAGGCTCTTTATAAGTTCCTATATAATGATCATATAGCCAACCAATTCACATTTCATTTGTTTAAGGCTCTCTATAAGTTCCTATATAGTGATCATATAGCCAACCAAATTACATTTTTACATTTATTTTGTTTAAGGCTCTCTATAAGTGCCTATATAGTGATCATATAGCCAACCAAATTACATTTTTTCATTTGTTTTGTTTCAACATTTAAGTGCCAATATAGTGATCATATAGCCAACCAAATTACATTTTTACATTTCATTTGTTTAAGGCTCTCTATAAGTGCCTATATAGTGATCATATAGCCAACCAAATTACACTTTTATATTTGTTTTGTTTCAACATTTATAAGTGCCAATATAGTGATCATATAGCCACACAAATTACATTTTTACATTTCATTTGTTTCAGCCAATATAAGTTGCTATATAGTGATCATATAGCCAACCAAATTACACTCTCTAATAAGACTTTCCACTTCTTAGGTTTGTCCATTAGTGTATACCTTCAAATAAATAAACCTTCCTTATGGCTATGTAAATATAATAAGCTATACAATAACTAGCAATTTGGCTTATGGCTGATAATCCTAGAATTCCCACATCTGCGTTAGTTCATTAATTATAGAAATTCAGTGAAATCAAAGCTCTAGATACATCCAGCTATGAATTAACATATTAAACAATAGCACGCTGAATGTCATACGAAAAATATTAGTTAACAAATTTCACGATACAGAATGTGCTTTCTGATTATTTCCTAGTTAACCGTTTAACATTTCCATATCAAGGTTCAACCCCATTAACTGTACATTCTTATATGAAGTATTGATATAAATTTATAAACTTAATATTATGACTCACTGTATATATGTTTTATAAATGCCTATATTGTTAAAAAATATATTTTTACCAAATTTAGATGGCTGAACGCCAACTATTCTCAAGTTTCAAAACAATATATGCGTGTGCGGGTTTGCTTATGTTTGAAGTTTCCAAATGTGATGTGTTTTGGCTCATTCATCGTCACCTTCACGTTTTTTACTAAGGTGATTATCAAAATGTATTGATCTAATTAATATATAAAGGGAGAGGTGTCTCCTTTGGTGTATACATATACCAATTCTGCCATTTCACCCTCCATTGTAGAATATACAAGCAGAATCGCCCAATACAGTATTAGAGCTCTAAGATCTGGTACATTAAATTGGCGAAACCGCTGGGAGGGTTTACCACTGATGAGTTAAGCTCTCCTAATATGTTTCCATCGCAGTTAAGACAATTTTGTAATTAAATTAAATGATTCCATTTCCTATATATAAATAGCATGTTATCACTTTATATATATATATATATATATATATATATATATATATATGTGTGTGTGTGTGGATGGAAATTTATCTATAAAAATAAAGGTCACCTTATAGTCTATTTTGACGGGAGAGGTGAACTTTATTTTTAAATAGATATATATATATATATATATATATCAATTAGGGAGGATCAGAAGATGAGTTTCTTTTATTGATTGAATGCTACGAGCTTTCGGGCAAAAGCCCTTCGACAGGCAAAAAATATATAACTATACAAAGAAAAATAAATAACGATTTATATATATGTTAATCTTAACTGAAAAACCATTCACTACAAAAATATCTCCAACCTACACCAGAGATTGGTTCTAGAATCCATAGTTTCATCCAAGCTACACAGCATAAATAGAAAAATAGACATCCCCGCAGCCTACACAGACTACATTTAAACCTCCCACATGTTTATTTCAATAGCCCAAACCATGCGCCGTCTCGTGGTCTCAGACAGCAGATTTAATATTTACTTTATTCAAAATCGGTTTTTCAGTTAAGATTAACATATATATAAATCGTTATTTATTTTTCTTTGTATAGTTATATTTTTTTTTTTGCCTGTCGAAGGGCTTTTGCCCGAAAGCTCGTAGCATTCAATCAATAAAAGAAACTCATCTTCTGATCCTCCCTAATTGATATACCTTACTAGAAGAGTCTTTCCCTTTAATATATATATGTGTTATATTAAAATATTATTCTATTTAAAATTATATTTCATAGATCCAAATACTCTGCTAAATCGACCGCCAGAGGTCACTCTTCCCCTATAAAAACTCGTTGTTTGTTTTCCCCGTTGGCCGGCTCAAAACCTTTTGTACATTATGTAAATAAGCTTTTCATTTTTTTATTCTTACGCCTTAAGCCAGGCAGTACTTTTACTTTTATTATGTTTTTTTTTATATATTCTTTAGCTCAATTAAAGCAACCTCTGATCAAAATCATTCTTATTATTCTTCTTTCAAGATTTTAACCACGATTCATTAACATAGTATAATCCTCAAGATAATTAAATACAAGCAGAAAATCTAATTATTTTATATAATATATATGTGTGTTTTTAATAAAAATAATTTATCATTGGTCATAAATTATATTCTTCTCTTAAAGCTGTATGTGCCAACTCTTGTTTGTAAATCTTATATATATTCCAAAACTACATTATTCTATATGAAAACTGAATTAGCCGCTAAATATATTTCAAATAAAGTAGAGAATAAATATATATAATAGTATAAAATATAATATACGGGAAGAGACACATGTATCTTTAAAATAATTATATTAAAAATTAAGCGTAGAGACATTTATAAATTGCAATTTAATTAACGTCAGGAGCTTTGTTATTAATCTCATTACACAATCTATTGTTCTTTTTCTTTTTAGTGCTCTTGTTCCCTCTGAAATAAAATTAAACATTTTTTTTTTCTCTTCTTTGTTCCACTCCCACAGAGGAGAATTGTTTTAAAGTAATTTTTACTATTGCGTCTTTTGATTGACTTTGACTAGATATTAAATATGCGCTGGTTTTTCATTGGTTCACTGATTTTAAATGTTATATTGGTTAAAATTGAATTTTGGGTTCTAGAGAATACCTGTATCTTATTGATTATAATTATTTATAGATTTCTATCATATATTCTGTAATTTATAATATTATATTTATATTTTACACGTATTTATATAAATTATTGTTTAGAAAACCCTCGCCGCGTTTTAATATCTCTTATTGTAGAATCTTTTGTATTCCTATACCTCTTCTTCTTCTTCTTTCTTATCTCCCCTCAATCATATTAGGGTTTCAAGCTTGTAGAGCTTTCTAATGGTGTCTGCTGGGGATGAGTATAGCTCATCAATGGATGAGTCAATACAACCAATGATGTGGTTTGAGGTTGCAGGTTAAGAATTGCACTTAGTACATAGTGGGAAAAACTTGCAACCATTCTAGAAAGTCATTGTCCGTAGATAACCAGACTTAAGTTTGGAAATCAAAGACTGTTGTTCTCTTGGGAGGACAGAACCGGTGCTTGCCTTTTCTACTTTGTACCGGTCATGTGCAGCATTAGATTTGTCTTCCTGCAGGTATTGAGTCTTGATTGTACGGAGGAGGTCTCTTTCGTCTGGTTGGGTGGTAGATTTCCTGGCCTCAGGGTGGCTAAGAGCTTCAGACTTTGCCAGAGAGTACACCTAAATTATCATAATATGGAAACATTTAAAACTAGCCGAGTGACCCAGGCAACGCCCAAGGTTTACCGGAAGGGCCTGTGAAGACACATTAGGAGTAGAGTTTCGAAGATCATTTGTTGGTTGGAAGTTGATTCAGAGAAAAAACACAACCACATCAACCTATGGTTTATTTCAACTCCCGACGTTTCAGTGACTTCCTGTCACTTTCTTCGAGAAGTCACTGAAACGTCGGGAGTTGAAATAAACTATTGGTTGATGTGGTTATGTTTTTTCTCTGAATCAACTTCCAACCAACAAATGATCTTCGAAACTCTACTCCTAATGTGTCTTCACAGGCCCTTCCGGTAAACCTTGGGCGTTGCCCGGGTCACTCGGCTAGTTTTAAATGTTTCCATATTATGATAATTTAGGTGTACTCTCTGGCAAAGTCTGAAGCTCTTAGCTATAGATAGTGGCTTAAAAATTAAAATGGTTATATTATGATTTCTTAGGATCAACATTCAAAGTAAGAGTTAAATAGAAATACATTCAAGCAAAGTATATACATTTGGTCCGATACACACATGGATAAATCCTGGGCATACAGATTCCCGAGGAAAATTTCTAATGAGAAGTAATTCTGATTATAAGCTGAAAATTTTTTTAAAATTGAATTAGAAACACAAAATATCTATAATTAGAAATTGATAAAATTCAATAATACAAACGAAGTTATTTTAAAAACATATCAATTCGGGGATAATAAAAGTAAAATTTGAAGCAAAAAATCAACAATTTGAAAATTGAATAAATAGTTAATATATATACCTGCTGATATATTTGGAGAATTAAAATGAGTGAGTCACATGAAGTAAAAATATCAACATTTTTGGTATATAGATCTCTATGTATGGTTCAATATCTTTGGAGGAGATTGCTTAAAACTTTACAACAAAAAATTCTGTTAGTGTAATAACTATATATGGATTAATCTATATATATATAAAAATGAATGTCTGTGTGTCTGTGTGTGCATCCTCTATGGATTCAAAAACCATACATCCAATCGCCGTGAAATTTTGGGATATTATTAGGTATATCCCCGGAAAGGTTTACGAAAAATAATTCCTTGAATATCTTTAATATCCTTAGAGTTATTTACAGATTTGTAGCTTTAACTCGCAAGCAGCGCCACCATTGAGACCGAGATAGGCTTAAGTAATAAAAATGTCACATCTCCCATTCAAAATAGACGCCGACTATACGCCATCTATTGTCCTTCTTTTCAAATTAGCAGATTTGGGTCGGTAGTAAAACAACAGCACCAGTTTTGAAAACTCACAACTCCAGAATAGAAAACATGGCATAGGTCTAATGGCTTCGGGAAAATGAATTTGCAGACGCTTGTGTTGTGGCTTCTCCACCGACCCGTGTCTTTTAGCTTGTAGAGACGGTTAATAGATGGCGCCTATTTATTGGGAGATTTTACTTCTCATTTTATAAACATAAATAGATTCAGTGTGTTATGGAATATATTTATGTGTATTTATGAAAATGTGCTGGTTGGACAAGAGATGCTTGAAACTGTCCTTTAAAGAAAATTATTGTTTTACGCATTCTTTAATGAGAGAATGAAAACATAATTAAATCTTAGTATCATGTAGACCATTACATAAACTTATGAATGTGCTTTAGTATTTATGCGCATTCACGTTCCATTTTTAAAACTGCCTGACAAACCCAGCATAATCCTTTTTATAGAAATTACCTTATTGTTTCTATATAGGTATTTTACATAGAGTATAAACATCTGTTTCAATATACACATATGTCTCCGGTCGTTTTTTTTTAAGGAGACAAAGGCAATTTTGTCCGCACTTGGTTATCTCGTGTGTCGTCAATAAAGGTCACTGTGTATTAAATATTTTTCAGAGTTTTAGAGTTATTGTCTGAATCCTGATATATATACTAAAAGGTACAACATACCTTCAGGTTTGTCCATAAGTGGGTATGATAATAGCATATCGTTGAAAACAAACTGAATATCATAAATTCTCAGACACGCCCAGCTAAGATCGCGCTTGTTTTAATATCTCTCGATTTTTTTGTGTGTGCATGGTTTGTGTTAAAAACACACTAGAAGGATATATGTGTATAATGAATTGAATAAAAATTTATGATCAATTTATCCAATAAATTAGCAGGTACAATAACTCTCTCTAAAACAGAATCTCCACTCACTCTGATTCAAAATTTTAAATATCACATCAGAAAATAACATATTTTACAATGAACTGAAAAATAACTAATACCTGCCAGAATTTTCATCAATAAACACACACTCCTTGACAAACCTTGAGTGAGTTATACCTTTGAGCTTGTATATCGGGATTAATACAAAAATTCTTAAAGTTATTTGATATAAAACGAGGGAGAGAGACCTTTATTGAAGACCAACGAAATGACCAAGTGTGAACAAAATTGCCTCTATCTCGTTAAAAAAAGCAGACAACCGGCGCAATCAAAGACTTTCTTAACTTATGTTTTTTTCATGAGTATATATATATAGACGCACATATGTATCTACAAATATTAGTAACGAATCAAATACATACTCTGCACTTCAGTACAATTAATGCGCAAACACATATATCAAAATGAAAACAGTAAGAAATACAATATTGAAAAACGATATAATTCCACGACAAACCTAAGACAAATGCACCGCTATCTGAGCACGAAGCACAATAGTAAAAGAAAATTCCTATATAATATATATATCGTATTTCCTGTAAATCTTCCTTACAACTTACAATGAAAAAACTGGAAAAGCCTTTAAAAGCATAGTCCATTCTTACTTCTAGTGGATTACACATTTAAACAGTTTCA
Organism: Cordylochernes scorpioides; assembly: GCA_030710605.1. NCBI lineage: Eukaryota > Metazoa > Arthropoda > Arachnida > Pseudoscorpiones > Chernetidae > Cordylochernes > Cordylochernes scorpioides. Next base: position 166,569,471 of record CP092886.1, read on the forward strand.
TATACAAAATTTGAAATACAAAACTTACATACAGCAATATTTAGGATTTACACTCAGGAAACATTTTATAGAAATTTGTGCATCAATAGAAGACAATAAAAGTATGAATAGAAAAATTGGAAACCCTCTCTTATATTTAGAGTTTACACTCATTGACAAATATTAAGGAAGTGGAAAGTCTTTGATGTCGCCGGTCTTGTTTTTTTTTTTTTAAGTTTGTTATCTCGTGTGTCTTCAATAAAGGCCACTGTGTCTCAAATAACTTTCAGAGATTTTGTCTGAATCCCGATATACATGCTGAAAGGTTCAACCTTCTAAGTTTTTTTTTTTTATGAATGTGAATATCCATATATCCAATAATACAAATGAAAACACCAAAACGCGAATGTTTCTTTTCACAAATAAATCAAACTGACACTGTCCTTACTGCGATGAAAAAATATTGGGAGGTCTTAGCTCATCAGTGGTGAACCCTCCCAGCGGTTTGGCTATTTAATCTACCAGACCGCTTCTTTAGAGCTCTAATACTTTATTGGATCATTCTGCCTTTTATATGCTTTTGTATATCTATATAAACTCGATTTTTCGCATTTTAATTAATTTATTTTCAAGAATGTATATACATTCAGATATATTGATGTCTTGTATAGATATTCAAAAATGTTATCTACATAGCTTGTTATTGAAAATAATTCCTATGCAGTGGCGTGAAGATACCAAGTACTTAATCCAAACACTTTCAAAATAAATGAGACCCGGATGAAGATTGTCGTACAGCCTCTTGAAATATTGGATTAAAAAAGATAAATAAATTGTTTTATTATATATATGGATCCAAGATATAAATTTCAAATTATATATATATATATTGAAAATAGAGCAATCTATAAATAAATCTTTAAATAAAAAGGCATATATTAGTTCAAAATATCATTTATTTTACCAAAATGTTATAATAATTCTCCCCATTGAATATAGGCAGAAATATTTTTTAAAATTAATTCTAGTAATGGTATGTGGCGCTGAGTTTGTTGTTGACACATATTAAAATGGTATAATACCTTGATAAAGGTTGGCGTTCAGCCAACAAAAATTTGGTAAAATAAATAATATTTTGATCCAATATATGCCTTTTTATTAAAAAGAAAAAAAATATATATATATATATATTAATTAAAAGGCATATTTTGGATCTAAAATAAAACAAAACATTTTATTTTTTACAAAATGCCAATATTTCAATAGGCTATACACCTTTGTCAGGGCTTTTCTTGTTTTTAAACTGTTTTGGTTGATCACGCGATGCCTTCACGCGACCATATATAAAATTATTACAACTATGGAGCTAAAATTTAAAATATATACACACAAATATAAATAAGTATAGACTATATATGTCATTTATAAAAATTAAATAATAATATATGATTCCTAATAAGTATAATAAAATAATTTTAAATAGATTTGAACTGTAAATATAACAGAGGAATGTCAATTTTTCTATTAATTCTGTTGGTTTCTTTCATTGAGGTCCAACTTTCTAAAAATAGTCTTGATACATATATATTATGGTTATAATGTTTTGAGGTTGGAATGATAAGGAATTGGAGGTGCAGTCGTGAAAAAGGAAAGATAATTATTTACTTATCAAGTAGTTTTCATTTTCAATTACTTGAAAATAATTACATATTACATATTTTTCACTGTAATATAGAATTTATAAAATGAATTCCATATTCGTGAATTATAAAATAGGTAGGTTAACTATACATATTTACAACAATATTCAAAGTGTTATAATTCTTTGGTCAAAAATAAAAGAATAATCAATGATGAGAGAGAGAGAAAGTAAACTACATGTTTTTAAAATATAATACATATAAACAACTATTTAATTATTTAACTTAAACACAAAAAAAAATATTAACTTTTATCTCCTATGTTTAATTTAGATTTAGCTTGCTAATCTAATACAATTCCCAATTTATATATAAAATATTACTATTATTACAAGTTTTAAATATAGTTTTGTCAATATATAAATCTATGTGAGCTTATTCAATAATATCAACTTAATTTAAGTTATATTTAAGATATTAATTTTTATTAGATAAACTTTATTATTTACATTTCATATATATTATATATATATATATTTTTTTTAAATAGAGCAATCCATAAATATATCTTTAAATAAAAAGGCATATATTAGACAAAAATATCATTTATTTTACCAATATTTCAGTTGGCTGAACGCCAACCTTTATCAAGGTGTTATAACATTTTAAAATGTTATATTGGTAAAATAAATGATATTTTGATCTAATATATGCCTTTTTATTTAAATATATATACTTGTATATAGAAACTTTCTTATTTTAATGTATTTTTATTTAATAATATCTCTATAGAAAATAGGAGATATAGGGCTTCTAAGAACAAAAAATAAATATCGGAAGTAGACAAAGTTCTTCGAACATAATCCGTAAAAAGATATTTTCTTACGCACTTTGGCCATTTATTCCATTCAAGTTACAAAGAGGTTCATCCAAGCAAACTAACGCCGACCATTTTCTCAACTTCCGTGTGTTTGCACCACTCGTTATTGCTCGGCCCGGGGAATAGATTAAGTGACACCAGAACAACAACTCAAACAACCATATTTCTGGATTTTATAATTCACAGCACTTATCTTGTGCTCCATTTCTTTTTTATACAGACGAACCCTCATTATTTGCGGAATGTCAAATATTAATAGGAAACTGATTTTTGAATTCATTCTTAAAATTTTGCTTCTAAATATCGCTATTATAAACGAATCTCTTTGAAATCATTGGTTAAAATTGATAAAAGTTATTAAAAATAATTTAAAAAATTAACAATACGTATCTTTTTATTGTGAAATATCGAGATTTCGAGCAACGACGCTCTTCTACTGGATTAAGAATGTCAAATGAGATATACAAAATCTTTGTAAAAAAACAAAGATTAAATATATATATAATTAAAGGAAGAGAAAAAATATGAAAAATAATAGAAAAATATATACAATAAAAAGGTCAGGTGTTGATATTTAAAAAAAAGGCATATCCTGACCAGGAGCACATAAATCAATGTTTAGTTGATTTCTGTTCCACCAGATGGCGCTCTGCCATCTGTAAAGTACATGTGCTCCTGGTCAGGATATGCCTTTTTTATTTTTAATATATATATATATTATTTATAATTTTTCTAATATATATATATATACATTTCTATTGAATATATATTAAGCAATATACATATGTATTAATTAATTAAAAGACATATTTTTGATTAAAAATAGAATAAAGCATTATATTTATTACAAAATTCCAACAATTCGCTAGGCTGTAAACGCTTATATATATAATATATATTAATATATTGAATAAATATAAAGACATCTATCTGATCAAAATTATATTTTTTCATAGAAATTTTATTTTAATATAATATATTCCTTTAATCATATAAATATATATATGGATTTGTCTATTTTCAATATATACCATATATGTATATTAAATAAAATTAATAAACACTGATTAATTAAGACACAACTCGCATAAAAAATAAACAATTTTATTAATTAAAAAGTGTTGTTTCTTTATTAAAAATTCGTCTGATTAAATTCTTATTAAATTTTATGTAAAAAGTGGGAATTATTTTTCTGATTAATGCACATATGTGGATGTGTTAAGATAAAAAAAAACTCAAGAAAAAACAATTCACTTTATAACTATATTATAAAGTTATGAAAAAATATAATTATATTTATATATTAATATATATATGAAAAAATATATAATTATAATTTATATATTTCTCGTTGGTGTTATTTATAATTTATATTTCACATACCTTTAGGCAAAACTATTATTAATTCAATTAGTAAACAATTTAAATTAAACTTTGTTACTTTTTTCATAATTTTGTGCAATAATTTATTAAAAATTTATAATTTTTGTAAAATGTTTTAAAGATTTACAGTTAATTTAGAATTATTTTTAATTAACCGCATATCTTTATTTTTTTCATTGGAAGCCTTTTTCACTTCTCTCATTTCTTTTCATTTAAAAAAATAAGGAATTTTCAAACAGGAATATAAAACATTTATTTATTAAAAGTTTTTAAAATATAGAAAATATTATCCACCCCCGATATCATATAAAACCTTCAAACAAATTATACTCAGATACAAATCTTCAAATCTTAAGGAAGTAATAAGTCTTTGATATCGCCGGTCGTCTTTTTTTTTTTTTTTTAAGGAGACCGAGGCACTTTTGTTTACACTTGGTTATATCGTGTGTCTTCAATAAGGATCACTGTTTATCGAATATCTTTCAGAGTTATTATCTGAGTCCCAATATACAGGCTAAAAGGGACAAATTCCTAAATTCTGTTCATGAGTGTAATAACTATATTGCTAAGAAGAAAAATATGCACAATTTAGCATAATTAAATCAGATTACTTGTCGTAAAGATAGAGGCTGCCTGGCCGGCATTCAAATTCTTGAAAATAAAGATACTTCGGCGAGTAAATCATTTTATTACCTCGACGTTTCGACAAAAATCTTTTGTCGAAACGTCGAGGTAATAAAAAGATTTACTGGCCGAAGTATCTTTATTTTCAACAGATTACTTGTGTCCATTAATTTGTAAAAAGGGTCAAAACACCTTTCTTTAATGTAAAAAAAAAATACCAAGCCACTTGCTAGTACAGTGGTACCTCGACATACGAGTTTAATTCGTTCTGCAACCTTGCTCGTATCTTGAATTACTCGTATCTCGAAGCAAATTTCCCCATACAAAATTCCCATTTAAAATCACAGATTAATATCTTCAACACTTACCGAACCGAACTCGTATCTCGAATTTCGCTCGTAACTCAAAGCAAAAAATCACTTGCTCGTCGGCTCGTATCTCGAAAAACTCGTATGTTGGGGCGCTCGTATCTCGAGGTACCACTGTATATACTTAAAATGTATTGGTATGGACAAGAGCCTTCTATTTGATACACAGTGACCTTTATTGAAGACACACGAGATAGCCAAGTGTTGCCAAAATTGTTTCTGTCTCGTTAAAAAAAAAACAGACGACGTCCACAGCGGTTTCGCCGGTTTAATCTACCATACCGCTGTTATATTTCATTTTGGAACTACCTTTTATAGTGATACTGTTGCTAGACTCTTGGAATGGGTATTTTAGAAGAACTATGGACATAAGCTTATTGCAATTTTTTAAAATATTCATTATAAATAAATACTTCTTAAAATAACATATATCACATAGAATGAAACACATTCTAATTATTGGAAATGATTAACTCCAATTGTTGCATCTTCATATTCAACGCTGGAATCATTACATATTTTCTAAAATTTTCACTCTGCCGTATAACAATGTATATTTTATGATATTGTGATAAACACACTTTATAACGAGCGAATGATGACATTAACGTGAAAATTTCTTGTTTATTTGTTTTTGACTCGTGCTTCATATGTTGTACAAAATTTGAAATATCGCGTGAGGACACCCTTGCAGCCTTAGAAAAAATCAACGCCATGCCAAATGTTTTCATTTTTGTTCGCTCCTGACGAGGACAAAAGGTTTTTGTCGAAACGTCGAGATAATAAAAAGATTTACTGGCCGAAGTATCTTCAATTTTAAGAACTATGAATGCCGGCCAGAGGCAACCTCTATCTTTACGGATATAAATCAAACTTCTACTGTCCTTACTTCGATGAAAACATATTTTTCATCGTATTAAGGACAATAGAAGTTTGATTTCTTTGTGAAAAAAATAATAACCGTGTCTCAATGGCACGTTATTACTTTGTATAAACACACTATATTTAAGTGAGTAACTAATATATATATATAGCATTTTATCATCATATATCTATTATCATATAGTATCATTATCATATCAGAATTTTACGCCTTTAAAATAGTTTCGAATTTTGATAACAGATGGCGCGCTAGTGCATCACACTATATTTAATATTTTTAAATAATTAAAATATCATAATATATTGGATTTTAAAGATATTTTATTTTAGCAATATTTCGAGGCGCGCAACTAGCTTCACTTTATTACGATTTTCTTTGTGTTTTAAATTAGGTTATGTAATCAGATGAAAGAGCTAATCTCGCTATACAAGATCAGGGATTAACACTTAGAAATTCATATTAAAATATATAAAATTGATTTTTTAATAATAAAATTATATGATAATAGATATATGATGATAAAATGCTATATATTTATATACAATATGTATATATATATTTAAAAATGCCTATTTTGGATCATAAAGTTTTTATTTCCGATATTTCGTGAGGCAACTCGCCAAACTTCTTCGGGGAACAAGATTGTTTTGATAAGCTCGCGTATCAATTCACGAGTATGTACAACTGCTATAATTTTTTTTTCAAACATATATATATATATATATAAAATAAAGAAGGCATCTCCTGACCACGAGCACATGTGCTTTTTAGATGGCAGAGCGCCATCTAGTGGAGCAAAAATAAACTAAACTCCGTGATATTTGACCAACCCAATTTCTTGATAAATCAAGAAAAGCCATCCACGAACGCGTTTCGCGCTGTTGGCGCTCGTCAGCGTTGATGGCTTTTCTTTATTTATCAAGAAATTGGGTTGGCCAAATATCACGGAGCAAGCTAAATAAACGTTTAGTTTATTTTTGCTCCACTAGATGGTGCTCTGCCATCTAAAAAGCACATGTGCTCGTGGTCAGGAGATTCCTTCTTTATTTTTAATATCAACACCTGACCCGCTTATCTTTTATTTTTCTATTGTTTTTTCATATATATATATATATATTAAAATAAAAATATATTTCAAAAAGTATATACAAAATATTGAATAAATAATTTAAGCAGATATATATATACTCTTTGGAGACTTGTGAGCCTTGTATCAATTTTTCTCTTTATTCTTTTTTGTATCTTCGACAGAAGCCCAGTTTTCCAAAAATAATCCTAAGTGTTTTTCTTCGATATTCTGTTATAAGATGGAGGAATTTCACACAAATTCCGGTATATGGATATTGTTCTCTTCGTGGTTATCTAAAAGCGATAATGGTTGGTGGTTGCGTAAAGCTGCTTTATGGTAAATTTTTAGTTTTTTTAGTGATTTTCAGGTTTCTCCGATGTAATGGGCTTGACAGTTTATATATATGTGTGTGTGATCATCAAAATATGATGTATTTGAACACTAATTATAACTGGATCTCATCTATTTGAATAAATATTTCTAAATATTGAGATCAATATGATTTCTTTGAGTTTGAATCGATTAACGACAAAACGGGATGTTGGCTCTCGCCAGTGTGTCATACCGCCATTCAAAAAAAAAAGGTTAATATATACAATATATAAAGTTGCGAGAGTATGATATTCATGTACCAAAAGTGGCATCTTTTCCTTCAAAATGCATTTGGTTTATTACCCCAATACAGAACGCAATGGTGATTATAAAGAATGACCCTCAATACCCGTTTTGGCAAATTCAGACAAGAGACCAACCTGTGTACCATGACTATGTCTCATTCTTTATCATCAGTATTACGTTTTTTACTGGGGATAAAAACCAAAGTCATTATTTTAATGCATTTTTTAGCAAAGATATGGCACTTTAGGTAAACGAATATCATCCTTCCGCACCTTCGTGTTGTATTCTAGAATGAAATTCTGCCCAGAAACCTCTCTAGCTTATTCACCTTACTAGTAAATTCGACCTATTTTATAACTCCCTTCGTAAGATGTTATAAAATAGAATACGCCTCTGGTTGTCTTTTCACCACCACTACGTTTTGTATTGGAGTGATAAATCAAATCCATTGCTTTAATGCATTTTTAAAGGGGCCAGATCAAGGGACCAGAGAAAAATTTCAATTTATCAAGAGTTCAAAATAGCAAGAGTTTCAAGAACTAAGAGGAGGGGAGGGAAAAAGTCAAGTAAACAAGAGTCTGAAGTCGGGAAATACATACTATAATACAATACAATGCGGCTAATGATTGTAGAACGACATTTGAAAACGAAATGGAACGGGAAAATAGGCTCAGGATAGCCTAGTGGACATGGCATCTGCCCGGTAAGCGGAACACTGTGAGGTCGATTCCCATCCACTTACTTAAATATTGTCTATAAATGTATAATAAGACATCGGAAAAAACTATTCAACTATCGCAAAGAGTACACTCTCTAAGATATGGCTTCAATGACAAAAGGGATAGTAATTTATTTTTGCTTATCCATAGTTCACGTGGTACAGGCCATGAAAATCATGGTGGGTAAAGGTAGGCGACTGCTTTTACTGTAAGTGCACCACATGTCTACACATGTGAAAAGCAGTTCGACTTTGCACTTACAAATGTGCCGTTTGGTTACTTGCACTCGCTGGTGGGGTTGGACTTTTGGAAGAATCGGGGGACATTGGATCATTTTTTATTAAATCAGAAAAAAAAGGTGCCCAATGCGGGAATCGATCCCAGGTCGTAGCGGTCGAACACCAACAGTTTAGACTATCCTTCTACCGACCCCCTGGGATAATAATAAAATAAAACAAGTTGCATAAGTTTTACATAAGAAAATGTGGAGTAATCACGTGACAGTATCTGTATATGTGTGTTGTAGCTTATTGGTTCATAATAAGAGAGAAAGATGGAGCAAAGAACATTTTAAAAATTCAAAAGAAAACCAATACTACGAAAAAAATCTTTCAAAATGTTGTTTTTCCAAACAGAAAAATGCCGTTAAATAGATATCACAACTTTTTTTCTTTCAATTGGTGGCGCTCGAGAGAACTTCTAGTGACAATTAAATGAAACCAATTATGTAAAGCTTGTTAAAAATCAACTTCAAGAAGTTTTTTTGCTTCTTTAAACTTAAGAATGTAAAAAGTTTTGCTATTTTATTAAATAAATATTAAAATGTATATTTCTAAAGGTGTGGAAAATATTTCCAAATGAGGTGAATAATAAATACAGAAACCTAAATATTATCCTTTTCTCAAGGAGTCTCCATAACGGTCAATTAGGGCGTTGTACATCAGCAGTTAAGGCGGGGGATTCTCTACAATAAGTTATTTCTTTCATGAAATCTAACGTGATATATTTTTAATTATTGATGAAATGTATCTTTTTATATATATATACTCATGGATAAAACTTAATGAAGGTGTACCTTTTAGCATTAAAATTTGTAGCTAATTAATTTACTGGCCATGTGTTTCTTTACAATAATATTATCAAAGATTATCTCTACAGACCTTACTGCAATGATATAAGTTATTGAATGAGAAGGCTTGGCTCATCAGAAGTGAACTCTCTCAGCGTTTTCGCCAAATTAATCTCTAGACCGCTCTACTATTGTATTGGATTGGTTTGGGATATACCATGCTTTTTCAAAGGAAAGCAGATTAGGGATGTTTAGGGAACCTATGGACGTGAGCTTATAGATCTGTAGAGGTACATACATATGATTTTTGTGGGCGGCATGGAATTCTAAGCGGAGTCAGACAAAAAAATATTTATCGTAAAATCAACTTTTAATTACATTTATTTAATACAAATCATCAGAAGGGGATAAATTGTTGTATACTACATGTTGATGTTCTTTTTTCTTCTGTCGTGGTCAAATATCATTTCAATATTATAAAATGTAAGATATATTTGTTTGATATATTATAGATAAATATTTACATTTTATATGATTTATATTTAGAATGAGATGTATAATTATTTTTATTTTATTATTATGACAACAAATAATGTGATATTAATGTTAATTTATATAATTTTGATAGAGTATATTTTATGAACATTATATATTTATAAGATAAATGTATTTATTTAATATTTGAATTAAATATTTGTTAAACAAATTCAAACTTATAATGAAAATATGAAAAGTTGAAGTTTGGGAGCCGCTACAGCATATATATTGGTATTCATACAACTCTGAAAGATATTTGTTACACAGTGATCTATATTGAAGACACGAAATAACCACGTCTATGATATTCTGCGTACTGTTTTGTTGCAGTTCCTCTCACATCACCCCGGGTTTACTTTTCAACAAGCTGATGCCTTGCCACACACGGCGCATTTTACTATGAAATATCTTTAATCTTGTCGAACTCTACTATGACCAGCCCATAATGTTGAATTATCAGCTCGACAATTGGAGACAATTTGGCCAGAAATCCCTCAGCACACCAATTTTTTTAAGTCCATGACACGCCGGGTGACAGCCTGCATCCAGTGGGGGTCAATCGGCATGTTGACTTTGTCAATTTGTAACGATACATCTCTTGAGTAAAATAATTAATTGTTTTGAAATATTAATCTTTTTAATCTTATACATGTTCTTTCCATACAAAAATTTTTATCCCAATCGGGTACCTCTTTTTTAGTGCATCTATTTTTATTTGTTATACAGTGTATATTAATGATCAAAATAAAAACAACGAATAAATAAAGAGTATTATATATACGCATAATTATTATTAATAAAAAGGGTATATCCTGACCGCGTTCACATGAACATTTCTAGATGGCAGAGCGCCATCTAGTGGAACGAAAATAAACTAAACGTTTATGTAACTTGTTCCGTGATATTTGGCCAACCCAATTTCTTGATAAATCAAGGAAAGTCAACCACGATTTTCAGTTTTTTATATATTTTATTATTTTTGCATAAGTATTAATATATAATTATATATATAATGGGTTGGCTAAATATATATATATATATTTTTATAACGATACCTATCATATATATAATAGGTATCGCTTACTCCTTTTTTTACCCAGCCTATGACGCTTAAACGCCGATGTTTTGCTGGTGTACCTTTTTTTCCTTTATAATACTATATGCTAACTACCTTTTTATTATATATATATAAACAAACCTCACATATTTAAACTAAATAACAAATTTTATAAATTTTGTAATTCTCTTAACGGTATTATTATATATATATATTGAATAGGTGCGTTAAAATACTTCTATTTTTCAGCAATAGATGGCGCGCAGTGATGTTATGTTAAAAAATAAAGGATATTCGTCTCGATAAAAGTTTACGTCTTTTCTTCTTCCTTCTCTCTATTTTTCACAATAAACTTCCATTTACGGATTATAACAATGCTGTTACCAGACTGACAGACAAATTACTTAGTTGATCTTGTTATATACTGTGAGGTTTTACCTTCTATAGCTTAACTAGCCGAATTTCGTCCGGATATTATCCAGTAGCATTCAGCCACGTTTTGCTAGGGCGCCAATAGGATGAATAAATTTGGTTTCAAACACACAAATTTCATATTTTATTTTTTCATAATATATAATTATATATATATATATATAATGGGTTGGCCAGATATCATGGAACAGGCTAAATAAACGTTTAGTTGATTTCTATTCCACTAGATGGCGCTCTGCCATCTAAAATGTTCATGTGAACATGGTCACGATCATTAAAACAATAATAAACGATAAGAGGAGCTTCTTGTGTAAATTTCTTTATTACCGCAAGCTTTCGAACAGAACGTTCTTCAACGGGCGTGGATAGTAAAAACGTACTAAGGGTTAGTACGTTTTTACTATCCACGCCCGTTGAAGAACGTTCTGTTCGAAAGCTTGCGGTAATAAAGAAATTTACACAAGAAGCTCCTCTTATCGTTTATTATTGTTTTAATGATCGTGATTTTAAGAGTTTAATTTCTACAACCATGGTCAGGATATGCCTTATTTTTATTATATATATATTAGAAGTATTATATTTTTATTATATTTATTTATTAGAGAGCTTTTTCAGTGCTTTTCCTTTTTGCAATAAACCATAAATACAGATATATTTGGTTTTCTTTTTATTTCAATTACCACATCAAATATTTTAATCTTTTGAATAGCCCCTATATGTAAGCTAAAACTTCAGCTATCTATATTTGACATATATTTATGAATCTGTTCAGTTTTAAAGAAGAGATATAATCCATATCGTTTTGTAAAATTACGGTTTATAAATGTACCTATGATCATACAGGTGTCATGGGTTCCGTATCCAGATATATAAACAGCATTTTATTATTTCAAAGCTTTTCAGGCGGGTATTTTTAGGAAGTTCCTTTCCAATAAAAATTATTATGAATAATGTTTAAAATAATTTTTCAATTGAGTTCTTTAATTCATAAATATGATTACCAAATGCTTGTAAAGTCAGAAATGAATTAGCATTAAAATATTGTTTACGTATTTGAAACCAATCCACGTGATAAATAGCATTCATCATTGGCTGATGAAGCGTCTGTCCTCCATGTTAGGAGCGGCTTCTTCCGAGGAAGGTGATGGCCGGCATGCGCCCTCGGGCTAGATCTTTTGATCGACAGATATCACCAACTGATGACCAAATATCCTTTAGGATATCCTGGTCTTTACAGCACTAAGAGAAACTTGCCAACATTGTTGTAGTGTGCTGTAAAAAACAATATCATACGCAATAATAATAATAATAAAAATTGTTGTCGTAATAATATGATAGTTTCTGACAATATTTTTCCTGAGAGCGATGAATAGCACCCACTTCATCAATGAATTTTTAGCCTTTTATAAGATTCACCTGAGTGGAGACTAAAAGAAACAGGGAGAGAACAGAGGAATATATTGAAATAATAAAAGAAACTCATTGCGAAAGGTTGTAGTTTTATTTTTAAAATATGAATTGTATAAAATATTTGGTCGTTGAGATACAGCCTGCTCCATGTTGACGGGCGCTAACAGCGCGAAACGCGTTCGTGAATGGCTTTTCTTGATTCATCAAGAGATTTAGTTGGCCAAATATCAAGGAAGAGTTAAAATCAATGTTTAGTTGATTTCTATTACACTAGATGGCGTTCTGCCATCTGAAAAGCACATGTGCTTTTGGTCAGTATATGCCTTCATTATTGTTAATATGAATTGTAAGATAGAATCCTCTGATGTATAAGTTGCAGTAACACATGAAAACTCCGAGGATAAGTTTCTTTATTTCACAAATGATATCTCGAGCTTTCGGGTATCGTAAACCCTTCGACAGGAGTGTATAAGACGAAATGATTCACAGTTTTTAGCTATTATTTATATATGGTATGTTATTTACATATTTTAAAATGTACAAAAAATTTTAATTAACATGAATATTTTATGCCTGAGTTAAATTTTATTTTTTATATATACAAAACAAGTGAGAAATATACTATTGCTTATCTGGAATGTTGTTTCATGTATCAGGGTTGTGTATCAAACTATTGTATACTTCTGGGATATCTATATGTCTATTAATGCTCTGGTGTTTCGTGGATATTATGGCTTCAAGAATTAGTCTTTTATGCTTATTATTTATGTTGGTGTAGTAGGTTTTTGGTTTGGCTATGTTAAAGGTATGGCCTGTTGTTTCAATGGGTTGAAAAATAAGTGATCTATTGTCTTTGTTTTTTATATTTCTATTGTGTTCATTGATTCTGTCCTTAACTGACCTGCCTGTTTCTCCAACGTATATACTATTGCAATGGTTACATTTAACGGAATAGATGGCCTGTCTGTTGTATATTGGTAGGTTAGGGCTATTGTTTTTGGTGTTGGGGTTTCTAACTATAGAACCGATGTTTGGGGCATTTTCATAAAAAAATCTGATTCCGTGTTTTTTAAGTTCTTGGGCTATTTTGATGTTATTGGGGGAATATGGTATGATGTATGTTGATCTGTATGTCTGGTTATTGTTGATTGTGGAAGGGGGTTATAAAAATGTCTTAATATAAAATTTTGGTTAGGCCTATAGGGGGTGTTTAAAATTTCGTTGATGAATTTTGGTGTGGATATAATAGTTGTTTTGGGGGGATTATCTTTGAGTAAGGGGATAGGCCTAACCATAGTATGGTATCTTTTGATGTCGTTAACCTTTACCCTAGCTTACCACACCAATTAGTCATAGAATGCACATAATATAACCTCCAACATATACACTAAAATAATTAAATCAATAGATATATGTTTAGATATCAACATATTTTCATTCAATAACAATAATCACAAACAAACCAAAGGCTCCCCAATGGGAAGCCCACTATCATCTCTTTTAGCAGAAATAGTAATGCAACATATAGACCGGCAGATTACTAATCACTTTCCGACAGAAATTCAAATATGGGGCAGGTACATAGTGACATATTCTGCTTATGCCATACAGAAGCAATAGATAGTATTTTGACCGAATTAAAGGGCCTACACAGAGAAATAGATTTCACCCTAGAAAAGGAGGCCAATGGCACATTGCCTTTCTTGGATATTTTCATCACCAGGCAAAACCAGATGTTTAACACAACAGTTTATTATAAGCCCACTTTCCAACCCAATTACATACACTACTCCTCATATTGCCCTTTAAACCATAAAATAAACACCATAAAAACTCTCACAAAAAGGATCTATACCCATTGTTTTAATCGAACATTCAAAACGATAGAAACTCAAAATATAATGCAAAACCTTCTCATAGCAGGATACCCAAAAATATTTTATATTAAGACATTTTTATAACCCTTCCACAATCAACAATAACCAGACATACAGATCAACATGCATCATACCATATTCCCCCAATAACATCAAAATAGCCCAAGAACTTAAAAAACACGGAATCAGATTTTTTTATGAAAATACCCCAAACATCGGTTCTATAGTTAGAAACCCCAACACCAAAAACAATAGCCCTAACCTACCAATATACAACAGACAGGCCATCTATTCCGTTAAATGTAACCATTGCAATAGTATATACGTTGGAGAAACAGCCAGGTCAGTTAAGGACAGAATCAATGAACACAATAGAAATATAAAAAAACAAAGACAATAGATCACTTATTTTTCAACACATTGAAACAACAGGCCATACTTTTAACTTAGCCAAACCAAAAACCTACTACACCAACATAAATAATAAGCATAAAAGACTAATTCTTGAAGCCATAATATCCACGAAACACCAGAGCATTAATAGACATATAGATATCCCAGAAGTATACAATAGTTTGATACACAACCCTGATACATGAAACAACATTCCAGATAAGCAATAGTATATTTCTCACTTGTTTTGTATATATAAAAAATAAAATTTAACTCAGGCATAAAATATTCATGTTAATTAAAATTTTTTGTACATTTTAAAATATGTAAATAACATACCATATATAAATAATAGCTAAAAATGTGAATCATTTCGTCTTATACACTCCTGTCGAAGGGTTTACGATACCCGAAAGCTCGAGATACCATTTGTGAAATAAAGAAACTTATCCTCGGAGTTTTCATGTGTTACTGCAACTAATATGAATTGTAACAAATATTTGGTCGTTGAAGTACAGGCTGCATCACGCTGACGAGGGCCAACAGCCCGAAACGCGTTCGTTGTTGGCTTTTCTTGCTTTATCAAGAAATTGGGTTGACTAAATAACACAGAACAAGTTAATTCAATTTTTGGTTGATTTTTGTTCCACTAGATGGCGCTATGCCATCTAAAAATGCTCATGTGAGAGGTCAGAATATACCTATTTTAAAATAGTAATGAAAATTAAGGAGAAAAGAGTTTTATTCAGATAAACGTGTGACAAGCTTTCGGGCAGTCACGCCCTTCAACAGGTAGCAAACTAAGGTAACAAAAGACTTTATATAGGAATCTATTTGAGGTATATTTGCATATGTGATGTATATAGTACGGCGAAAATACAATTCAGGTTAAAATTTGCATATCTAAATTACTGATATATAACAACTACCTAAGCATGCTAATCGTGTAATGTTAAAGAATTAAAAACCATACAAATTGCAGAATGGCTATGGTAAAACATGAATTCGGGAAAGTAACATGAATCTGCGCTAAAAAACTAAAATCTAAGATAGAGTTCTCAAAACGCGTATTCATGGCCATATGCTACTATTACGGAGTCAAATTACCAGATATCAACTGTTCAACCCGCCATCAGCGGCCACACAAGACCAATAGACGGGGGGGGGGGGGTTATCCGTTTTTTAAGTTACTACATATATCATGATATTGGTCAGGTAAATCAATATGACGATTAATACTGTTTTTGGAAATGGATAAAATGGCCTCTATGATTAATCTTTGGTGTTTACTGGGAATGTTAGTGTATAGGGTGGTGGGAGAAGCTAGATTGAAAGAATGGCCAGTATTAAGTGTGTGGTCGTATATGAGGGATCTGCTGTCTTTATTATTGATACATCTACCATGTTCGATCATCTTGATGGCCACGGACCTACCAGTCTCACCTACGTAGGTTGCACTACAATCGTTGCATGAGACCGAGTAGACCGAGCCACCAGACGATCGAACACTGGTAGGTCTCTGTATGCGGGTAATGGGGTGTCTAAGAATGGTGGCCAGGCTTTTATTATTTTTAAAATAGGTATTGATGCCATGGGATTTAAGCATGCGGGCTATGGGGTTCGTACCCCTTCACACTACCACACAACAGTATATCATAAAATCAGTAACCCAACTTTCTATACCAATTTTAATTCTTCCTGTCGTTTGTCCCATGAAATTAATGCAGTCAGAACACTTACCAAGAGATTGGTCACACATTGCTCCCTGCCCATATTTAGGTCAATAGAATTCTCCAACATCAAAAAACAGCTTGCCCTCTCCCAATACCCTCGCCATTTCATACACAAATACCAATACAACCCTGCTATTTTGAAACCCCTTATACCTCATAGAAACATCTGCATTTTGCCTTATTCACCACAATCCGCTACCATAGCCCGCATGCTTAAATCCCATGGCATCAATACCTATTTTAAAAATAATAAAAGCCTGGCCACCATTCTTAGACACCCCATTACCCGCATACAGAGACCTACCAGTGTTCGATCGTCTGGTGGCTCGGTCTACTCGGTCTCATGCAACGATTGTAGTGCAACCTACGTAGGTGAGACTGGTAGGTCCGTGGCCATCAGGATGATCGAACATGGTAGATGTATCAATAATAAAGACAGCAGATCCCTCATATACGACCACACACTTAATACTGGCCATTCTTTCAATCTAGCTTCTCCCACCACCCTATACACTAACATTCCCAGTAAACACCAAAGATTAATCATAGAGGCCATTTTATCCATTTCCAAAAACAGTATTAATCGTCATATTGATTTACCTGACCAATATCATGATATATGTAGTAACTTAAAAAACGGATAACCCCCCCCCCCCCCCCCCGTCTATTGGTCTTGTGTGGCCGCTGATGGCGGGTTGAACAGTTGATATCTGGTAATTTGACTCCGTAATAGTAGCATATGGCCATGAATACGCGTTTTGAAAACTCTATCGTAGATTTTAGTTTTTTAGCGCAGTTACATGTTACTTTCCCGAATTCATGTTTTACCATAGCCATTCTGCAATTTGTATCGTTTTTAATTCTTTAACATTACACGATTAGCATGCTTACGTAGTTGTTATATATCAGTAATTTAGATATGCAAATTTTAACCTGAATTGTATTTTCGCCGTACTATATACATCACATATGCAAATATACCTCAAATAGATTCCTATATAAAGTCTTTTGTTACCTTAGTTTGCTACCTGTTGAAGGGCGTGACTGCCCGAAAGCTTGTCACACGTTTATCTGAATAAAACTCTTTTCTCCTTAATTTTCATTACTATTTTAATTAATCAATGGAGAAAGTTTTCATGTAGTTCTGATATACATATTTTGCTTTTAAATACAGGGTGATCCAAAAGTCCCGCACAACTTTAAAAATTAATAACTCCGCGAATATTTGCGCTAGAGCAATGCGGTAAACACCATTGTGTTCAGAATGCAATGGGATTTTTTATGGCAAATATTGAAAATTTCGAAATTGATTTTAGTTACAATTTCATTCCCTAGATGGCGCTGTACCAGAATCATAAATTCAGCGGCCAAATTGTTTGATTAATAGAAAAATATAACTGATCGACACGTATTTTTCCTTTTTGTATACCAGGAAAGAATCCTAATAATATCAAATCGTTAATTAATAAAGCACCATTTCGCCAAAAGTTTGAAGAAATGGTTAACGATTTTTAAATACAATCTGAGATATGTAAAATAGGTATATGCAAATTAAAACATGTAGCAAAAAATATTTATATTTTTGATAGAGTTTTGTCAAATATATTGAATGTTTGAAAAACATAGCTGAATTCAATACACGATTTTTTGAAATGTTAATATAGTACCAAAAATTATGATGGTACTACTAATAGGATTTATTGCTATAAGGAATGTGTAATTTCTTGAATAATTGGCGACACTCGACTATTTAACTGGAAATTTGTCATGATCCAACAAATGAAATATAGATGGGAGTGACAAAATACATTTGTCGTACTTTATTCCAAATATCCTATCGGCTTGCCAAATGTTATCATTGTTTATTATACTGTACACGATTTTTTAAAATGTATCCCCTCAAAAATAAATATAATTTTTAAATCAACCTTTTGCGTTGAAAAACGTGGTAGTAAAATCATTTTGTATTTTTTTTTTTTTTGCCCAAAATTTCTAAAGGTGGGGGGTTACAGAGAATATTCCTTATGCTATTTCTTTTAATGAGCGAAAAGCGATAAATTAAACATAAGGGGTAAAATTGTGTGTACAGTGTTATTCGAGAAGTTATAACACTTTGGTCTGCACGACATAATATAAGATGTGAGCAAATGACAAACAAACAAAAATTACTGTTCACAAATAAAAAAGAGACAAGATATGAGGACAGAATTTATTTACCCATAACCCAACACAAAGAGCTGCAAAACATTGGTAGATAATATAATACATGGCAGCTTATATAACACATGAGGTAACTTGTCTCTTGGAGGCCTTGTCTCTTGTATTAGATCACAATCCTTGCTCAATGTGGCGCCCTTCATTCTCAAACACCGCCTGCAGACGATAGATGACAGATTGGACAGCATTAAATAACATATCTGTTGAAATTGATGAAACGTGCCGTCTGATAGAAGCCTTCAACATGGCCAATGTGGTAGGCCGGCATCGATAAACACGCGACTTAATGTACCCCCATAGCCAAAAATCGCAAGGCGTCAAGTCTGGTGATCTTGAAGGCCACTGGTGTATAAAGTGGCGACTTATCACACGATCTTCACCGAACGTATCCTTCAGCAATTGTTTGGCACCGCGGGAGATATGAGGAGGTCCTCCATCTTGCATGAATGTTATTTCGCTCAGTGCTTGTCTGTCCTGCAATATGGGGATAACCTTTTCTCTCAAAAGTTGAACATAACGTTCACCAGTTACAGAAACGGTTTTAAAAGTTCTTCCATTTATTTCTTCAAAGAAAAATGGCCCAATAATAAAAGAAGACGTGAACCCACACCAAACTGTAACTCTGGGCTGATGAAGTGGCATTTCTGTAAAAATCCTAGGGTTTTCTGTTGCCCAAATGCGGCTGTTTTGAGTGTTGACTTCTCCATTTAGAGAAAAGTGAGCTTCATCTGTCCACAGAACATTCGACAGCCAGTTTTCATCAATATCAATTTGCCGGAAAACCCATGCAGCAAATTCTTGACGCTTCTCAAAATCGCCGACTTTTAGCTCGTGAAATCTTTGAATTTTGTACGGGTATTTTTTAAGAAAAATTCTTAGAGCTCTCCAAACTGTTCCATACGAAATCCCCGTTTGTCGAGAAACTTGTCGAGCACTTACTTCTCCATATGTGGATAACGTTTCAATAGCTTCAACATTCTGCGAAACCGTAACAGCCACTGACTTGCGTGTCGATGGTCTTCCACTCCGAGGTTTTGCTTCCAGAGATCCAGTCTTCTCAAAATTTTTTATCATTCTCCTTAGAGAGTAGCAACTCATGGGTCCTTTACCTCTTCGAATACCTTTAAAGTTACGAAACGCTCGTAAAGCTTCAGTGGAAGATTCTGAATTGCAATAATAAAATTTCACTAAGAGTACGTTATCCTGTAGTGACGGCATCCCAGAGTAAAATAAATGATCAGGGATAGTTGAATTTTTCAAATGAATTAAAATAAACATAATCGATATATGGCTTCTGAAGCCAACTGTGCGGACGTGTTTGGCATCGCTTGTCTCGTACCGCGAATGGGATTTAACTCTGCATATCACAATATAGTATTAAGAGTAACTCCTAAAGTTTACCAAATTTTAAGAAAAATGGGTAATGGGATATACACCTATTTTGAGCGATGTTCTACACAAGACAGAATATTTGTAAGACAATGCCAAAATTGTTTTGAATTTAATCCGAACCATAAAACAAAAGACTGCCAAAACATTAAAATATGTAAAATATGCGGTGTACAGGGTAGCCACAACTGTACTGAAGCGCCAAATTGTCACAATTTCTCTAAGCACCCTAAATTTAAAAACTTTTCTACCCACCATAAATCAAATTCAAGTGAATGCCCGATTTACAAATCATAAATAGACAAAATTATCCAAAGGACACAATATTCACAAATATACGAGGGAAATGATGTAGCAAATACAATTTAAAGCTTAATCTTAAATAGATTAATATCCTATATGATTGAAAATGTGAGATGTATTCAACAAAATGTAAGAAAAAGTTTTACTGCGATAAGTAAACTACAGGCCAACACTAGAGATGACCCACCTGACAAGGACGAGTGGGTAACACCCTCGTTTCCAGACAGTCATGAACCGGGATCGAATCCCGCGTTAACATTTTGTTTGATATGTGAATATCCTTCACCTGACATTCTTTTGATTCAAGAACCATATGTTTTACATGAAAATGTTATTTATGATATGGACTCTAAAATTATATGTTCGAATAAAACTGGGGAAAAATATACGGCAACTATAATTTTAAATAAAAATATAAAGTTCAGCAAAGAGGAAAAATTCACAAATTATTTTTGTACAACAATATCTATTTCTACAGTTAAAGCAAAATTAATTATTTCTAATTTCTACATTCATCCGAATACATTTAACCCTGTTCATCAAACATTCATTAGAGATCTGCTCAAAACGTATATAAATCAACCTGTAATCCTTTGCGGTGATTTTAATTCAAGACATACTATATGGTTTGACAATGTTAGAAACTCTAATGGATATAGATTACAACCTATAATAGACGAATGTAACCTCTTTATACATAACCTGAAAAAACACCCACCTGCCGCGGAGAGTAAGTATAATTGATCTCACAATCTCGAATAAACACTTACTAAGTTTAATAAACAACTGGCATACCTCTGATTTGACTAATATTTCCAACCATGTTGCTGTTAAATTTGATATCAGGTTAAAGAATGGTCATTTATTCAATAATCAAATTTCGACTTTGAAAAAAAATGCGAATTGGGCAAATTTTTCTAATAACATATCATTACAAGATACAAAAAAAACTGGGAATTGATATAAGCAGAGTGAAAGATGAGGAAGACATTGAAGGGATAGTGAACGCACTCATGAATTTATTGAGAGAAGCAGCATATAAATCTTCGAAGGTTAAATCCCCCATTAATAAACATGTTTCCAGAATTGACTGGTGGACTAATGAACAGGAAATAATAAAAAATCATTTTCATTATATTAGAAACTAGTATTATCGTCATAAAACAATCAGTTACAATACATTTAAGTTGGCAAGAAACAAATACACTAATGCAATAAGAAAAGCTAAAAGAACTAACTGGCGAAACGTTATTGAAGAAAATTACACAGATAATCCATTTGGTAATGCTTATAAGTTCTTCAATAAATTAAGATCCTCAAATGTAAAGAATGGAATTCCCATAATTGACAATTCACCAGAATATCTAAAAGAGCAAACAATGACCATATTAATGGACGATTTAATTCCTGAAGACGATCCTAATTTGGACAATTTTCAACAACAAATAATTAGAAATTTTAAGCCACGAATGAATAATCCAAGCATAATTATTATCGAAGTAGAAGAAATAATGAATATCATTTCTAATTGTGATGTTTAAAAAGCTCCAGGTTTAGACAACATAAGTAACAATATTGTAGCGTAGAAATCAAGCCTTGAAATATATATCCTAAGATATAAAATAATTTATTGAAGACGTCACAACGACGAGTCGACAATTATTAACAAGTCAGCAAAACTATCTACAGCTAGGGAATCTTAAGCAAGCAAGCAAAGAAATATTTTAAAGATGATTTCACAAATACAGAGTAATATATATTTTTTTATAATCTGTTGAGTATTTTCATTGAATAATATTAAATTAAATAATAAAATATTTCTTCGCCACAATATGATCAAATGTGCTTACCCAAAAATTAAGCATATGTTATGCAAACTATTTAATAAATGTATTCAAAAAGGGGTATTATCCGGAGAAATGGAAAATAGCAGCTCTAAAGATAATTCCTAAACCACATAAATCTAATTTAGAATCAACAAAAAGTTATCGACCTATCTCATTGATTTCAAATCTTTCAAAAATTTTCGAAAAAAATTTGAAAAATCGAATTTATGAATTTTATGAAAGTAATAATCTTTTGAGCTCCAGACAACATGGATTTGTCAAATAAAAATCAACGACAACGTGCTTGAATAAAATATTTATCGATCGAGGATCAACAGCGATACGACTTGGATATTCCAGATATAATTGAAAATTTGATTAAATATAAAATGACACTATTGAAGAAAAATACTAACCAAACATTTCAAAGTTTCTTTCCCGCTAATATTCCGAATTATTTTCGGGCAAATTTCCACAACTTTAAATTTATTACAAATCACGGAAATTTTAGAAGCTTTTTAAAATTCATCAAAGCAGTGCAGGATTCAAGATGCTTCTGTGGATGTGAGGAACAAATTTCTATTCATCTGCTGCTAAATTGCCCCGTCTTTCAAGAGTATAGAGAGAGAAATAAGGATAACCCAGGCCCCTGGAGCGCAAGAAATGCCAACTGCCCGGGCTGTCAAGCTAACTAGTAGAAACCAGTTACTCTAGATTATATTTATATAGAGCCAATTGCAGAGCCGAACCAGCTGGTCAGGAAGTTCCATGCCTGCAGAGAACCCGGGAGTCCAGCCAACGAGACTGGGTCGAAGGAGGTCTTCCCAAGCAGCAGAGCTGTCTTCATTCTGTGTTGCATGAAAGCAGGGCATCTGAATAGAAGGTGGTCCACAGTCTGTTGTTCCTCCATACAATGTGGGCAAGATGGGTCTTCCCCAGGACGCCAGAGAACCAAGTCTGCCCGAACATGGCCATGTCCTGTAAGTAAGGTGGTGGTGACTTCTCCAGGACAGACCTTAGGGAGGAATTGGAGCAGCCGGTCTGGAGTATGGGCTATTCTCCTCAGGTGTCTGTTGTAGTGGTCCTGGCAATAAACCTCCGTCCATGCGTCTAGGGCTGCCGCGCGTGAGTGGTTACGGGCCAGGCTTCTAGGCAGAATGGAAAATGATGGCTCTAAAGATCAAAACGGCCGCGTTCTTAGCAGCTCTGTCTGCTCTTTCCTTTCCGTCGATGCCGCAGTGTCCCGGCACCCAACACAGATTTACGTTTTGGTTGGTGTTCAGTGCGAGAATAATCTTAGCTAATAATGTCGATCGAACTGGACCTGACGTACATATGGCTGACAGAGCTGATCTGCAGTCCGACGCGATAGTAATCACATTTCTTGAATAACCTTCCTCCACCAGACGGACCGCCCAGCGGATTGCCAGAAGTTCAGCCTGGAAGGCTGTGCAGTCGGGATGGAGCCGTAAGAGAACGAGCTGCTGATCTTCTGATGAGGGAACAATTGCAGCGCCCACCCCAGCCTCATTTTTTGATCCGTCTGTGAATATTATAGGTGTTGTTATCTCCTCGATGTTTAGACTGAAAGACAATTGACGTCTATCTGGAGGGTATGGCGAAGAAGCAGGGCCTGGTCTAGATTCAAAATTTCCTTCATTGATTTCCTTCAGGAACGCCGTACGAGACCTAACAATAATATCGAAAGGAGGGCTGCCGGTGATGGAGATGGCTGCACGGAGTGGTTGGAGCGGAAGCTCTCGCATATCTCATCGTCCCGCACCTCCCCGTCCACTCTGAAGAGGCAGTATCTTAGTAGGATAACCGGGCACTCGGGGCAGCTTAGGCCCGTTGGCAGGGAGGTCAGCCCAGTGGCCAGCTACTTTGCCATTTGGGTTGTTTTGGGGTGGAAAACCACCTCGCCGCTGGTGTTGATGGACGCCACCACGTGTTTTGATGACGCTAGGGAAGGATGAATCTTTTGAATTTCCCTCAAAAATTCCCTTGGGTTGCTTTGGGGTTAGCCGACCTGACGACGACATGCGATTCGAAGGAAGGAGCCAGATTCACAAATGTGGATTTCGCTTTGGTTTTCGGAGGTGCAGGCTTTACCGGCTTGTCTTTCTCTGCCACTACCGAGGCGAAAGAGGTGGAGGGAATCGGGACGTTGGCTGTGGGATTGGGTCTTCCTAGACTGGCTCCCTTGAAGGCGTCCTTAAGAAGAAGTTCTGCCTCTTGGACGAGAGTCAGTATCAGTCCTTTGGTGGCCATCTGTATTTTTTCGGGGGAGTCCAGGCTGGTGTCGGCAATGATCGCTTCGAAGGTTTGGCACTCAAAGTTGAACAAGTTCGCCGTGCTGTTGAATTTAAATTGGTGATGGGAAGACGGGAGGAGGTCTTCGTCCTCAGAACGCGGCCGCTTGTTGGCCTGCTGACTTCCTCCACCACCGCCATCATACTGGTTCAGCTCCATAAATTAAAACTATCAAAAAGCAAATCTACTCCAAAGAGAGTAAAAAAAGGCAGACCAGACAAAGAACATTATTCCGTTAACGAGATGAGGTGTGTATGGTAATTGGTTCGGCCAACAACAAATATCCAATTTATATACACATATATTTTTACATAATGAGGTTTTGAAAAATGCAAATAATCTTCATCTATTTACATGTACAACAATTTATTTTACCATCACTACAGCATAAATCACTCTTGGTGAAATTTTTTATTGCAATTCAGAATCTGCCACTGAAGCTTTACAAGCGTTTCGTACCTTTAAAGGTATTCGAAGCGGTAAAGGACCCATGAGTTGCTACTCTCTAAGGCGAATGATAAAAACTTTGGAGAAGACTGGATCTCTGGAAGCAAAATCTCGGAGTGGAAGACCATCGACATGCAAGTCAGGGGTTGCTACGGTTTCGCAGAATGTTGAAGCTATTGAAACGTTATCCACGTATGGAGAAGTAAGTGCTCGACAAACGGGGATTTGGTATGGAACAGTTTGGAGAGCACTAAGAATTTGTCTTAAAAAATACCCGTAAAAAAATTCAAAGACTTCACGAGCTAAAAGTCGGCGATTTTGAGAAGCGTCAAGAATTCGCTTCATGGGTTTTCCGGCAAATTGATATTGATGAAAACTGGCTGTTGAATGTTCTGTGGACAGATGAAGCTCAATTTTCTCTGAACGGAGAAGTTAACACTTAAAACAGCCGCATTTGGGCAACAGAAAACCCTAGGATTTTTACAGAAATGCCACTTCATCAGCCCAGAGTTATAGTTTGGTGTGGGTTCACTTCTTCTTTTATTATTGGGCCATTTTTCTTTTAAGAAATAAATGGAAGAACATTTAAAACCGTTTCTGTAACTGGTGAACGTTATGTTCAACTTTTGAGAGAAAAGGTTATCCACATAATGCAGGACAGACAAGCACTGAGCGAAATAACATTCATGCAAGATGGAGGACCTCCTCATATCTCCCGCGGTGCCAAACAATTGCTGAAGGATACGTTCGGTGAAGATCGTGTGATAAGTCGCCACTTTATACACCAGTGGCCTTCAAGATCACCAGACTTGACGCCTTGCGATTTTTGGATATGGGGGTACATTAAGTCGCGTGTTTATCGATGTCGGCCTACCACATTGGTCATGTTGAAGGCTTCTATCAGAAGGCACGTTTCATCAATTTCATCAGATATTTTATTTAATGCTGTCCATTCTGTCATCTATCGTCTGCAGGCGGTGTTTGAGAATGAAGGTCGCCACATTGAACAAGGATTCTGACCTAATACAAGAGAGAAGGCAGTTACCTCATGTGTTATAAAAGCTTCCATGTACAGGGTGATCCAAAAGTCCCGCACAACTTTAAAAATTAATAACTCCGCGAAT
Source organism: Cordylochernes scorpioides (assembly GCA_030710605.1). Classification (NCBI taxonomy): domain Eukaryota; kingdom Metazoa; phylum Arthropoda; class Arachnida; order Pseudoscorpiones; family Chernetidae; genus Cordylochernes; species Cordylochernes scorpioides. The sequence continues at coordinate 166,595,761 of CP092886.1, forward strand.
ATTCGCGCTAGAGCAATGCGGTAAACACCATTGTGTTCAGGATGCAATGGGATTTTTTATGGCAAATAATGTAAAATTCGAAATTGATTTTAGTTACAATTTCATTCGCCAGATGGCGCTCTACCAGAATCAGAGATTCAGCGGCCAAATTGTTTGATAAATTGAAAAATATAACTGATCGACACGTATTTTTCCTTTTTGAATACCAGGAAAGAACCCTAATAATATCAAATAACAAATTAATAAAACACCACTTCGCCAAAAGTATGAAGAATTGGTTAACGATTTTCAAATACAATCAGAGATATGTAAAATAGGTAAATGCAAATTAAAACATGTAGCAAAAAGAAAATTGATATTTTAGATACGGTTTGTTTCCGAAGATAATAAATTTCTAATATTTTTAATTCAACTCTCACTCAGTATCGATTATATTTATTTTAATTCATTTGAAAAATATGTATCTATCTCTGATAATTTATTTTACTCTGGAATGCCGTTGTTGTTGTCGTGTCCAATAAAAAGTCTCAGATGTACCATGCATCTCCATCACATCAGCAGCAATGTCCACTATCTTGGGTGTGTAAAGCTGCTGCTCTGGGTCTATGTCAAATTTCTGCAAGGCTGCGGCCATTGCTGGACATGAGAATATGTGGGTAGGTGTAAGTTCCACACCAGGATAATTGTTGCATGCCCTATAGGTTCTTGTGCCATCTGGATGTATTGCCATTCCTTTATAGTGTTTTGTTCTAAGTCTTGTTATAGTTTTTTTAGAGTTTATTTAGCATTTTGATCTATTCTTATTTTTTTGTTTAATTATCTTGTATTCTGACAAAGAACCAGGGTCAAATAATGACATTTGTTCTTTCCTTTGGCTCAACTTTCTGGCTTCCTTTGCCAATTCAAATGCCATTTCATTACTCCCGATCCCAGCATGGGCAGGGATCCAATGTAGAATGCAGTTATTCTCCAATGGTTCCAGTTGGGTAAGTAACGAGTGTATTTTCTGTGTGATTTTAGTATTGCCCTTCTGAATTGCTTCTAGAGCGGATATGGAGTCGCTGTATATTAAAATTCCTTCTGCTTGATGCAGGGATGGTTGGTTAAGGCATACATCAAGGGCTTTCCAGATAGCTGTAAGTTCACAAGTGAAGTTTGACGAAATCTGTCCTGCTCCTTCTTTGATTTTGATGTTTGTTCCATCTTGCAGTATTATGTTAATTCCGGCCCCTCCATTACTCAGGGTAAGGTCTGAAGATCCATCTGTATATGCTGTTAAAGGGCGTGGCCTAGCATTTCTAATCAATAATTTGTACTATGAAGACATAGCCGCTAATATTCCAAACACATTAGACCTCGAAACCCAAGGTATCAAAGTCTACCTCAATCAAAACAAAGCCATCAACATATACAATATGTATCACCCTCCCAACAATTTATTTATTGACGATGGAACAATGGCTCAATTTCTTACAGACAACACTATTATTTTAGGTGACCTTAATGCCAAACATCAACTATGGGGATGTTCTACGCCAAACCCAAGAGGCAAAATACTATCAAACATATTTGACGACAATGCCTTCTCATGTGCTTAAATGATGGGAATCCTACCCATCATTCCTACAGCTATAATACTGCACAAGCCCTTGATATAAGTTTTTACTATCCTGACATTTTCCACAAATGCAAATAGCAAATATTAAAAGGTTTTGAAAGTGATCATTTGCCTAATTTGTTAGAAATTATCACCAAGACCAAAACTAGCTCAATTAAGAAAAATTATGGAACTTCAAAAAGGCTAATATGATATCTTTCGAAAACACCATTATTAAAGCAGCCAAAGTTTCAATACCAAGAGGTTATATTAAGAAATGGATTCCAAATTATACACACCAGGCAAAAAATATTCAAACACTTATAACTAAAAGAAATGAACTACAAAAAAGTGCACCCAAAACCAAACAAATTGTAGAACTGAACTGAACATTGTGATTGAAAAAATAAAAAGATTATACGTAAATGTGAAAATGGAAAAATGGAAACAAACTTGTGAAAACCTGAACCCAAGAAACCCAAATACAAAACTTTGGAATTTGGCAAAACAAATTGACAGAGTCCAGCCACAAACTGAAAACACAAATATGATTGAGAATACAGATGGTACACCAGCAACTAATGACAAAATTGCTGCCAATTTTTTAGGTAATTCATATCAAATAAGTAGTTAAATCAAGGTTGAAAAAAGGCCCGAAAGATTATTCATGACTGTAAAAATGTCACCAGCACTCATAATATTTTCCATGAAAAAAATCAATATGAAAGAGCTAGCTTATGCATTAGAAAACACTGACCTAAACAAGACTCCTGGGCCAGATGGAATCCATGGCCGAATGATATCAAACTTGGGCAAAATTGGCAAAGAAAGACTTCTTAATATTTTCAATAACTCCTGGAAAACTGGAAAATTGCCTCAAGACTGTAAAAATGCAACAATAATTCCCATTAAAAAACTTGACAAATCTGCTGATGACCCAAAACACTACCGACCTATCTCCCTCACAAATATTTGCTGCAAATTAATGGAAAAAAATTATATTCAGACGACTCACCTACCACCCCGACACAAGAAATCTCTTACCAGAAGAACAATATGGATTTAGGAAAGGACATGGGACAATAGTCCAACTCTTATTTTTCACACAAAAGGTAAAAGATGCACAAAACAGAAAACCAACTAACCACACCATAGCTGCTTTTTTGACCTTACACAAGCTTTTGATAAGGTATGGAAAAACAAGTTAATTACAAAATTATACAAACATTTCAAAATTGATGGAAAAGCTATCACTTGGATAAATGATTCCCTTAAAAATATATACATCAGGGTAAAATATAATGGCACTCTATTTAAAACCTTCAAATTGTACCAAGGATTAACACAAGGATCAGTCCTTAGCCCAACTCTCTTCACCCTATTTATTGCAGGCATAGAAGACAAATTTTCACATAAAACCAATTTCGCTGATGACATTATTCTATGAAGCAGCAACACTAACTGGAAAAAAGCTGAAAGAGATTTGAACAAGACTATTCTCCACCTAGAAAAATTTGCTAATAAACATAAATTAGAATTTAACCCCCAAAAATCTGAAACCTGTCTTTTTACTACCGATAAGAAACTATACAAAATTAGACCAAATATTATTCTGAAAGAACAACAATTGCAATATAATAAACATCCTAAATATCTCGGCTACACCCTGGATCCAGAAATTAACTCCAGTAAACATATTGAAGGAGTTGTTAGAAAAGGAAGAGACCGACTAAAAATCTTGAAATATATTTCAGGAAGAGTGGAGAGCTGAAGCAACAGCACTAAAATTAACTTACACATCTCTAATGAGACCTATCTTGGAATATGGATATCAAATCTATGGTACAGCATCTGAAACAAATCTAAAAACACTGGAAAGGATACAACTAAATGCACCTAGAATTATTACAGGTCTTCGAAATACCTGCCCTAATAATATTGCACTTTGCGAGGCAGACCTTATGCCCTTAAAGGATAGAATAAGCTACAATCTGCCAAAATATATAAACAAAATCAAGAGTTATGAAAATAAACACAGAACTTTCAATTACATACTTATTTGGGAACCCAATATAAGACTCAAAAAAGAAGGCCCTCTCCACCTGGCCAAAATAAATGGATTTTTAAAATATAAAGTGGAAAAATATTATTTAGCTGAAAAAATATCTACATGCGAACCACTAACAAAATGTTATTTTTAATGCCACTTAAAACGAACCCACCAACAAACAATACCAAAATCCAGAATACTTAAAACAATTATCATTAGAAATAATTAATAAAATTCCTAAAAATGCAATAACTATCTATACCGATGGTAGCAGAGACGAGTTGGGACACACTGGCAGTGGCTCTCTCATTAAAACCACAAATGGCAATGAGAAAATGAACAGAAGAAACCCAGATTTCTGCTCAATCTTCAGATCAGAACTTATAGCCATCTATGAAGTCTTAAAATCCATCAGAAATACTAAACATCACGATATATGGATTCTTACTCATAGTAGAAGTGCCATACAACACTTGAGTCACACAGGGGAACTTAGAGACAAAGTAAGCAGGAACATAATTGGTTATCTCCAAAAACTCTCAATACCTCAAAAATTCACCTTCAATGGATACCCTTACATGTTAGCATTAAAGGCAATGAAGCTGCTGATGCGCTAGCGAAAAAAGGCACAAAAGAACCCTTGCTACAGATAAATAAACTTACTTTTAAAGAAATAGAAACAGTAGCCAAAATAAACAAGAACTGGAGGATCCCACCTAAGCACAGTTGGTACACCCTAGAAGCAGATGGCCACCCAGACCTTTCAGTCCACAAGCCGGCATGCGAAGCATGCCCCTCGCTGCTATTCTGTTCAACTCATAAGCCAAGTAACGGTATCCAAGCTAGTGCTTGGACATTGTACCTGGAAACACCACCTCCCAGACAACGTGTCTGGAAGGATTTCTATACCGGTGGCCTTTAATCACAGCAAAATAGGAAACTATCTACTGTGTCCAGCAGGGACCGCGGTGAGGCAGCCCCCGGTCGACTCTGTTCACTCACAGCTGAGGAAAAGCTCAGCTGCCACGTCGTGGGCTTTCTCAAGAAGCTTGCTGTGATTTCTCAGCAGCTTACTGTCGATCGCGCCCCTCGCCCTCCTTCTCTCTTCCTGCACACCCACTACCCTTGGACATCCAAGACGTAGTGGCGTGCATTCACATCCCTTTCTCCATAGACGCAATCAGGGTTTCTCTTAATTTTAAATCTGTGGAGACTTGGGGAAGAGTCCATGTCCCGAACTACCCTAATGAGTTTGTGGGACATTACCTTACAGAGGTACTTGGGTGTTGTTACCCCATTGAATACCTCTCTCCCCTTCACACTGTTCCTCCATCTGTCCAACCATAAGTCCTGGACGTGACCCCTGATCCTCCTATAAACTTCTTTCTTGGTTACTGGGGTCCTCAGTGATCTACCTCTAAAGCATCCTGCCTTAGCGATCCTGTCTGCGAACTCATTACCTTCGATGAGGCTGTGTCTCCTAAACCAAGGGAGCTCCGGAGCCCGCGTCATCATCTCCAGCTCCTGGATTATTTGATGCGCGAGTTGCCCTTTCTCCAGATTGATAACGACGAGGGCCGACATACAATCTGAATAGAGGCGGTCCGGGCTGAAGTTCTTCTCGGCACACACTCTGAGGGCTACCCTGATCGCAACCAGCTCGGCTGAAAAGACCAATTCGTCCACTCTGAGTGCTAAACCTTCTTGGAAGATCAGCTCTCCATTAGTGAATATCACTACCCCAGCACCAGTATTGGTTCCAGACTTACTACCATCAGTGAAAACCTCCGTGCCAATCCCTGTCGGCCCTCTAGGACTCCAATTCCACTTTGGCAACCACTGCGGAGGCTTCCTTGTGTCCCTCTTCGATTCCAGGGATAGCCGGCTTGTGTTCCCATTTGATCCCTTTCCTTTTAGTTCTTATGTCCCTAGGCTTAAAGCTGAGGGCTTTAGTTTAGGAGACATTGAACTTAAGGCCAGAATCATGGGCCCAGATCGAGAAAATTTGGAGAGAAGTTTCAACATACTTCTCAGCCTTCGCTCTCGAAGCAGCCTCAATGATGAGGAACTGGTCGTCAGCATAGAGAACCAGCCTGTCTCCCTCATGGCGCTCCTCCTGGAAAACGGTGTTTACCAGGATATTCCACAGAATAGGTCCGCAGCAAGAGCCCTGGGGGCAACCCCTAGCACAGTTTCTTTCCAACTTCCGCCCACCAAAACTGAGGCTAATCCGTCTATCCCTCAGGAAGTCACGAATCAAGCTGCACAAATTATCAGGACAACCCATGTCCATCAAATTTCTCATCAACTTATTCCAGCTCATGGAGTTGAACGCGCCATCAATGTCCAGGGCCACGAAAAGAACCCAAGCACCCTTATTTAAGCCCATCTCAACCCCCTCTAACACCTCGTTCAGAGCTGTGGTTGTGGACTTCCCTTCCCTAAAACCATGTTGGAAAGAGGAAAGGAGCTCATTACTCTCTAGCCAGTGCTTCAGTCGCTGAGCTAGTAGGCTATCCAGGACCTTACCTAGACACTCTAGTAAAGAAAGCGGACGATAATCATTAGGATAATTACCCTTTCTACCAGACTTTTCGAGAAGCACTACTCGGGCAACCTTCCATGCCTCAGGAAATGTACCAGTGTCCAGGCACTTATTGAATAACCTGGAAAGAAGCGATGGGTGCATCCTTACCAGGGCTTTCACGACCGTGTTATCGATCCCTTCGGGACCAGAAGATTTCCTTTTCCCGAACTTGAAAGCCGTCAGTTTCACCTCATTCTCAGAAAAGGGCGGATCCACCAAACCACAAGTGGTCAGAGAGATCTCGTCCTCTGGTTCCTCGTTTCCGAAGTGCCGATCCAAGTTGTTTTTATTTTGTCTTCTGCTTTCGAGCGAGTAGGTCTAGAACACATTCTCTCTGAATTTTCTCATTGTTGGTGGATGAAACAGCACCAGTGATTATTTTGGCCGCTTTTGCTTGAACACTGTCTAGTCTTACTTTTAGTGATGAGCTTGAGGGAGCCCAGAACGGTGTTGCATATTCCATTATCGGTCTTATTAAGGTGGTATATGTTGTTCTGAGAATTCTGGGTTTTGCTCCCCAATTTGTTCCACATAGCCTTCTCAGAATGTTTAGTTTTCTGATAGCTCTATTTGAGGTGCTAATTATGTGCTATGAAAATTAAAATTCCTCATAAATAATAATTAAAATAATTTTGTTGACATCTTGTCAATACATA
>CP092886.1:166602750-167058494 GCA_030710605.1 Cordylochernes scorpioides
TGGCCTAGCATTTCTAATCAATAATTTGTACTATGAAGACATAGCCGCTAATATTCCAAACACATTAGACCTCGAAACCCAAGGTATCAAAGTCTACCTCAATCAAAACAAAGCCATCAACATATACAATATGTATCACCCTCCCAACAATTTATTTATTGACGATGGAACAATGGCTCAATTTCTTACAGACAACACTATTATTTTAGGTGACCTTAATGCCAAACATCAACTATGGGGATGTTCTACGCCAAACCCAAGAGGCAAAATACTATCAAACATATTTGACGACAATGCCTTCTCATGTGCTTAAATGATGGGAATCCTACCCATCATTCCTACAGCTATAATACTGCACAAGCCCTTGATATAAGTTTTACTATCCTGACATTTTCCACAAATGCAAATAGCAAATATTAAAAGGTTTTGAAAGTGATCATTTGCCTAATTTGTTAGAAATTATCACCAAGACCAAAACTAGCTCAATTAAGAAAAATTATGGAACTTCAAAACGGCTAATATGATATCTTTCGAAAACACCATTATTAAAGCAGCCAAGTTCAATACCAAGAGGTTATATTAAGAAATGGATTCCAAATTATACACACCAGGCAAAAAATATTCAAACACTTATAACTAAAAGAAATGAACTACAAAAAAGTGCACCCAAAACCAAACAAATTGTAGAACTGAACTGAACATTGTGATTGAAAAAATAAAAAGATTATACGTAAATGTGAAAATGGAAAAATGGAAACAAACTTGTGAAAACCTGAACCCAAGAAACCCAAATACAAAACTTTGGAATTTGGCAAAACAAATTGACAGAGTCCAGCCACAAACTGAAAACACAAATATGATTGAGAATACAGATGGTACACCAGCAACTAATGACAAAATTGCTGCCAATTTTTTAGGTAATTCATATCAAATAAGTAGTTAAATCAAGGTTGAAAAAAGGCCCGAAAGATTATTCATGACTGTAAAAATGTCACCAGCACTCATAATATTTTCCATGAAAAAAATCAATATGAAAGAGCTAGCTTATGCATTAGAAAACACTGACCTAAACAAGACTCCTGGGCCAGATGGAATCCATGGCCGAATGATATCAAACTTGGGCAAAATTGGCAAAGAAAGACTTCTTAATATTTTCAATAACTCCTGGAAAACTGGGAAAATTGCCTCAAGACTGTAAAAATGCAACAATAATTCCCATTAAAAAACTTGACAAATCTGCTGATGACCCAAAACACTACCGACCTATCTCCCTCACAAATATTTGCTGCAAATTAATGGAAAAAAATTATATTCAGACGACTCACCTACCACCCCGACACAAGAAATCTCTTACCAGAAGAACAATATGGATTTAGGAAAGGACATGGGACAATAGTCCAACTCTTATTTTTCACACAAAAGGTAAAAGATGCACAAAACAGAAAACCAACTAACCACACCATAGCTGCTTTTTTGACCTTACACAAGCTTTTGATAAGGTATGGAAAAACAAGTTAATTACAAAATTATACAAACATTTCAAAATTGATGGAAAAGCTATCACTTGGATAAATGATTCCCTTAAAAATATATACATCAGGGTAAAATATAATGGCACTCTATTTAAAACCTTCAAATTGTACCAAGGATTAACACAAGGATCAGTCCTTAGCCCAACTCTCTTCACCCTATTTATTGCAGGCATAGAAGACAAATTTTCACATAAAACCAATTTCGCTGATGACATTATTCTATGAAGCAGCAACACTAACTGGAAAAAAGCTGAAAGAGATTTGAACAAGACTATTCTCCACCTAGAAAAATTTGCTAATAAACATAAATTAGAATTTAACCCCCAAAAATCTGAAACCTGTCTTTTTACTACCGATAAGAAACTATACAAAATTAGACCAAATATTATTCTGAAAGAACAACAATTGCAATATAATAAACATCCTAAATATCTCGGCTACACCCTGGATCCAGAAATTAACTCCAGTAAACATATTGAAGGAGTTGTTAGAAAAGGAAGAGACCGACTAAAAATCTTGAAATATATTTCAGGAAGAGTGGAGAGCTGAAGCAACAGCACTAAAATTAACTTACACATCTCTAATGAGACCTATCTTGGAATATGGATATCAAATCTATGGTACAGCATCTGAAACAAATCTAAAAACACTGGAAAGGATACAACTAAATGCACCTAGAATTATTACAGGTCTTCGAAATACCTGCCCTAATAATATTGCACTTTGCGAGGCAGACCTTATGCCCTTAAAGGATAGAATAAGCTACAATCTGCCAAAATATATAAACAAAATCAAGAGTTATGAAAATAAACACAGAACTTTCAATTACATACTTATTTGGGAACCCAATATAAGACTCAAAAAAGAAGGCCCTCTCACCTGGCCAAAATAAATGGATTTTTAAAATATAAAGTGGAAAAATATTATTTAGCTGAAAAAATATCTACATGCGAACCACTAACAAAATGTTATTTTTAATGCCACTTAAAACGAACCCACCAACAAACAATACCAAAATCCAGAATACTTAAAACAATTATCATTAGAAATAATTAATAAAATTCCTAAAAATGCAATAACTATCTATACCGATGGTAGCAGAGACGAGTTGGGACACACTGGCAGTGGCTCTCTCATTAAAACCACAAATGGCAATGAGAAAATGAACAGAAGAAACCCAGATTTCTGCTCAATCTTCAGATCAGAACTTATAGCCATCTATGAAGTCTTAAAATCCATCAGAAATACTAAACATCACGATATATGGATTCTTACTCATAGTAGAAGTGCCATACAACACTTGAGTCACACAGGGGAACTTAGAGACAAAGTAAGCAGGAACATAATTGGTTATCTCCAAAAACTCTCAATACCTCAAAAATTCACCTTCAATGGATACCCTTACATGTTAGCATTAAAGGCAATGAAGCTGCTGATGCGCTAGCGAAAAAAGGCACAAAAGAACCCTTGCTACAGATAAATAAACTTACTTTTAAAGAAATAGAAACAGTAGCCAAAATAAACAAGAACTGGAGGATCCCACCTAAGCACAGTTGGTACACCCTAGAAGCAGATGGCCACCCAGACCTTTCAGTCCACAAGCCGGCATGCGAAGCATGCCCCTCGCTGCTATTCTGTTCAACTCATAAGCCAAGTAACGGTATCCAAGCTAGTGCTTGGACATTGTACCTGGAAACACCACCTCCCAGACAACGTGTCTGGAAGGATTTCTATACCGGTGGCCTTTAATCACAGCAAAATAGGAAACTATCTACTGTGTCCAGCAGGGACCGCGGTGAGGCAGCCCCCGGTCGACTCTGTTCACTCACAGCTGAGGAAAAGCTCAGCTGCCACGTCGTGGGCTTTCTCAAGAAGCTTGCTGTGATTTCTCAGCAGCTTACTGTCGATCGCGCCCCTCGCCCTCCTTCTCTCTTCCTGCACACCCACTACCCTTGGACATCCAAGACGTAGTGGCGTGCATTCACATCCCTTTCTCCATAGACGCAATCAGGGTTTCTCTTAATTTTAAATCTGTGGAGACTTGGGGAAGAGTCCATGTCCCGAACTACCCTAATGAGTTTGTGGGACATTACCTTACAGAGGTACTTGGGTGTTGTTACCCCATTGAATACCTCTCTCCCCTTCACACTGTTCCTCCATCTGTCCAACCATAAGTCCTGGACGTGACCCCTGATCCTCCTATAAACTTCTTTCTTGGTTACTGGGGTCCTCAGTGATCTACCTCTAAAGCATCCTGCCTTAGCGATCCTGTCTGCGAACTCATTACCTTCGATGAGGCTGTGTCCTCCTAAACCAAGGGAGCTCCGGAGCCCGCGTCATCATCTCCAGCTCCTGGATTATTTGATGCGCGAGTTGCCCTTTCTCCAGATTGATAACGACGAGGGCCGACATACAATCTGAATAGAGGCGGTCCGGGCTGAAGTTCTTCTCGGCACACACTCTGAGGGCTACCCTGATCGCAACCAGCTCGGCTGAAAAGACCAATTCGTCCACTCTGAGTGCTAAACCTTCTTGGAAGATCAGCTCTCCATTAGTGAATATCACTACCCCAGCACCAGTATTGGTTCCAGACTTACTACCATCAGTGAAAACCTCCGTGCCAATCCCTGTCGGCCCTCTAGGACTCCAATTCCACTTTGGCAACCACTGCGGAGGCTTCCTTGTGTCCCTCTTCGATTCCAGGGATAGCCGGCTTGTGTTCCCATTTGATCCCTTTCCTTTTAGTTCTTATGTCCCTAGGCTTAAAGCTGAGGGCTTTAGTTTAGGAGACATTGAACTTAAGGCCAGAATCATGGGCCCAGATCGAGAAAATTTGGAGAGAAGTTTCAACATACTTCTCAGCCTTCGCTCTCGAAGCAGCCTCAATGATGAGGAACTGGTCGTCAGCATAGAGAACCAGCCTGTCTCCCTCATGGCGCTCCTCCTGGAAAACGGTGTTTACCAGGATATTCCACAGAATAGGTCCGCAGCAAGAGCCCTGGGGGCAACCCCTAGCACAGTTTCTTTCCAACTTCCGCCCACCAAAACTGAGGCTAATCCGTCTATCCCTCAGGAAGTCACGAATCAAGCTGCACAAATTATCAGGACAACCCATGTCCATCAAATTTCTCATCAACTTATTCCAGCTCATGGAGTTGAACGCGCCATCAATGTCCAGGGCCACGAAAAGAACCCAAGCACCCTTATTTAAGCCCATCTCAACCCCCTCTAACACCTCGTTCAGAGCTGTGGTTGTGGACTTCCCTTCCCTAAAACCATGTTGGAAAGAGGAAAGGAGCTCATTACTCTCTAGCCAGTGCTTCAGTCGCTGAGCTAGTAGGCTATCCAGGACCTTACCTAGACACTCTAGTAAAGAAAGCGGACGATAATCATTAGGATAATTACCCTTTCTACCAGACTTTTCGAGAAGCACTACTCGGGCAACCTTCCATGCCTCAGGAAATGTACCAGTGTCCAGGCACTTATTGAATAACCTGGAAAGAAGCGATGGGTGCATCCTTACCAGGGCTTTCACGACCGTGTTATCGATCCCTTCGGGACCAGAAGATTTCCTTTTCCCGAACTTGAAAGCCGTCAGTTTCACCTCATTCTCAGAAAAGGGCGGATCCACCAAACCACAAGTGGTCAGAGAGATCTCGTCCTCTGGTTCCTCGTTTCCGAAGTGCCGATCCAAGTTGTTTTTATTTTGTCTTCTGCTTTCGAGCGAGTAGGTCTAGAACACATTCTCTCTGAATTTTCTCATTGTTGGTGGATGAAACAGCACCAGTGATTATTTTGGCCGCTTTTGCTTGAACACTGTCTAGTCTTACTTTTAGTGATGAGCTTGAGGGAGCCCAGAACGGTGTTGCATATTCCATTATCGGTCTTATTAAGGTGGTATATGTTGTTCTGAGAATTCTGGGTTTTGCTCCCCAATTTGTTCCACATAGCCTTCTCAGAATGTTTAGTTTTCTGATAGCTCTATTTGAGGTGCTAATTATGTGCTATGAAAATTAAAATTCCTCATAAATAATAATTAAAATAATTTTGTTGACATCTTGTCAATACATACAGTCTGCACTATTAAAAAAAGATAATATGCATTATATACACTATGTACAATGAATATGGCGCCTCTGCCAGCGCTGCAGAGTTTGGTGGAGAATCGCCAGTGGGTCTCCAGCGACACCACGCATTTTGCGATCTACGATGAATACGTAGATCGCGTACTTCGCCGCTTAGGAGATGGTGATGGCGTGGTCCTCGAGACCAACTGGAAAGATCCAGGACTGCAGTATCACACCTAGGTATTATGGATTTCTAATTTTATCAATTATTTGTTTGCTTATGCTTATTTTGTGGTTATATTTATGCCCTTTTCCCTGGGAGTGGAGAAGACGCATAGGTTTGGTTTTATTGGGTTTATGGTCATTTGGAGTTCCATTGCCCACTTCTCCAGTCCTCTCATTGATGTCTTCAGTATCTTTTACGATTTTTCTATGCTGCTACTTGTGTGCCATATGGCTTTATCATCTGCATAACAGGCAACCTTTGTGTCTTCAGTGAGGTAAGGATGTATGTCGTTAATATATAGCAGATAGAGTAGAGGACTGAGCACAGATCCCTGAGGTACACCAGCCCATGTTCTTCCTTCCTTGGAAAATTCTCCATTGACCCGAACCTTTAACCTTCTTCCCCTTAAGAAGTCTGCAATCCAGATAAAGGTTTTCCTCTTACTCCGATGTTGTGCAGCTTTTCACGTAATTTCTCCCTCCACACTCGATCAAAAGATGTGGTCATATCAAGGAATATAGCCGTGGTCTTCTTTGGCGGTTTTTCCCGGAAAGAATCTATTATTGATTGAAAGAAGTAGAACAGTTGATCAGTTGTACAGTGCTGGGATCTATAGGCCGTTTGGTAGAGGTTTATTTTATTATTTTTTGTGAGCCAGACTATGAGCCTAGAGTGGATAATTCGTTCTGGTATTTTACAAAGTATGCTGGCGAGAGCAATTGGCCGATAGTTCTTGTATTCCTTGGCATCTTTGTTTGGCTTCAGTATTGGCACTATAATTGATATCTTCCAAATTCTTTGGTAGTTTACCAGTTTGCCATGAAATGTTCAGTATTCGTAGGAGTTGATTATTAGCTTTGACTTCAAAGTGTTTAATCATTTGACCAAAGATTAGATTATCTCTTGGTGACCTCTTGGATTTTTTTATTGATGAGTTTAGCTCATTCAGTGTGAAGTCTCTCGAGAAAATATCTTGTTGATGGAAGTTTCTTGCTTGTTTAACTAGCTGGTTTATATTATTTTTAGAGTCATGTCTTCATTCGTATAGTTGAGAATGGAAGTGCTTGAAAGATATTCAGCAATTATGTCAGCCATCTGTTTGTTCTCGTTCTCGCTGTTCTATTCATATCGGTTAGAGTATTGGAGGATTGGTGTTGGTTTTGATTGTTCTCTAACACTCTAATTATATTCCAGTGTTGGCTGTCCTTTCTTGGATCCATTTTTTCGCAGAATTCTGCCATTTTTCTTGTTTGAATATCCAAATTTCTTGTTATATTTTGTGAATAATTTCAATGAGTTCCTTTCTGTTTTATTTGTTTTAAGAAGTCCATTGATATTGTCTCTCTCTCTGAAATCATTGCCTCGATGTTGTGGTCCTTCCAGTAAGGTATCCACAGGTCTTTACGTCTACCTCTAGTTATCGATGCTCTTTTGCAGCTTTTTAAATGTTCGAAGAGAATTTTTCCAAGCTTTTGTCAAGCGTTCTGTAATTCAATTTTTCGTTGCACAGTTCTTCAAGCTTTTCTGTGAATTTTTTTCAAGTCGGCTTTCCTAAAGTTCCATGTTCTTTTATTCTAATGGACATTCTCAATTTTGAAGTTTAGGGTTGTTAAAATTGGTCTGTGGTCACTGATTGCACCTCTCAGGATTTTCCATTGTGTTGTGGGTGCGATGTTGTAATTTATCGCTGTGATGTCTATTGCGGATTCTGTGCCTGTGGACTTAGATAGATAGGTGTTCTCTCCGTTATTTAACGGTGTAAAGTCGAGATCGGTTAGCATGTCCTCAACCTACTGACTTTTGTTATCCTGGACAGGTGATCCCCGAATTGGACTTTTGGCGTTAAATTCGCCGAAGTATGATTGTGATATCCGAAGACGCTTCACTTAATGTCTCTATTGTGTGTGCCCATACAAAATGCAAAGATTTCACGAGCTGAAAGTTGGCGATTTTGAGATGCGTCAAAAATTCGCTGCATGGGTTTTCCGGCAAATTGATATTGATGAAAACTGGCTGTCGAATGTTCTGTGGACAGATGATGCTCACTTTTCTCTAAACGGAGAATTTAACATTCAAAACAGCCGCATTTGGGCAACAGAAAACCCTAGGATTTTCACAGAAATGCCACTTTACCAGCCTAGAGTTACAGTTTTGTGTGGGTTCACTTCTTTTATTATTGGGTAATTTTTCTTTGAAAAATCAATGGAAGAACTTTTAAAACCGTTTTTGTAACTGGTGAACGTTATGAGAAAAGGGTATTCCCATATTGCAGGGTAAAAGCACTAAGCGAAATAACATTCAAGAAAGATGGAGGACCTCCTCATATCTCCCGAGGTGCCAAACAATTGCTGAAGGATTCGTTCGGTGAAAATCGTGTGATAGGTCGCCACTTTATATACCAGTGGCCTCCAAGATCAACAGACTTGACGCCTTGCGATTTTTGTTTATGGGGATACATTAAATCGTGTGTTTATCGATGCTGGCCTACCACATTGGCCATGTTGAAGGCTTCTATCAGATGGCACGCTTTATCAATTTAACAGATATGTTATTTAATGCTGTCCATTCTGTCATTTATCGTCTGCAGGCGGTGATTGAGAATGAAGGGTGCCACATTGAGCAAGGATTGTGACCTAATACAAGAGAGAAGGCAGTTACCTCATGTGTTGTATAAGCCGCGATGTATTATATTATCTATCAATATTTTGCAGCTCTTTGTGTTGGGATATGGGGATAATAAATGCTGTCCTCACATCTTGACTCTTTTTTTTTGTGAACAGTAATATTTTGTTTGTCATTTGCTCACATATTATGTCGTGCAAACCAGAGTGTTATAACTTCTCGAATAACACTGGTACACACAATTTTACCCCTTATATTTAGTTTTTCGCTTTTCGCTCATTAGAAGAAATACATAGATAATAGATAACATAGAAATACATACATAAGAAATACATGTAGCATAAGGAATATTTTCTGTACACCAATAACTTTAGAAATTTTGTGAAAAAAAATAATACAAAATGATTTTACTACCACGTTTTTCAACGCAAAAGGTCGATTTAAAATTTATTTTTATTTGAGGGGACACATTTTTAAAATTGTGTACAGTATAATAAACAATGATAACATTTGACAAGCCCATAGGATATTTGGAATAAAGTACGACAAATATATTTTGTCACTCCCCTCTATATTTCATTTGTTGGATCATGACAAATATCCAGTTAAATAGTCAAGGGTCGCCAATCAGTCAAGAAACTACACATTTCTTATAGCAAGAAATCCTATTAATAGTGCCATAATAATTTTTGGTACTATATTAACATTTCAAAAATTCGTGTATTGATATCAGCAGTGTTTTTCAAACATTCAATCTATTTCACAAAACCTCATATAAAAATAAATATTTTGCTACATGTTTTAATTTGCATTTACCTATTTTACATATCTCTGATTGTATTTAAAATCGTTAAACAATTCTTCATACTTTTGGCGAAGTGGTGTTTTATTAATTTGTTATTTGATATTATTAGGGTTCTTTCCTGGTATTCAAAAAGGAAAAATACGTGTCGATCAGTTATATTTTTCAATTTATCAAACAATTTGGCCGCTGAATCTCTGATTCTGGTAGAGCGCCATCTGGCGAATAAAATTGTAACTAAAATCAATTTCGAATTTTTCATTATTTGCCATAAAAAATCCCATTGCATCCTGAATACAATGGTCTTTACCGCATTGCTCTAGCGCAAATATTCGCGGAGTTATTAATTTTTAAAATAGTGCGGGACTTTTGGATCACCCTGTATTATATTATCTACCAATGTTTTGCAGCTCTTTGTGTTGGGTTATGGGTAAATAAATTCTGTCCTCATATCTTGTCTCTTTTTTATTCGTGAAAAGTAATTTTTGTTTGTTTGTCATTTGCTCACATCTTATATTATGTCGTGCAGACCAAAGTGTTATAACTTCTCGAATAACACTGTACACACAATTTTACCCCTTATGTTTAATTTATCGCTTTTCGCTCACATTAAAAGAAATAGCATAAGGAATATTCTCTGTAACCCCCCACCTTTAGAAATTTTGGGCAAAAAAAAATAATACAAAATGATTTTACTACCACGTTTTTCAACGCAAAAGGTTGATTTAAAAATTATATTTATTTGAGGGGATACATTTTTAAAAATCGTGTACAGTATAATAAACAATGATAACATTTGACAAGCCCATAGGATATTTGGAATAAAGTACGACAAATGTATTTTGTCACTCCCATCTATATTTCATTTGTTGGATCATGACAAATTTCCAGTTAAATAGTCGAGTGTCGCCAATTATTCAAGAAATTACACATTCCTTATAGCAATAAATCCTATTAGTAGTACCATCATAATTTTTGGTACTATATTAACATTTCAAAAAATCGTGTATTGAATTCAGCTATGTTTTTCAAACATTCAATATATTTGACAAAACTCTATCAAAAATATAAATATTTTTTGCTACATGTTTTAATTTGCATATACCTATTTTACATATCTCAGATTGTATTTAAAAATCGTTAACCATTTCTTCTAACTTTTGGCGAAATGGTGCTTTATTAATTAACGATTTGATATTATTAGGATTCTTTCCTGGTATACAAAAAGGAAAAATACGTGTCGATCAGTTATATTTTTCAATTAATCAAACAATTTGGCCGCTGAATTTATGATTCTGGTACAGCGCCATCTAGGGAATGAAATTGTAACTAAAATCAATTTCGAAATTTTCAATATTTGCCATAAAAAATCCCATTGCATTCTGAACACAATGGTGTTTACCGCATTGCTCTAGCGCAAATATTCGCGGAGTTATTAATTTTTAAAGTTGTGCGGGACTTTTGGATCACCCTGTATAATACAATGTATACAAATTTAATTCAAAAACAGTAATTATAAATATGCATTTATTTACATCTTTTAAAATATAATAGAAATTTAAAAACTATAATACACACCTTTACAAGTATTATATTATTTTTATTCTCTATATTATATATATTTTTAAAAAGGAATGTCCTGACCACGTTCACATGAACTTTTTGATGGCAGAGCGCCATCTGGTGGAACAGAAATCGACTAAACGTTGATTTAACTTGTTCCCTGATCTTTGGTCAACCCATTTTCTTGATAAATCAAGAAAAGCCATCCACGAACGCGTTTCTTGATTTATCAAGAAATTGGGTTGGCCAAATATCACGGAGTAAGTTAAATAAACGTTAGTTTTATTTTTGCTCCACTAGATGGCGCTCTGCTATCTAAAAAGCACATGTTCTCGTGGTCAGGAAATGTCCTTCTTTATTTTTAATATACCAACACCTGACTCACTTATAATTATGTTTTTTTCACATATATATATATAAAAACTGTTATAGATTATATATATACGAAAGACTTTATTAGGATGAATAAATAATGGGGATGCATTAGCGCGCCATCTGTAAATAATAACAGAAACTATTTTAAACGTGTGGTTTTTCCAAAAAGAGAAACTTTTTTTCTATCGTTACTGCCTTGGAAAATATTGGGAATCAGTGATGAACCCTCCCAGGGGTTTCCCCAGCTCAATCTACCATTGTATTGGACTGTTCTCTACTTTTATATCCGGGACTTTAGAGGAATTCTGGTGAAAGTTTTTAATGAAGTTATGTGAACATAAACTTTAAGGAGAGTAGAAATATTAATAAATACATTCTTCGAGCTTTGCTTTTCCGCAAACAATTAACACAATAAAGACCAGTCAGTTGTATATATATATATGAATTAAATATAATGAATATATATAAGATAATCCCTTATATATTTTAATATAATATATATATTATATATAAATAAAGATATTATTTTATAAATAGATATAATATTCTAACTCTCAATATCTTATAAATAAATGTAACTAGAAAGTATTCATTGATCCCCAACAAATGTTGAATATAATTTTATGAAAAAAGTAATGTTTACCACACACAATAGTTATTAAAATAAAACCTTTTTGTATTTTAAAAATATTATATTGGAAAATATTTAATATGTTGCGATTAAAAATAAATTATTATTCTCCTCTAATCAAAAAAGTTTATTAATACCAGGCATGTCTTTCTGCGTCAATTTTTAATCCTCAAATATAACTCGATTTTTTTACAATTTATTATACTCGATATTTTAAAGATAAAATTGTACCTTGAGATTACAGTAGTAAATATCATAAATAATCCACATCAAAGAATCCAACCTTGATAAGAAACAAAACCAATTGAGGGCATTCGGGTGAGGAAGGAATTGGCACATGGCATTGTGAGCATGCGTGTCACGAGGTCCGGTAGCGTTTAGCCAGACGATTGTGTGCTAATAGGTGAGGAATTCGGAGGACAACTGGCCTTGATTTCATTTGAACCAGACTTCCGTCCGTGTGTGTGCAGGCGCATGTAGCACACATGTTTGGCTACATTTGTGTTCCTTGGATATTTACTTTGGGCTAATAAATTCCATTCAGCGAATCAATAAACATGAAATACTTTATGATATATACTTCATATTAATAAAAAAAACAATGGTTGCCTGTAAAGTCGGTTTTACGGGCGAAGATTTTACGTGACAACGGTAGAATATTTATTGATATGAATATAATTAAATTGCACAATAGGAACAAGGAATTGAATGAAAATAAGAATTGCACAAATTTTAACTATAGAAATATATTTTGTTTACTAAAACATTGTACATGTAAACTTAAACTTAACTAATTCCTATTTGAGTGATTTTGTTGAGGATAGGACGATGATAGGAGAAATATGAAATGAAAGGAAGTGTTTCTGCTGTAATGTGTCTTGCGAAAGTCAAGTCGATAGTTGTTCCTTTTAACGTAGTTGACTTAGAAACGTTTGATACGCAATCAAGATTATACGTATTTTTCATGAAATTAAGAAACGAGTTGTCAGGCTTTACGTTTTTGTTAAAATCACCACACAGAAGAATCGGTATACTAGAATCAATTTGCACGAACGGTGGCACGTACTGGCTGTTGTGAATGTACGGACCGAGTCCTTGCCATAGTAACATTCCAATATCCTGCATACTAGCTCCTGGATGAATATATACAGCACCGAGTATAAATTTGAAGCTAGTATTAGCGGCGAAGCAAGTAACTTCAGTCATGCACATGTCACCCTTGGTTTTAAAGACACGAGTTACGTCTGTAATCGCAACTTGCAACACTTCCGCCGTAGATGTCGATGATAATTTACGATAGATCGCCACTCCACCAGCCGCGTTGGTATCTGAGTTAGGTCGATTATTTTCCCTGGATACGCACTCATAACCCTTGATTGGAGTTGGTTCACAAGTGTCGCGCATCCACGTTTCAGTCAATACTAAATAGTCTGATCGTGGTATCACTGTATCTGTTTCAATGTCCGCGGCATGGGCACTTAAACTTTGACAGTTGATGTTCGTTACAATAAGTTGTCCAGCGTCGGTTGCGTCGTCACAGAATTTTACGGCTTGTTTGGTAATTGTGTCTAGAGTGTGTCCACGAAGTCGTAAGTATTCATTGCGAATATCTCGAGTAGTCTGTGAGTCGTTTCCATCTCGGCCATGTTTGAAAACCAATGGAGAGTCCTTTTCTGTTATGATGTACAATCCGTCGATACTTGTGACGCGGCTCATGGCTACATATACCAATTGCTGTGGTTGTTTTGAGGAGTACTTGTAAACAATTGTAGTAAACGTCCCACCCTGGGCCTTGTGGATCGTAATTGCACAAGCAGGCACGCAAGGAAATTGTTTTCGCTTGCACTTCACTGTTTTTGTCAACGAAATGTTTACCACTTTCTTGTGCACTGGCACCCAATCGACGGATAAGGTGTTTGGTTTGCTGTGCACATGTGGTCGACATTTGATTTTTGCTTTGGTACCCGTATTTTTGTCTTCAAACTGGAACCATAGAGTGGCGATTTCATCTTCAGCTGGCGGCAAACTTGTGCTGGTCGATGGTCCTCCTGGAGCAGAACGGTCATCTGCATTGGCTGGCTGACGTTCGATGTATAGCAAAACTCCAATAGCCCCATTTACCAATCCATCGGCGACGTCTATGTTAGATGTAATCATGTACGGATATCCTACTGCTAATGGCAACATGTATGGCAATCCGTCGGTTTCTGCAACCGACATCTTGTGAAGTTTCCCTTGCTCCCGGCTCTTTTCAGAATTGCTGGAATACCCAAGCATAATATCAGTGGCGATACAGTTGTGTGCGTTTTGAATTGCGTTTCGATTGTATGAATCTACTTCATGGTTGCTGTAATACAATCTGACAGCGTTGGGTACGTTCTCTTTGCACCAGACTTCAGATTTGTGCCTGGACTCAATAAGTGCGATATTATTGACACTTAGTTTGAGTCCATCTCCAATTTTGGTGAGAATCGTCGAAAACAGCTCGTCAGTTTGTCGGACAACATGGACTAATGGGAAGTAGTTGATGCTTTGCCAGAGTACAGGTCCTCCGAGTTGGTTGTGTGGTACTGTGTAACACGGACTAGCGCGCACAGGTGGCAGCTGTCTGAAATCGCCGCATAAGATCATGTGAATGCCTCCGAATAGTTGATCGTAAATACCGGTAATCTGCTGTAGTCGATAATTGATTTTTTTTCCAAGTATAGCTGCACTCAACATGCTGATTTCATCAATGAAAACAACTTTCACGCCGACAAACATGTTTCTGTAGGCTTGCAAGTTCTCAGCAGAAAGAAGTTTTGTCACTCGAGAATTTGTGAGACGAAACGCTGAGTGAACTGTCGTTCCGCCAATAGGGACAGCTGCTTTGCCTGTGCTTGCACAAGCAACGTATGCGTTGTTCAGTGAGTTGTGTTCCTGTGTGTAACGATTGTACGTCTCCATCAGGCACTTAACTGAATAAGTTTTCCCACAGCCGGCCGGTCCTGTGAAGAAAACTTGTAGTGTGACGACGACCTCATCTCCACAGCCATGTAAACGATGTATGACCTCATGAATCAGCTCACGTTGTTCAGGGTTCGTCGTTCGTATCAGCTCACAAAATTGCTGTTTTGGCATCACGTTGCTACGTTTTTTTACGACCGATAATAAGCCTTGTCGCGGGACGATTTGATTGACATCATCGTTGTTCTCGGAACCTTCTCCTCCTAACACCTGCTCGACAAACACTCTCCTTTCCTCAATTTCTGGTGGTTCTCTGCTGTCTGAATTTTGTAGAATCATCATAGCTTCAAGCTCTTGCATCACACTGTCGATGTTGAGATTGTTTTCGAACAGCTGGCGGCGTTCCATGATGGTATCCTTGTTAGCATTGAACAGTTGTAGAAATGTATTGCTATCAACAATGTCAGCTATTTCATTGCGGAAAGGCAAGAACAGCAATACCATTTCACGTTGATAATTAACAGTTTCATCTACTTCGTAGCGTCTGTATCGTATTATTCGTCCAATTTTTCGTCTGCGGTGTTCATTTGATGTCGTCCTTCCCACAGTTGTCCTTTCCTCGGTCACCGGTTCTTCAATTTCGTCTTCTTGCACATCTACGTCATCTTCATTGTCGATGAAATCATGAAAATCAGCGTAATACGAAGCAAACTCGGCCAAATATGAAGATTCCAGAGAGGGAGGTCGCTCTTCATATCGCTGAATGATGTTCTTGGTAAATACATCTGTACTGTCTGCTTCGATGTTTTCGCGATCCATTTGTTTCCAACGTTTGCGACAGCGTTGTCTTTCCGATGGCCAAACTGTTGGTATGTACATAATTTGACGGCTCGTTTCGCTCATCGGTTGCCGTAGTAAATACCATGCTGCTTCTTGAGCTGACATTTCAACTGCATTAAGAAGTTTGACACTCAATGCTTTCAATTGGCCCGTGTAGTCCCGGTCAGGATGCTCTTCCATCATCTTAGTCAGCTCACGATTCAAGTTACCCATTCCACGAGCTGATTTGTTCACATATTCCACGACATACTGTGCGCAACTGTATTCATCCAAGATAAACTGGATATCGATGTTGGATTTGATTTCACCAGCGAGGAAAGGGTTGAATGTGTTCGTCATAAGTTGGTCGAAGTTGCGTTTGAACAACATAGATGGCCTGCGCAAAGTTGAACGCACTACGTCAAGATATGCATCGAATGTCAAACTATGCTCCCTAAGAAAGTCGTCCATGCTAGCGTATGTACGTTCGCTGAGACAGTTGCGTAGCTCCTTGGCCTTTTTTCGGAATGCTATGTGGCGTCCATCAATTTGAGGCATTGGGATCAATACACGGGTAGTGAGCATTGGCCAGTACGGGATCCCAAATCTACAAGTCGTTTCGCCTCGCTTCGTGCAGGTGAAAGTGTGCTTGTGGATTTGATTGGCGTAGATGGTATCGTTGGGCACATCTTCTTTGGCGACGGAACTCAGCTTCTCCACGAGCTCGATGGTCTTCGGCATATTTTCTGACACAGTCTCATGTGGATCATCGTGTAACCACAGTAAAATGTGAGCGTGCGAACTTCCTCTATGTTGAAACTCAATGCGAAGGAAATAATCCTCCACGTAGTACTGGCCAAACGGATTGTATGACTGTTTTGATTTCAGCATTTTCATCAATGTACCAACGAGTTTGTGGAAATATATGCAACATGTAATTGGATCGTCACTCACCAAGTTGCACCGCTCTGATGTGTTGAGATCTTCGGCGACTTTGCCAGGATATTTGTTGCTCAACTTGAGCAGTAAATTCAGCAATACTAACCAGCGTACCTCGTTTGCACTAAGAGTGAGAAAGATGGTCGGTTTACCAAGTTGACGGAGCATAGCGAAGAGATCTCGTTTACGAGAGGCCCAGTACTGGACAGAGTTTGGCACCGACTTCATAAAGGCGAGATTCTGCACAACGAATTCTTTGAGAAACTCCGGATCCTCTAACATGCGTCGAGTTACGCTCTCTGTGATCGAAACACTTCGGAATGTGCTGTAAATCCCATCGACCATTCGCAGACGTAGAATCTTCATTGCATCGTATAAGACTTTTTGAGGCGTGGCTCCACGCCTGTCACTCCGTCGTATTTCACTGGTCGCCATCATGTACGGTGTCACTGAAATGTTCATGTTGAAACGGCGGGGCTCTCCGAAGTATATCGCAGGAAATGATAGTTCTTCTGCATGACGGTCATAAATGATGTTAAGAGGCGTTGCTCGATGTCCTGGTGCGATGTCAAGACAATCCTCTTCATTCCACAGTAGTGTGTGCTGTCTCGCAGCAAGAACTTCAGACTCGGGCGTATATTCGGCGGAGATTGCTTCGATCCGATTAGCAGGATCATCTTGAAGGCCTTCATCTGATGGCAATGCAGGCTGCAGTCTTGACAAATCTATTTTGATATCGTACAAACGATATAGACTTGAATTTTGAAGTACATCTAACCATTCTTTGACCGTACGCTTAGACATGTACCCGCTGATGTAATTTGTTCTGTGTGCAAGATTCCTTTTGATGTTAACGTTGATAACATCGTCCTCTTCTAGATGGCGAGGCAAGCATTTTACCATGTCTTGTACGTTGACTGGGACGTTTATCACTTGTCCAATAATTCCATAAGAGAAATCATGACGCAGTCGACGCACTTGCATAAATGGAAGGCGCGGTGAGACCAAACGTTCACTGATAGGATCCAGAGGCGGTAGACCTGGAGGTATGTCAGGATATGAGAAGCCGTTGACCTTTGCGAGAGTAGGAAGCTTACGCTTATTCAGTGATTGTCTACAGGTGTTGCAAGACTTTGTATAATCCTCCTTGCGTAGCTGCCGATTTTCCTTAACGTACCAATCCGAGATTACCTTCAGTTGTAGTGCAGTGATGGTTTTAAGGTCATTCTTGAACCACAATCTGTCACAAACCGAGCAAGCATGGCCAAAATCGTTGTCCAGGAAAGTAGATTGAAATCTCCGTATTGACGATGACCATTTGGTATACCAGGTGGATTGTTCCAGTTGTATTGCTGTTTGGCTTGAAGAAGTAGTCGGTTGTACATCAGTCCGAGAAGATGCTGCTCTACGTTGTCGGAATGCACGTTGCCGTTGAGCGTTAGTTAGGGGAACGCTCGTTTTCTCCGCCACGACAGGAACGCTTGTTCTCTCCACCACAGAACAAGACGTTGAAGCAGGTGACTCTGACGTACCGCTGGTGAGGGCTATGTTAGCAGATTTACGTAGCTTGAACCTGCGTTGCCTCTCCGCAGCCGCTTTTGCAAAGGCTCTTACTTGTTCAGGAGGTACGAAAGGTACTGCAGACGTTGACGGCACGATATCCTCCGTCTCCATTGAAGTACTGGAAGTTGAAGGCACCGTTTCCATTGTTTTGAGAGTGGTGATTCCTGTTGAACATTTGAAATTGAATGGATGAATTTTTAATTTTAAAGAATCAATTTGAAAATCAAAACACTTATTCAGATCGAAGGTTCAAATTTTTGCTAAATAAATTTGAAATTAAATAAAATTTGTAATTGTAAATGATGAAGTTGAAAATTAAAACATTTACTTATATTAGATGTTAAAATTCTTGCTCAACACAGTTTAAATAAAGTTTTCTTATATCTGCCACTTTTTCTTAATATTTGTAATTTTAAATAATCAATTCGAAAATCAAAACATTTATTCAGATCGAAGGTTCAAATTTTTGCTAAATAAATTTGAAACTATTTAAAATTTGTAAAATAATAATTAATTAATTAATTAATTTTAAACTAATAATTTACTTAACACTATCAACATTTATCAATAGTATGACATAACCTATAAACTCAGTTTCTCAACTTTTGTGTCAATCTAACAATTAATCAATCAATCATAGTTTACGATAATGAAATATCAGTGTACAATTATTTACCTTTATTGTTGTAGTTGTTGTAAATGACGAATCTAAGCACTCCACATTTTCACTACAGACACAGCTGACGATACTTTAACCACACGTGTGAACTTGTATTATGACGCTTTCTTGTTTTTCCAACGCCAAGAACGTTCGAGAAAGACAAAGACAGAGACAAGCATGCGCCGATTCAATGCGCCTAATTCTCTAGCGCTGCGCGCGCAGCTGCGCGCGCAGCACTCTCGTTCGGTGACTCATCGTAACGTTACCGGGCGTTACACTTTTTCATAAGTGACTCCCAGCCGCAACCTAATTTAAGACGTTGTCACGTCAAAAAAAAAAAAAAGATTTAAATATATAAGATATTCATTGATGAGAGTATTTTGGTGTGTGTGGCTATTTTCATTTTTTGTACTGTTTGTGCCTCTTTAATTAAGTATATATTATTATACATTGGTGTGTGTTCTCTTGGCGTTTTTATACGAAAATAAGTATATAGGATTACTATTAAGTGTCACAGGTATGTATTCGAATGGTATATGAGTATGGGTCTACCATAGGATTTGTCAATTACTATTGAGCATCTCCAACTCTCAGGCTTCTATGCTACCAACCAGAATTCTTCGGAATAGAATGGGATTACTATTAAGTGTTACAGTTAGGTATCCGAATGGGTCTACCATAAGATTTGTCCACTACTATTGACCATCTCTACCTCTCAGGCTTCTTTGCCGTCAACCAGAATTCTTTGGAATAAAATGGAATTACTATTAAGTGTTGCAGATAAGTATTCGAATGGTATATGAGTATGAGTCTACCATAGGATTTGTCCATTACTATTGTCCATCTCTACCTCTCAGGCTTCTATGCCATCAACCAGAATTCTTTGGAATAAAATGGAATTACTATTAAGTGTTACAGATAAGTATTCGAATGGTATATGAGTATGGGTCTACCATAGTATTTGTCCATTACTATTGACCATCTCTACATTTCAGGCTTCTATGCTACCAACCAGAATTCTTTGGGATAGAATGGAATTACTATTAAGTGTTACAGGTAAGAATCAGAATGGTATATGAGTATTCGGGTCTATTATTAAGATTTATCATTTACTATTTATCTATTTATGTGTATTTTTCCCTGTTTGGATTTATGTGGATATTTATTTGTGATTGTATAATATAATCTATATTTGCGATCCAATTAGCAAAAATAAACAAGAACTTGATTAAAACAATTGCAGAATGGAACGAACTATGGATTACATCTAGGAGCGGATCACAGACTAGAGCCTTTTTTTTAAATCGAAGAAAAAAGGAATAATGGGAGGGTTTATTTTATCATTGCAGTAAAGGCAGTAGAAAATTGATTTATTTTTAAGAGAATCATACGCGTCAAAAATAGTTCAGATTTCTTATAACAGATGGCGCGCTAATGTATCATAAAATAAAGTATAATATATATATATTATATAATCTAAAAACTCAAATATTTCTATATTTTAAAAATATATATTTTATTTTAGTCATTGATAAATTTACTTTGGTTATCATCGTTTTTAGAAAGACTTTCAGTTTTGTTGTATAGTTTTTGTTGTAAATATGCGTATTCAACATATCTATCCTTTTAAATCACTAATGTAGGATTAACTTTATAAGTTCTATATAATGTGAAACTAACTAATGTGTAATCTTTCCTAAAGTAATTGAAAATAAAAGCTACTTGACGGTAAATAATTATATATTTTTTTATCACGACTGCACCTCAACCCTTTATCTTATCGATCCTTTGTCCTATCAACCCTTTATCTAACAACAACAAATTTATTCATAACATATATATATATATTTAAAATAAAGAAGGCATCTCCTGACCACGAGCACATGTGCTTTTTAGATGGCAGAGCGCCAACAGCGCGAAACGCGTTCGTGGATGGCTTTTCTTGATTTATCAAGAAATTGGGTTGGCCAAATATCACGGAGCAAGCTAAATAAACGTTTAGTTTGATTCTAGATGGCGCTCTGCCATCTAAAAAGCACATGTGCTCGTGGTCAGGAGATGCCTTCATTATTTTTAATATCAACACCTGACCCACTTATCTTTTATTTTTTCTATTGTTTTTTCATATATATATATATATATATATATATCTTTAATTTATCAAGGTACTTCTAAAACACTTTCTATATACCAACACAAATTTTGCAAGTGTTTTATTGATAATCATATGTTTTACTATTGATAATAGGATTAATTTTGTTTTTACGAACTGGAAAAGTATTTTAATGTGTTATCACAAATTTAGAAAATTCTCCCTAAAAAAAAAATAATTACTTCCCTTCATTTTATAAAAAGATGGAGGAAATTTACGTCTTTTAGGTGTGCGTGGTAGAAATTAAAATCTATCTAAGAGAAAGGCGTGTGTGCTAGTTTATGATTCAAATTGAATAGTTTTCTTAAGTTTGCCTAAATGTCGTCCACGCATCATTGTCAAATATCGATGAAGCCCTTCACTGTATGTTCACTCTGAAAATTCTTTTCGACGCTACACTTCCTTCAGAACAAATCCTTTTGATCGCGCTTTTTAAGGCATTTGGAATTTTTTCGTTTCTTTTTTCTATTCCATTGAGTTGGCAATGTAGCCTGATGAAGGATGTCATAGTCCGAAAGCTTGTCAAGATTATGCCGCACAAATAAAGAAACTTGTCGCCGTTAGCTTTGATTCCTTCTTCGGAATAATGTCTGGCGATTCTTTCTCTTGTAATTGTTCAAAAGCTTTGTGGTAACTAATATACCTGTTGAAATTTCTTGCCTTTCTGAATCCTAAAATCAATTCAGATCCCAAGCAGCAAACTATGCATCTTCCACATTTGTAAGTTGCATGCCAATTAAGTTAGTCCACTGGTTTTATCCAGCGTTTCTCAGGGGTCACCTGATTGGAGGTGTAACCTGAAATTTGACCAATTAAATAACTATATAAGTAATATATAAAAATATCTATATATTTATTATTATTTTTAAATTAGAGTTATCCATATTTCTGGGAGGACTTAAAAAGGTATTTTTTAAAATGTTAATTAAATAAAAACTCCTATAGGTATTTATAAATATATATGCCCCATCAAACTCCGGTTTAGTTGATCAAGTAAAATGAATGCAATAAATAATAAAACACAAGGAATTCTCTATACAAGTGTTTATGAGTATATCTACTGTCCTCATTGTAGTTATGTCTATAAATTCATCAAATATTATAAATAAATATTCCTATGAAGTACCGGATATATAAACAGATAAAACAAATGCAATATTAGAGCTGTTTAATTTATAAAACTGTCAAACCCGCTGGGATGGTTAACCACTGATGATCAAGGTCCTCTCAATATTTCTCCATTGCAGTTAGGACAGTAATAAGTTGTTATATTTTTTTTGGGGGGGGGGGGGGAGTTCGCTGAATATAGCTTCATTTCTCTCATACACAAACATGTAAGATAGTGGACATTGCTTCTGCTGTGATAGAGATACATGGAGACATCTGAGGCTCTTCATTGGACACGATAACAACAACAACAACAAACATGTAAGACTATCAAAAATTTAATGAAACCTAAAACACACATGTTTAAACACGACCTTTCGTGTCAAAAATCTCGAAAATGAGAAGCCAGTCAACCTGACGGAGGAAGATGTCAAAGAAGCTCATCTACGTCCTCCCCGTGGCTGTCTCGCGAGGTGAATAATGTGAGCAATAGCTTACTGACATAAATTTCCTCTAATTAACTCGTACCAACTCGTCAACCAGCTCCAAATGAATATGTCAATAGTAAATTATAAAGCCTCAAATCTTCATGATCTACTGGATTCTGTGGTCAGGGTAATAACCATCAAACAAATTCTCTCATTGCGGTTAGGAGCCTCTCTGCCCCTAATCATGAAGCGGGTAGATTTATTGGGCCCTGGTTGGTTTTACCCGGATGACATCCGACCTAAGTGATGGGGAACGTAGGCCAGATTAGTTCTTTGTGTTGTTTCGCGCCGTTGGAAATAAATTGCCCCAATCAGCGGTGACCTTTCCCGTGCCAATGGCCGCGCATGCGCCACAAAGTTTGATCTTTCAAGGTTCTTTTGAGGAACCTTTAATTGTAATGATTAGAATTTGCATTATTTTGAGAGTTTGTCAATATCTGAACTAGCAAGATATATAAAATAAAAAATTGCCTAAATAAATGTAATGTAAAATTTCACTAAGGCTGAAAACATTTTCGAGCTATATAAAAGCATATATGTGAACTTTGTAAAAACGTTCTATGAATCTTTGAAAGTATAAAATATGATACATGTTCTTGTTCTGCATCTCACCTGGATTTCTTCTCTATTTTATTTTATATGCATCTTGACTACTTATAGTCAACAACTCACCCTTTATTTTAATGAAGTTTCCAGAAAGTCTGTGCACTTTCAGTCTTTCACTCAATAGGATCAAAACCTCCTTGCCTGTTGCCGATGGTCCAGAAATACCAATAGCTGGATAGTACCCCGTGTGACAGGGAGACAAATGACGATAGGTCCGCAACGCATCGTCTTCGTCCCTCACACAGCCATAGAATCCCTCTTACTATTTCTCATATCCTATGTCCTATGAGAACACACTTTCGGGATGTTGAGGTCTTCATCAGCCAGTCGTTCCATCTTCTCGACACTATTTGGGCACCTTCATCAGTTAGAATACTTAGCCCCTCCCTAGTGGCTTCAAATGTGTCTGTAGAACGACATTTGAAAATTATCCCGCATGTGTTTCTTTTGAATGAAAATTTGAAATTTATTTTAAGGAGAAATAATTATTATTTCTAACCTTAATGATGAAGTATGAAAGGATGAATTGTGAATAGTAATGATAAACAGAAAAATATAGTGTCCAAGGATGGGAATCGAACCCACAGTGTTCCGCTTACCGGGCAGATGCCATGTCCACTGGGCTACCCTGGACATATTTTTATGTTCGTAAATATTATATAAAGTAATTTATAAAACAATACAATCCGGCTTGTGATTGTAGGACGATATTTGAAAATTATCCCGCATGTGTTTCTTTTGAACGAAAAATCGAAATTGTCTGTGTCTGATTTACCGACACGACTTGAGTTGGAGCAGTACTGTATATTACGGTATTATTCAAAGCTGCTGATCTTGCCGTACTCGGGTTCTGCAGCTGCCTGTTGGTGTTGTCTGCGTCACAACGTCTCTCGTGGCCATCCTTAGTGGCTGAGGCATTTTGTTGCTATGGTGTCAGTCGAGGAAATCTTGGCTGGCTGGCCATCGGATTTCCAGCCTTTCCCTTTTTGAAACTTCAACAGTAGTTCTATTTCCAAAGCCTCAAAACGGTTAACTCAATTTGCCTGGTTGATATTTGCCACCAAATTTACATATTCGTTTGTAAAAAAAATAAAAATGGCATATCCTGACCAGTAGCACATGTGCTTTACAGAAGGCAGAGCGCCATCTGGTGGAACAGAAATCAACTAATCATTGATTTAGCCTGTTCCACCAGATTTTTCTCTGCCTTCCGTAAAGCACATGTGCTCCTGGTCAAGATATGCCATTTTATTTTTAATATCAACACCTGACCTTTTTTAAATTTTTTTTTCTATTATTTTTTCACATATTCGTTTGTTTAATTATTATTTCGATTACCTTAACAATTTCCTTTTTCAATATTTTGTGAAATATTCGTGGTAAAAATCTCTAAATCTCAAAACGCATAGCTCGCGCCCCGCGTGGCCTAAAGTGAAAGATGTTGAAAGTGAGGAGGCCAACATATCCCTCTTATTGGAAGAATGACATTGAGCATATTTTATAATACTCAAAATATATTTTTTAATATTCACAATACCTTATTTATATGCATTTGAATGATAACTATAATGTGAATTAATTTATTTTGAAATAAAATATATTCTAAGGTCTAATGTACAGTTCACAATTCGAAAATGGCAACAAAAAAGGCAAATTCCAACTTTAATTTTCACCTTTACTTATAAAGATATTTTTGAAGATAAAGAGATATCCATACTATTATCTATAAATGAACTATCAGTATATTTATATATGTTATAAAGAAAAAAGGATTTCTGTTGATTTTTGATTATCTTGAGGATTATGCTATGGTAATGCAGTCGTGGTTAAAATCTTTAAATTATTAAAAATAAAAATATTTTCTTTTGTTTATCATTATTGCTTTAATTTAGCTAAAGGAATATATAAAACAAATAATTTGATAAAATTACTGCCTGGCTTAAGGTGTAAGAATAAAAAAATAAACTTATTTACATAATTTACAAAAACGGTTTGAGCCGGCCATCGGGAAACAACAATCGGTTTTATATAGGGAAAGTCCCGATATCTGGTGGTTGATATAAACAGAATATTTGAATCTATGAAATATAATTTTAAAATAAATAATATTTTTATATAACATATATACTGATTTAATAAAAAAAAAATATTTTACCAATATTTCGAGGGGCAATTCGTTTCATTCTATCGAGGTTTTCCTTGTGATTTAAACTAAATCACGTGATCAGGTGAGTTACTCTCGCTAATCAAGTAAGAAACGATCTGATGAAAATTGGTAATACTCGAAATATTGGTATAAAATAAATTTTCTAATAAATCTAATATATATACTCATAGTTTATTTATATAGAGATATTTAGTAGCTCGCTGCGTCTCGAAAGAAATAGAGGCGGTAATAAAAGAGTAGAACAATTTGGTGAATTTGTCCGAGTGCAATTGCAATCTGATGGAGAAAGATTCGCGTCACGTCGTATCGGCAAACCAAGGATCGTCCCGCGGGGCGCTGGCTTGAGCGGCTGGTTAGCGACGGGGGAGTTTAAATCATAGAAATCCTTCCTCTTGGCTTCACCTCATATGCCATCGTTTATTTCGGGAAATTTTCCTCGTGAATAATTTTAGAATTTATATAATATCAAATCGATACAATATCGAAATAGGTTTATGTGGTGAGAGGAGCGTGCGTGTATTATTCGAATTTAAGGCTTACAATTGAATTCACTCTCGATAAATAGTTAACAAATTTATTTGATGCGTCCTGTAAAACCTAAATTTACATAAATAGATAACGGTCAACTCTCTATATACAAGATGGTCATCAGTATGCGCTCACTAAGCCGATAAAATTTTATTTATTTTGACCAAATTATATAATATAGTGCCAACGTAATTATAAATAATATATAAAAAATATCAATACAACATAAAATTGCGGGAGGATGGTATTCATCTACCAGAAGAGAACCCTCTTCATTTTAAAATCCATTTAGATAAAACATTTAAAAAAAAACCATTACAGAACGTAGTGGTGATGATCAAGAATGTTCAAAACACCAGGTTCGACAAATTCAGACAAAAAGTCAACCTGTATACCATGGTTTCATGCTATGGCCCTCATCAGTATTGGAACGGCTTCGATTTCATAGCGTCCTACGAGAGGCGTTATGAAATCGGTCGAATTGACCAAAAATGTGGGCTGGTGAAGTGTCAGAACCGTTTTCAGTCCAAAATATAACAAATTTGTAAGGTATTTGTTATGTTATTAAAGTAAGTAAGAAGGATGAATCCGTAACCAATTTAACTATGCATATTATTTATTATTAATAGCAATTATTCAAAACAAATCTTGGTATATGTTTTATGTAAAAACAACAGAAACAATAATTATTATATACAAGTTCCTTTTCAAACACGAGCTCATCTATAGCCATTATTACTCTGTGTAATATTCCAACAGTATTCATCTATCAAAAGTGACACCTTTACCTTTAAACTCCTCTTGTATGATGTTATGAAATTGAAGCCTTCCTGTACTGATGAAGTGTAAAGCCCGAAACTATCTTATCAAGGTTGCGGTGTGTCTGAATTTGTGCTGAAACTGATGATATGGATCATTCTTTATTACCACCATTACGTTCTGTAATGGGATAATAGACTAAATGCATTGTTTTAATTCATCTTTAATTGGAGAGGTGCCACCTTTGTACAATTTTTTTTAAATAATTATATTTTCTGAATAAAACTATTTTTACAGGTTGGAATTATATATACGAGTAAAAATAAACATACTTATAATGTAAGGGTTTTTTTTAAAGGGGTTAAAGAGAGCGGGTCACTGAAACGTAAAAATATTTAATTTAAAAAGGTTGTGTTTTGTATTTATTTAATCTTATATTAAATTTTAGATTCACACTCTTATACATTAATTCCTATCTCTTAAATGATGAGTGTTCCATCTATAATTGGAGTAGAAATGGGAGCCGGTTGTGAATTTGGATTGACTTCCCTTCAAACGTGAACGGGCTCCAGTTTCAAAGATACCGAGCACTATATCTAATGATTCCACCTGGTATAGTCTGGGGCTTCTCAAATCCATTTCAAGATGAAATATCCCCAAAAGGTATTCAATGAAAATTATTTATATGGGATTTTTTTCTATGTTATAGAAGAACAAAAGGAATACTGAAAAAGTATTGGATGGTTTTATATTCCATATATAGTCGTACCCAGTCTCCGACTTATTCGTGTCTTCTTAACAGAACAAATTCCAAAATGGTGTAAAATATTCACTTTTATTATTTTTCTTGTTATATGTTATCATATCACATATATTCTCATATGCTGGTTTGTTCTTCTAGGAATTTGGAGAGGGCCAGGAGTGCTTCTTTATGCGGGGTGGATGTGTACAGAGATTTTATTATAAACTAGCCGAATGACCCGGGCAACGCCCAGGTTTTACCCGATTAAATATTTTTATTCAAATACTATTCGTTACAATTATAAATTGGCGCCGTGGATGTCACTCTTGTGAAACGTCCCGCTCCAAACTTTGTGTCAGAGAAGCGATATTTTTATAAAGAGATGATCTGACTTTGTGTCTTCTGCTCGAATGAATGTTTTTCTGTTAGAATTTTGTTCCTGCACACTAAAAATGAACTGGCTTCAACCGTGGTCTCAGCTTTTTGGAATTTTTCCCGATATAATTTTGTATCTGATAATCAAACATGACACAGCAATATTGTCATCATCATTTTCAGACTAAAAAAACAACTATTTTTGCCCAGAACCTTTCAATTTTATTTTTTATTGGCTAAAAATCCGATAAATATATTTTCCAGATTTTTCTCTATGTCCTGTCAGAACACGTTTTACATGTACATTAGGTCAGCTGATATTACCTCCCATCTTCACCGCTAGAGGCGCTGCTTGCGAGCGAAAAGGCAAATTTGCAACGCAATTTGCAAATAACTCGAAGAATATTCGGGATAGAGACCTGAAATTTTCACTAAAAGTTTTTCCAGATTCTACTCTATATACTGTTAAAATTTCAGTCAGATTAGTTACGTATTGTGGGACGTGTATAGCCGACATAGATACACTGACTTTTATATGTATAGGGATAATGCCATTCTTGAATTGTCTTCTTGTTTTCCTTGATATTTTTAAATGTTGTGGCTCTTTCTTACTAAATCCCATTTTATTAAATGCTCATAATATTAAATATACATCTATATTACAAAAATAAAGGTATAAGACGTCACAACTCTTTTTATTTGCTTGGTTAAAAAGGCTTTCGAGCAAGCCCTTCTTCAGTGATAACTAAAAGCTATATATATATATATATATAATGCCATAAACCTAAAATATCTATATATTGTCAACAGGGCTCCCATATGGTCATAGGCCAGTCTACTTGATAGTGAAGTTCTCCATTTGAATCCCGTGATATTCTGTGTGGTCTTCATTCTCCACTCGATACTGCTAATTGCATATCTTAACATCACACTACCTTATCACATATATGATAAGGTGATAGACACAAATGAAGGTTTAAAATGTAAAAATAAAGGCGAAGTGGGTGGTTATTTA
Organism: Cordylochernes scorpioides; assembly: GCA_030710605.1. NCBI lineage: Eukaryota > Metazoa > Arthropoda > Arachnida > Pseudoscorpiones > Chernetidae > Cordylochernes > Cordylochernes scorpioides. Next base: position 166,631,436 of record CP092886.1, read on the forward strand.
ATGATAGAATATCTTCTGACATCAGACCGCCATCTATCGGGGAAATTATTAACTGAACATTAAGTAATTCCCAGAAATAAAATTTCAAAAAAATGTTGAACTAATTTCAGGAGACGTTTTTTTTTTTTAGATTTTTTTCACTATAGATGACGCATGGTTGTTATCAGAAATATTTAATTTAATGATCAGTAGACTATTTAAAAATTCATATTTTGCCGTAATTATTGTTTCAATTGTAATAGGAGATAGACTATAGAAGATCCCCGCCCAGAAGTCTGCCTCTCACCTCTCCTCTACGTGGCGGACGGGAGAAGCAGCACAAGTAAGGGACTGCCCTGTAGGGCTAAGTACGGTGGGGACTTCGTGAGCCATGAGCCGCTACAGTAACCGTGAAGGCCTACAGGGAACTCTGAAATGGGGCTGAATAACGGGGCAAAGGCACCCCACTTTCCATGGCCATACGGACAAGGCACCTCAGTTGGCCGGTATTGTGATCAGGGTGCATGGACCGATCTGATCTGCTCCATGGATAAGACACCACCACCACTAGAGAGGATCAAAAGATTTTGAAAAACGACCAATATATAGCCTACATTTTACAGAAGAATGGGGCAAAATTTAATTGGCTAACTTAATTGTGATTGCAGAGAAGAAAAATCAATTCCATTTTCTCATAAAGTAATTATACAATTTCATCAAAGAACAACGAATAACAGTTTCGGTCATTTTCTGTTTAAAATATATGTCTGTGAAACCTGTAATTTCAAAAAAAGAATTTATACAAAAGAATTGTAGCGTTTCTTAGAAAACTCGAGATTAATTCAAATGCCGAATAAAATTGGATTTCAATTGAGTTAAATGGAGGAATTTAATTATTTCATTGTGTGATCTGAATGTATTTAATTAAATATATAAATTGTGGCTAAGCCTACTTTTAATGAAGAATTGTATTGCCAATCAAAAACAAATACAATCAATAAATATATAAACTTCAAATTAGCTGTAATTATTTTTGTCCCCATTTTTCATTGTGTCAAACATATTTTTCTCTTTCTCTCTCATTGAACTATTGTGATATATTTTTAAATGTCTAGCGATTTTTTGGAAAACTTCTTGGATTCAAATATTTTCTAGACATAATTGATTTCAGATCTTTATTTCATTGTCATTATTACTGATTCATATCCAATGCATGTATAGTTTACTCTCTCTTCGGCAGTTACACAGAATATATTTGGAACAGAGAGAACAAAGTAAGATTCAAGATTATTTATTCAAATAAATAAAGAAAAAAGAGCTTTTTTTTATTATTTTGAGTTTTTAATTTTTAATAAGTTTTAAAATATTTTAAAGTTCTTAGTGGGAGATAACATGTATATACATATTAAGAAAAAGGCATCTTTTAATCGTGCAACTAAAAGTTCCTGTTGACTTCGATTTTTCAGGATGCCTTAAAGACCAGTATTTTTTTTTTTTGTCGTTGAGGTACAGTTTGCACCACGCTGATGAGGGCGAAAAGCCCAAAACTTGTTTGTAGTTAGCTTTTCTCTATTAATAAATAATGGTTATTTAGCCAATTCTGGAATAATTAAAATCAACGATTATTTGATTTATGTTCCGACAGCCATCAGCAAATTCTAGTTGCACGATCAGGAGATGCCTCTTTCTTAATTTATCCACCAGATCCCAGTACAATTTTACACACACCTTTGCACTGTTTTTTCACATCTTTATATATTTTTTTATTTCTAGTGTTTGTATATACATATACATATTTTTTGAAAATAGAGCAATCCATAAATAGATCTTTCAGTTGGCTGAACGCCAACCTTTTTCAAAGTATATCAACATATTAAACAACATATTTATAATTCCTTGAAAAAAGCTGGCGTTCAGCCATAACTGAAATATTGGTAAATAAATTATTTTTGATCTAATAAATGTGCCTTTTTTAATTATACATATATATTATAAGATGGACATTATAATGTGTCAACTGGGTTGAAAAAGATTTGGTACCAGGTTGGGTCTTATTATTTAACATAAGGGTGCATGAGGATGGGTTAATGTACCAAAAGTAGCATCTCTCCCATTATAAAATATGCTTCATAATAAGGCATTTTGTTCATCACCCCAGTACAAAACGTAAAGGTGTTATTTCTGGTACATGGATACCATCCTCCCGCATCTGTTGTAATCTGGTCTGTAAATCAGTTCTGCCACTTCGTCAGTTTAAATACCCTTTTTTGGCAAATTCGACTGATTTGATAGCTCCTCTCGTAGGATGTTATCAAATCGAAGCCGCCCCTGTACTGATGAGGGTCTTAGCCCGAAACTATGGTATACAGGTTGGTTTTTGTCTGAAATTTCCAAAACTGGTGTTTTTGATCATTCTTCATCATCACCTTTACGTTTTGTCTTGAGGTGATGAACAGAAGGCATTATTCCAATGCATATTTAAAGAGAGATTTTTCTCTTTTGATACACGAATAACATCCTCCCGAAACTCTCTTTATGTTACATATAGAGAGGAAGTGTATCTATGGGAATATACTTATAATATGGATTAGTGTATATATATGTGTTTATATTCTATATATTATATATGAGATATCGGTGTATCCATGCATGTTATTTTATTAAATATACATATATATATATAATATAGAAATAAAGTATACACTTATATATATGTATATATATAACCTCTCTCTCCCTATGCACTAAAAAATCTGGTTTATCGTTAGAGTCTATATTTGATAGAACTTCTTGAAACACTTCAGGAAATGGTATTTTGCTATTTTTTCATTGTGATCAGGAGATTTTTCTACCCTAAATTCGAACAAAACTTTTAAAAACCTCTTTGTTACGCAGAAACAAGGTGTTTGTGTGTTTCACCAAACACTATATATATGTATATATATTGAACGAATATAATAATTTGATTAATATAGGCTCATATATTTATACAAATAAGAATTATTTTTATCGCTTTAATTGATATTTCGAGTGAAAATCTAAGCTCTTTTGATAAGAGGTGCTCATTCTCGAGCAAATGATGGAAACGTGTAAGTGTTATTAAAAATCGAAATATATATATTTTTTTATGTTATCGATTATTTTTGTAAAATTCAAAGAAATATATTTATGAAATATATAGAAAAATCATTCATAATTTTCAGAGATTTTTATGATAAATTAATATTCTATATACAGTTACGAGCGTCATTTTTCATCAGTCATCTCTATCACCGTTTGCTTTTTTTTTTTTGGAATGGCGCCCTCCAGGTTTTCCCCTCCCTCGACGAGAATGGGTGCTTCTAAACCGCTTTAGGACAGGACAGGGAAGGTGTGCAGAGCTGATGAAGTTATGGGGCTACACCAAAGATCCAAATTGTGCCTGCAACGTCCCACAATCAATGTCCCATATACTAGATGACTGCCCGCTGTACAAATTCAATGGAGGAATCTCCAATCTCCACTCTGTCACCCCGGAAGCCCTGAACTGGCTGAAGGCCTTGCCTCTCAGACTTTAATGACCGAGAAGTCCTCACTTCTTTTTTCTAGATTTGATTCATTTTGTCTCCTCTCTTATTGTAAAGACGTTGCTGTATCACCTCATAAGCATAAATAAATAAATTGGTCGGCTACGATCACGCCACCTTTGCCCCCCCCCCCCCCCTCCCACTCGCTTTTTCGTTTCATTGTGTTGGAGCGGGTCGCTCCTTAAATAAATGCATATATTAGTTAATGACCAAATGGAATCCTCTCTTTCTTTTCCCCAGTAAGAGACGCCTACGGAAGCCAACAGTACATAGACAGATAAAGCACATAGGCTATAGTTATTAACTAGCATATGCATTTATATAAGGCGCCAATTTATAATTGTAACAAATAGTATTTGAATCAAAACATTCAATCGGGTAAAACACGGGCGTTGCCCGGGTCATTCGGCTAGTAGTAATATATTTATCGGTTGTAGGTATATCGTAATACGATCAACGTGTTATAGAACATGTCGGGTTGACGTGACGTTTATGTTGCTATAGCAAGGATATTTAAAGATATTGTTTCTTGAACCATATTATATATTGTTGACACACACACAATAGGAGCTATATTTTTAATGAAGTATTTAAAAATTAATTGGATTTTTTTTCCTCTCATATACATTTAACTGCTTTGAAACTCATCTTTTTCTATATAATATTTTTAGAATACGATCTATGCTCTCACATCTGAATGTCCAGAAGATTAAATATAGAGATATGGGAACTTCCATTTATATTGGATCAAGCAAGAAATTCCAATAATGTGTAGGAAGTATAAAAACAAAAGGACGTAAGGAGATGTATTGTGATTCGATACCAAATTATATGAAATCAAAAAGAAGTTCAAAAGAAATTTCGTTAATAAAAGACGAACCCCTTCCCCCGCCATACTTCTAAAACAAATTGATTTAGTTAGAGGAGCGAGTTCCTAAAAGCGTGTTTTTACAATATTTCTCAACCGTATATTAGGTTATCCAGCTATTTCATATATAATCTATTATAATGTCATTTTCAATATGTGTTTAGTAAGATGTATTATATTGCTCCGCATATGTTCTAAAGTATATTTAAAGAAGAGGTGATATCATTACTGTATACCAGCTATCATGTCTCTCAATGCCTACTGTAAATAAATGTGGGAATACATTTTGAAGGTTCAATAGAGTGGAGTGGAGGCCTGCGTTAAATTGGCATTCAAATAACTATATAGGAAATGAAAGCAGTAAAGAACGATGGCCTTTTTTACACATAAAACAAATTTCTACTGCCTTTACTGCGATGGAAAAATTTGTAAGAGTTCAGCTCATCAGTGGTGAACACTTCCAGTAGTTTGCCAATTCAATCCATCAGATACAGCCTGTAGCAAACTGACGAGAGTCAATACCTGAAAATTGAACGTGTTTGGATTTTCATAATTCATCAAGAAAGAGTATTTTGCCAATTCAATCCATCAGATAGAGCCTGTAGGACACTGACGAGAGTCAATACCTGAAACGTGAACGTGTTTGGATTTTCATAATTCATCAAGAAAGAGTATTTTGCCAATTCAATTCATCAGATAGAGCCAGTAGCAAACTGACGAGAGTCAATACCTGAAAATTGAACGTGGTTGGATTTTCATTATTCATCAAGAAAGAGTATTTTGCCGATATTCGGAAATAATTAAAAACTAACTATTAGTTTAGATTTATATCAGTAAATGGTGCAGGCCATCAAGAACTTTCACTTGCACGATCAGGAAATGCCTTTTTCTTAAAAGGAGACACAATAAATTTACTTTCAATATATAAGTAGGGAAAAGGGGGCAATCTATAGTTATAAATTGAAAATGCCTTTATATTTTTAGCTTTGGCATAAGGGCGATAGTCATTTCTTCATAAGTACTTAGAATTATTATAAATTCTTTAATCAAGAATACTTTAGTCGCTAATCATATAATCAAATCTTTGTCAGATATTTAAAAAAATTATTAACTTTAATCATTACGACTCAAGCTAAAGCGACTTCCTTTAGTGAAATTTAAGTCAATAAACTTTGATCACCCGAGAATTTAATCACTGAAGACTTGAATCGTTAAGAGCTTATTCAATAAAAACGTTTGCCAATTGATTGTCATTAAGATTTTATTCACTGACGTTCTAGTTTCTTTTTTCTATGCGCCGAGTGTTTGGTCCCTAATGACACATTTCTTTCCAAAATTCTTTTTGCGTCAAATACATGTTTTTCTGGTATTTTTGTACGTTAAAATTTAGAGAAGATTTGTATTTCAAACCTTGATATCTTTCATTTTTAAAAAAGGTTTATTTAACTGACTTCCCTATGTCTGTGTGTCCACAGATCTTGTAATTATGCTTAATACACTTAGAGAGCACCTAGTAGGCTGATATTTTGTACACTCGTTGAAACCTGATGACATTGCAAATTGACAAAATGGGTTTACCTTGGGATGGGTTTAATGAATGGGTTTGATGAATTTCAGGTTTTAAAATTTAAAAAAAAATGCATATCCTGACCACGTTCATATGAACTTTTTAGATGGCAGAGCGCCATCTAGTGGAACAGAAATCAACTAAACGTTGATTTAGCTTGTTCCCTGATATTTGGCCAATCCATTTTCTTGGTAAGTCAAGAAAAACCAACCACGAACGCGTTTGGGGCTGTTGGCCCTCGTCAGCGTGGTTCAGGTTGTATCTCAACGACCAAAAATATGTTGGTCCCAAGTGGGTTGGCCAAATATCAGGCACTAGGCTAAACAGCGTTTAGTTGGTTTCTGTTCCACCAGATGGCGCTCTGCCATCTAAAACGTTCGTGTGAACGTGATCAGTAATGTCTTTTTTATTTTAATACGAAACACCTGACCTTTTTTTATTATTATTTTATTATTTTTCAAATTTCAGGTTTACCTGAAATCATAGTTCATAAATACTAAGTTTACTTGAAACTTTATTTGATAAATGTCAAGTTTACCTAAAACTTATCCTGTATTAGATCTTTTTTCTTTCTTTGATGTCATAGTAAAAGGACAAAGCTTTTATTTATTATATAAAATCTAGTGTAAACAATGGTAAAAACATAAATTTAAAACGATAAATTCAAATCCTTTTAGTTTAATATGAATATATTTTATATATATAAAAGTCAATCAATGTATGTATGTATGTATGTTTATCGGCTATACAAATCTTCAATATGGACCTAATCTGGCTGAAATTTATTTTTAATCAAATATTCATTAGGCTAACTTTCACTCGAATAAAGCCCGGGCGAAGCCGGGTACTTCTGCTAGTATTTTATATTTGCTAATTTCCAAATATAAGAAATTGCGATTTACTTTTATAAAAATATTCGAAAAACCTAACGCAATATGTTTCTTTATTACGAAAAAAAATATTTGATAATACAGTTAAACCTGTCTATAGCGCCCCCGCTTGGGACTCACCAAAATAGGGCGCTATAGAGAGGGGGTGTTATAGACAGGTCACTTTTAATGTAAAATGTTTACATTTTAATGTTTAAAATCGGGCACTATAGAGAGGAAGGCGCTATTTAGAGGGGCGCTTTAGACATGTTAAACTGTATATATAAAATGCATTAAATTTAAGAACATATATATATGTAAATTAAACTTATTATGATCAAATATATGTGTGTGTGTGTATTTTATTATATATTTAAGGATTTCATTATATGAATTTCTCTATTTTCAAAACATTTTTTTCGATAAATGGTATATTTAAAATCATTTACATTTTTACTAAACGGTTTATTACATAATTGAAATACTATAATCTTTTTCCCATCTAAATGTGCTTTTAAATAAAGGCGATTATACCCTTTTAGTTGTTTTGACTTTTGTTTGAAAAAAATCAAAGTAATTTTTTTACAATGGAACAAAAATATTTTACCGAATTTATATTTAAAATATTATTTTTTTTACTAATGTAACTTTTATTTAATTGCGTAATTCTCTTTTTTAATTAAACGGGTATTGTTTCAACTTTTTAATTAGTTTAATTATTTCTATAGAAACATGGGATTTATTTTAAAAAGTGGAACTATATTTTTATCAAAATTTCTACTTTTAATAATAAATCTAATAGATTTTAAAAACATTATTGTGTATTTTTGTTTGAATAAATCCTAAAATAAAAACACTTCCATCTTTAAAATATATATATAATTTTACTAATATTTATTTTTATCGTTATTGTGCAGTATAAGGGCAGTAAACAATGTTTTATTTGAAAAGAAACATATGCGCAGGCTGTAAAAAGAAGTTTTGAATTCCAATCAAATTTATTCCAAATATGGCACTTCATAATTTACTATTTATATCAAATATATTGTCACGAAAATTTCATATTGCATATGTTTGTGAAAACGGCTGAATCAACGAACTTGAGAAAAAGTCTCCGACTGAAGTGATTAGCTCCTGAATTAGGATTGCCTCTTACAAGACCAACCATGATAAAAGAAAGAACCGGATAAACTTCAGCCCAAGTCCCCTAAACTTATCTTTCCTTGCAGCAGCCAAGATGGCCTTCCCCCTTAATGGTCAAGACTCCCTAAAATGACTCAAGGATTATAGACGGCTGGTTAAATACAATAGATGGGATGACACAATATGTCTGGCGAATGCAGTATTCTTCCTGGCTGGAACAGCTCAACAATGGTAAGAAAATACTGAAGAACTACTAACTTCCTGGGAGAGTTTTCAGCAAGTTCTTGGTTGTTCTTGTTTCTTGTTCCTTGAATAAAGATTACACAAATTCCATGAGTTCATGCTCCTCGAGCTGTTTTATGATAAGCAGCGGCCTCTTCCAAAGGTCCTGTATAGTAAGCTCTTGTGGTGAAACATTCGGCCGATTACCTTACCAAATATACAATAACTAAAGCAATACCGACCGGATAACCTTGAAAATTCGCAAAAATTATATTGAATGACATTATCCTCAAGCACATGGGGCTCCTAGAGAAATAATCAAGGACAGAGGGCGTTCATTTCAATCGAAACTCATCAACGAACTTATCAAAAGGTGTGATATGTCACAGCACTTTACGACGACCTATCACCCTCAGACCAACGGCTTTACCAAGAGATACAATAAGACCCTGGATTACATCGTTGAGACCTAGAACAAAAGAATTGGGACTATTTTACCCTTTGTTACTTTTGCCTATATTACAGCAAATCAGGAAACCACACGCCTTTCATCCTTCTATTTAATTCGTGGACGAGAGGCGGAAACGATGTTTGACACTCTATAGCCCTACCAGCCAGATTATGAAGAAAACGAAAATATAAGTCAGTAAATGATAGTTGCTGAAGACGCACGCCAGCTTTCCCCCTTACACAATCTCAGAAAGCATGGCTTAGATAAAGGACGATACGATACAAGGCATAGACATGTCCTTCAAAATGTTGGCGACCTTGTCTGGATGTTCGCACCCGTACGAGAAAAGTTAGTTTATACGAGAAGCTCTTTTAAAAATAATTCGGCCCAAACAGGATAACTAAGAAGTTGCAAAGGCGGTCGAATCTCGCAAGATAACTAGGTTCGAACATGTCGTACATGATTTAAGCATGGAGCCTTACAATGACCCTGAACAACAGAGCAATGTAATTTAAATATCTGATATTATTAAATATCTGTATATAGTGTTAATAATGGATAACACCGAAATGCTGTTTTTCTGGGGAGGAAGTGATGTCAAGAAATTTGCATATTGTATGTTTGTAAATAGAGAATTTATCAAAAACAATTGTTTAGCTAATATGCAAATTAAGGAGAGATTTGTTATTTTCCTGATTTTTACAGAGTCGCGTGTGTTAATTTCCTTGCTTGCAACATTCAGAACCGTTTCTTTTTTATTCGTCTACATATAATCTAAGCGATTTTTTTTTTAAATATTTAACATTCTTTTACAAACCAAGGTTTTGACTTTAGCAGATTTGGGCTGGCCGATATGTGTATGCCCGATTATCTCATTGCGTCTTGGATGTTAATAGAAAATACATTAAATTGGCAGTCTCTATTGTCATATCTGAAAACCCCCTTACTGTCTGGAGGAGGACTCTCTGTCGTTGGGGGAATCTCCTCGACTGTACATAACTGTATATATTTTACTATTTTATTTTATCCCTCTTTTTCCTCTTTTTATAATTATTATATACTACTACCGCACATTGACTTGTGTATGAGGTCAATAAAATATTTTTAAATCTCAATCTCTATTGTCATATCTGAGATGTTTGCGAGACTGACAAGCTTTTGTAATAATAATGAAGATTTGTCACTTTATTTGAAATTGAGCATTTGGGCTTTGTCAGTCGTTTAAGGTCTATCGGTAAGATTGTTTTTAATGTAAGAATATATCTAGAGCTCTCGGAATATAAATTTCTTGAATTTTTAGGTTCAAAGCAAATTCAAGAAGTGCAGGTAATTTGATTAAATAGTCCATGATACAGAATCCACGTGCAGAAATAAATGTATTTATCCATTACATATTTACCATTGACACTAATATGTAGATTGTTGCTAAGGAAATTTATCAATTGCTCCAGTGAAAAGACAAACTCCCTATAGAGAGAGAGAGAGTTACGTATATTAGAGAGAAAGGTGAAGCCGTTTTCTATTGTACTTAATTAGAGGAGGTATCTCTCACCTGAGAGGATTCCTTCATTATTTCAACGTTACCTTGAAATTGACCAAGAGTGGATTTTGTGGAATTCTGCCCCGGGTAATCCGATTAGTCGGAGGAGATGTCGGCGGGGGGTGTCCAAACCTGTTGGGGGGCCCCCTAATGACTGGGGTGTAAACAAACCTCCACCGGTCCCTTTCTTCCCGTTACCCTTCAAGGACACTCATTTTAGTTTCATCTTAAGGACTTACTATTTTAAAACATCTTCTTTTTTTATTTTAATACATTTCATATACACACATAAGGAGATTTAAAACCACCTTTTCTAATATTGTGTAAACTTTCAATTGTAACAAGATGGAGGAAACGTTTCCATATCGTATAGAGAGGAGTTAGTAGGATTCAAATGACATCTCCACTGCGCAATTAGCTTATTTCTATTTACAAATCTCTCGTTAACCATACACATATAGTTTATGCTTGCTATGTTTATTTTAAATTGACCTTTATATTCTCATATCTATTTTATGGCACGTCATCTGTATTTAATAGACTAAATATTGCGTGCGGACCTATTATTAGTAGAAATAAAACATTTAAGCTATTTATACTGTCTACCCTGCATTGATAAAAATATTGGGAAGGCTGGTGACGTAAGCCAGAACTTTCCAATTTTTTTTTTTTTTTATCATTACAGAAGGGCTTTAGAAAATTGTTCCATTTATATTTTTATTGTAGTTTACTTAAAGAAAAAAAAAGAAACATCCGCGCTATAACTCGTTTTTTTTTTTTTTAATTATCCCTAGTACACGTGGTACATGCCATGATAATCATGGTGGGTAGTTAGCGACTGCTTTTACTGTAAGTGCACCACATGTCTAGACATGTGAAAAACAGTTCGACTTTGCACTCACAGATGTGCCAGAGCCCCGTTTGGTTATTTGCACTCGCTGGTGGGGTTGGACTTTTGCAAGAATCGGGGGCCATTGGAGCTTTTTTTTTTTTTTCAATCAAGAAAAAGTGTCCAATGCGGGAATCGAACCCGGGTCGTAGTGGTCGAAAACCAAACGGTTTAACCAGCCTTCCACCGACCCCCTATAACTCGTTCATATTTCAAATAAATGATCTTGGGAAAAGTAATGTGGTAGTTTTCTTCGACATCCACATCGCAGAATTGTAGCTATTGTCGTTGTTGTACAAACAATATATATCGCGAAATTGGAGAGGAGAGGACTTCAGGAATTGGTTGAACCATGAAGATAAGCACCACCCCACCCACAATATATATGAGAATATGGAATATCATCCTTCCAGGCCTTCCTCAATAGCAAAATCTACTATGAAATCGATAGCCGATGCCACAAAATCGCAGCAGACAACTCTAAATATTTTGTGTCGAAGGCTAAGAATAAATCTATTACCATAAATTTGGTGCCTCAACCGAAGAGCACTTAGCCCTTTATTAAAAAATCATCAGTTGTGTAACGTTGTTCCGCATGAATCTACTCATGCGAGCGGCTAGACCTTTGATTACGATTTGCTTGAAAAATGATATTAATTACTAGTTAAATGTGTCAATGTGTCTGATGAAAAATGGGTCCATTGTCACAACACAGACATGCGGAACTAATGGTTAGACGCCGGCTACATACCAGAATTGATCGTAAAGTTTGAGATACCGTTCAAAAAGATGATGTCGTCATGCATCGAGAAATTGTTACAGAGAACTAGAGGTTTATTATAACTCGCGATTTCTTATATTTGTTACTTTGGTGATGCTGGGTGGAGAGAGGGAGGTAATAAGATACAGCTTCAGCTAATACGATATAATGCGATATGTTTTTCTGGAATAAGAATTAAGGAATGCGATGATATAATAGTCTCTTATGTTTTCTTATAAATATTGGTTAGGGCTTCAATATATGACAACCATTTGTTTCACGAAATTGTTTTCTACTTGTAATATGATTTCTAAAATATAATTGAATATAAATTAATATTAAGTATTATATACAAAGAAAATTTATTATTTTATTTATAGAATATTGAATTTCTATTCACGTTTCATCATCATATTCCTCTTTCGTTGTCCTCTCATTAGTTTTCATGTAAATAAAGTTTAATTGTGATAATTTTAATGATAGACGGCAACTGAAATTTGCTTTGATAAAAATAAATTGTCATGTCATCTTGATTTTTGCATTTTCTCTGTTTAACGCGATATAAGGAGAACAAACGGTAGGCCACTGAGCAGATCTGGAAGCTATTGTTGTTGTGGATTCAATATTTCTACGACTGACTCGAAGATTCCTCCGCCGTGAACAAGCCTGGAAATTTCCACCCTGAAAATAATCCCTAGAAAACAGGCTACCAGGAACTAACGATAAACTTCTTTTATTGATGGCAGAAGAACCGTAGCCTACCGGTATATACTGCGGCTTATTTTCCCGTTAAATTGCCGCTTAGTGTTATTCGTGGTCCCAAGACTGTCATAAAATTATGGAAACGATGGCTCCAAGAGGACCATGCCATAACGTTATGCGGATCTCAAAGACCCTCGGCTATTACTGCCTGAGCAGACATACATCTTGTTGGTATCACTCTGCAAGGTCGTATAGCCACGTTGCGTACATTGTTGTAGAGAAGGAAGTGCCCTCAGTTGTGAGTTGAACGATAAACATGGACGCAGGAAGAGCGTCACAATCTTTTCTGACGAATCCTAGTTCTGCACCATGCACTATGAAGGCCATATCCGTGTGAGGAGACTCTGAATGGAGCAGCTATTGTCTTCTTGCATTCGTCATCGCCATACGGGCCAAACATCTGGAGTGATGTTATCTTTTAGACATAACACGTTCGCGTCTTGAACGCTTTTTGGAAATTTGGACATTTGCTGTCATACAAGGTTGTCCCAAAAGTTCGCAAACACTTGCAAAAAAATAAATTTGCATATGTATATATATATTATGGATATATATGTTATATGAAAATATATTTGGAATTTGTTGCAGTTGTTTACGAACTTCTGGGACAACCTTATATTCAAAATGTCTGACGTTCTTTGAGGTTTCCATCGCACTGCCTTTCAACAAAACAATGCATAATCCTTTGTTGTTAATGTTGTTCCGGCCTTTCTCTATACAGAGCCTGTTCGACTTTCGTCCCGACCAGCCAACACGTTCTTCAGATTTCTCACCAATTGTAAAGGTTTGGTTTATATATGATTATTCTGAGACTGGCAATATATCATTCTCCAACTTCAATACTAATAATGAAATGTGAAATAGAGTTGATACCCTAAAAACACTGTACATATAACATCCGTATTCACGCCTATCTGGCACATACAAACTCTGTTTATTTCAATTACTAAACGGGTTCAAAGATGGTATTTCTGTCAAAGGTGGCTGCTGTGGATACTAATTTCTAATAGTTTTGTACATAAGAGGTTACCTGTAAATTTGTGATAATCTAAAATACTTTCTCCTATTATAAGTATACAATAAATTAAAACAGCTCTCGAAAATTAAAAAAAAAAATCCTATTGGATAGTAAATAAATTTGACTTTGATCTTGCTGGTTGTAAAATTATATTTTTGAAACACCAAGCCACACTCACACACATGAATTGGAATAGCAGTTGTTGATTAGTTTGCATCTGAACATTTTACGCACGAAACCTTCTCCTCTACTTTGTACTGCTATTTATTTGAGTTGTAAATACATTGATTTATAATTTGTTGAAAATTTCTCAACTCCCGAGTTATTTTTGACTTAGAGAAACACGGAATGCGTTCCATTACCGGATTTATATTTCCCCCCTATATCTCTAAGTAATCAATTAACCTCTTATATTTAATAGATTTGTCGCTTTCTATACACTATGATCTTGAAGAGAGTTCTAGGGCCGAATCTTTTAATAAAACGACCATGTTTTTTATTTAGGTTTATAGAAAACAAAGAAATAGTAAATGTAGAAATCCCCACGTTGCTGGATGATGTCTAAAGGTCAACGAGAAGACTGGATGCGGGATCTCGCAATTTATTTTATTGCCATGGTAATTTTATGGGCTGCAATGAAGGTTGAATTTACAGGAATACATTTGATTGCGAAGGTAATTATATAATGTTTAAGCCTAATAAATTTTACACTTCTTGCATAAGACCCACTAGCCGTAATTACGAGTTTAGGGTTAAAGCGAAAAATTAATGGTTATGTCAAGTAGCTTGGTTATTTAGTGGTTAGCTTAGGTTCAGTGGGCTGAATCTCACCGGCCGTTCTACCAGAGTCAGAGGGAGCGTAGACTGAGGGTAAATCTACGACAACAACTCTAAATATAGAAACCTTTGTATAAATCATTGGTTGAGGCTTATAGTGACAACAGTTGCTATCCTATGATGTATTAGCGCGCCATCTGTTATGAAAATTCGAAACTATTATAGACTTGTGTGATTCCTTTTGAAAATAAGCAATTTCTACTGTCCTTACTGCAATGGAAAAATTAATGGGAGGGCCTGGCTCATCAGTGTTAGATTAAACTAACGAAACCGCTGGGAGGGTTCACTACTGATGAACCAGGCCCTCTCATTAATTTTTCCATTGCAGTAAGGGAAGTAGAAATTATTTATTTACAAAAAAGAATCATACGCGTCTAAAATAGTTGCTATCCTCTTCACCTTATTACAATCATTGCTTGGTAGAGCATATCTTGTTTGAGAGCATGCCTTGTTTCAGCATGATATTGTATGCGTATGTCTTCAGATAAATTTCCAATATTGAAAATATTTCAACAATCAAAACTCATCTTTTGTTGTAATATTCGACATAAGATTTACATAATGATTATTATTATATAACATTACTGTCACTACAAGGAAGGATAGTCTAAACCGTTGGTTTTCGCCCGTACGACCCGGGTCGATTCCCGCATTGGGCACTTTTTTATGATTAAAAAAAATGCTCCAAAGGCCCCTGATTCTTGTAAAAGTCCAACCTCACCAACGAATGCAAGTAACCAAACGGGGCTCTGGCACATTTGTAAGTGCAAAGTCGAACTGCTTTTCACATGTGTAGACATGTGGTGCACTTACAGTAAAAGCAGTCGCCTACCTCTACCCACCATGATTACCATGGCCTGTCCCACGTGTACTTGGGATAAACAAAAAAAAAAACTGTCACTACACCACGTTGACGTGAGGATGGATAACATTGGGAGGAGCCACCGACGAGGAAGAGAATAAATCCTCATGCATTAGAAATATTCATGCATTAGAACAATGCATTATCTGATGAAATGTTACTTTTTCTTATTTTTACTCGCTCAAGAAAGCATATTCTATATTTTATTAAATATTTTTAATGATATACGAAAGTGTAATATCATCTTTTTTTGTATATTATATTTTCGCTGCGCTAGAGTAAAGGAGCTCCATCTAATATTTCTCCCTTTGATGAATCTGTATAAGACCGGTGGTCTTAATAAAGCTTTGTGTGTGTATATATATTATATTTTCAACATTAGGAGTTAAAACACGCACCTAAAATATTACCCACTTAAAACATTCATTTAAAATGAATTTACTTTAAAAACATTTTGATTTCAAAAGATATTTCATTTACATTTCTCTAACACCATTCATTCATCTATAGTTTGGATTGGTTTTCAACACACCAATTAGAAAAATAAAAGTCACAAAATCATCATAATATAACTAAACAAGCTAAAATCTTTTGAATAGAAGAGGAATTATTGTATGAGAATTTTTTTCTTAAATCTTCCCGAAATTATCTAAAACGCTAAATATACTTAATAATAGAGATAAAAGTTTAAAAGATATAAGGAGATTTTTGACCTAATTAGTAAATTATTTAGTAAGTAATAAAGGAGCGTAGTAAAGGAGGCAGCAGACGCCGGATTAATTAAGGGAATATTTCATGGGAGAGTTTAGCATCCAGAGCTTTAAATAAAACCAACTCAATTAATCTTAGTTTTTGACCCAAAGTTACTCTCTACTTATTTTGGCTATTTAATTTCGCATTATCTTCGGTGAAAAATTTAACTTGAGCCTCGCTCCATCTTTCAAACGGCATGTTTTAAGTTGACAAGCAAATTATAGATTTGCTCTCTCTTATTAAATTATAGATTTTGCCTGTGAAAGGGAACCCCGACTTTTCAAAAAATGCCGTATTTTATAAAGTAATTATTGTATCTCATTTTTATTCCGTTAATGATATAGTTTTGCTGGATTCCTTGGAGACTTCTGTATTGTCACCTTGATATAATAGGTAATTTAATATTTTTGAAGATTTCTTAGAATTCTTTTTGCTTTTTTATTATTATATAAATCTCATAGTATTGAATGACATTTCAAGGAATTATTTTTTTTAAATTTATTTTATACAAATATGTCATATTTCTGATAGAATCACAATCTATTGTATATAAATGTATATAATTATTTTCCTATAGATCTCCACGATTCCCTTATACCTAAATATGCCATCTATGTGTCATTTGTGATATTTGAAGTCATATAATTCAAACTCACCTTCCGAATACAAAAGTTGGCGTTTTATCAGATTCAGTCGATTTCGCGCAATTTCACTCAGAATTTTTAAAATCAATTAATACCCTCTTTATTTTTAATGATTAAAACGTGCGATATGTAAATTGACCTATAGAAATAATATTATATTCTTGTGTGGCAGAGCGCCATCTAGTGGAACAGAAATCTACTAAACATTGATTTAACCTGTTCCCTGATATTTGGCCAACCCAATTTCTCAATAAATCAAGAAAATTCATCCACGGACGATTTTCGCGCTGTTGAAGCTCGTCAGCGGGAAGCAGGCTGTACCACTGCGACCAAAAAACACATGTGATCCTGTTCAAGATATGCTTTCATTATTTTTAATATCAACATCTGACCCTTTTATTATTATTTTTTTCAATTGTTTTATCCGTGTGTTAAGCGTATTTACGCAAATTTGGCTTTAAATACCCATTTCTTGGTTTCTCAAGAAGCCTCTGGGACCAAAAATATTTTTGGTCGCAGTGGCACAGCCTGCTCCACACTGACGAGCACCAACAGCGCGAAACGCGTTCGTGGATGGCTTTTCGTGATTTATCGATAAATTGGGTTGGCCAAATATCAGGGAACAGGTTAAATTAATGTTTAGTTGATTTCTGTTCTACTAGATTGCGCTCTGCCACATAAAAAACACATGTGCTCCTGGTCAGGATATGTTTTCATTATTTTTAATATCGACACCCGACCCTTTTATTTTTATTTTATTTTTTTCATATATAAATATATATTGAATTAAAAAGGCTTATATTATTGGATCAAAATATAATTTATGCCTTTTTAATTAAAGATGTATTTATGGATTTCTTTATTTTCAATATATATATATATTGTTGACGTTAAATATCTCGAAATAACAGCTAAAATATCAATTAAAAGAGGCGACGGTCTTGAAATCTTTATAGTGGGAAGTATAAAAGGTTCCAGACCATAACACGTTTATCTACCACGTTAAATCGAGCAAAAGAAGCAACTGAGAGAAATATAAAAGGCATCTATTGTTGAGTAGATAGCTTCGTTCTCTCTCTCTTAAGCTGTAATGGATTCAATAGAGTCGCGCCGAGTAATCCCATCGACCCACTACCAGCCGTTGTTCAAAACCTCTTGGAAATGTCATCAGAATGGTCGCTATATATATATATGATAGAGGAGTTTTATTTGGATTATAGAGAGAGCTGTTATTTACTCTGTCATAGGGAATAACATATACACTCTCCAGTATATGTATATGCATATGATAGAGGAGGAGTATTAATTGGATTAGAGAAAGAGATGTTATTTACTCTGTCATAGGGAATAACATATACACTCTCCAGTATATACACCTATATATGTATATGATAGAGGAGGAGTATTAATTGGATTAGAGAAAGAGATGTTATTTACTCTGTCATAGGGAATAACATATACATTCTCCAGTATATATATATATATATGATAGAGGAGGAGTATTATTTGGATTATAGAGAGAGCTGCTATTTACTCTGTCATAGGGAATAACATATACACTCTCCAGTATATATACATATATATATGTATATGATAGAGGAGAAGTATTAATTGGATTAGAGAAAGAGATGTTATTTACTCTGTCATAGGGAATAACATATACATTCTCCAGTATATATATATATGATGGAGGAGGAGTATTATTTGGATTATAGAGAGAGCTGTTATTTACTCTGTCAAAGGGAATAACATATACACTCTCCAGTATATATATATGTATATGATAGAGGAGGAGTATTAATTGGATTATAGAGAGAGCTGTTATTTACTCTGTCATAGGGAATAACATATACATTCTCTAGTATATATATATATATATATATATGATAGAGGAGGAGTATTATTTGGATTATAGAGAGAGCTGTTATTTACTCTGTCAAAGGGAATAACATATACACTTTCCAGTATATATATATATATATATATATATATGATAGAGGAGGAGTATTATTTGGATTATAGAGAGAGCTGTTATTTACTCTGTCAAAGGGAATAACATATACACTCTCCAGTATATATATATATATGATAGAGGAGGAGTATTATTTGGATTATAGAGAGAGCTGTTATTTACTCTGTCAAAGGGAATAACATATACACTCTCCAGTATATATATATATATATATATATATGATAGAGGAGGAGTATTAATTGGATTATAGAGAGAGCTGTTATTTACTCTGTCATAGGGAATAACATATACATTCTCTAGTATATATATATATATATATATATATATATATATATATATTAAAAATAAAGAAGGCATCTCCTGACCACAAGCACATGTGCTTTTTAGATGGCAGAGCGCCATCTAGTGGAGTAAAAATAAACTAAACGTTATATATATTATATATATATATTATATATAAACGTTATATATACTCTGTCATGGAGAATAACATATACCTTCTCCAATATATATATACATACTAGACGGGTGACCCGGGATTGACCCGTGTGCATATCTACCCGAGTGATAAATATTTAGATAAGATTTTTTTTATAATTGTTTATTATTAGCATTATCTATTTGTTTGCATCAGCATAATTTAATCTATTCTTTGATAGAGGGCGGTGTTCGTGATCTAAGTAGAATAATTTGAATATATAGTTTTAATAATTGATTTATATATATTTTTTAAATTGCCTATCGTCTTCCCCGTATTTTTTCACCTATGCATGGAAATATATATATATATGATAGAGGAGGAGTATTATTTGGATTATAGAGAGAGCTGTTATTTACTCTGTCAAAGGGAATAACATATACACTCTCCAGTATATATATATATATATATATATATATATATATATATATATATGATAGAGGAGGAGTATTATTTGGATTATAGAGAGAGCTGTTATTTACTCTGTCAAAGGGAATAACATATACACTCTCCAGTATATATATATATATATATATATATATATATATGATAGAGGAGGAGTATTATTTGGATTATAGAGAGAGCTGTTATTTACTCTGTCAAAGGGAATAACATATACACTTTCCAGTATATATATATATGTATATGATAGAGGAGGAGTATTAATTGGATTATAGAGAGAGATGTTATTTACTCTGTCATGGAGAATAACATATACCTTCTCCAATATATATATACATACTAGACGGGTGACCCGGGATTGACCCGTGTGCATATCTACCCGAGTGATAAATATTTAGATAAGATTTTTTTTATAATTGTTTATTATTAGCATTATCTATTTGTTTGCATCAGCATAATTTAATCTATTCTTTGATAGAGGGCGGTGTTCGTGATCTAAGTAGAATAATTTGAATATATAGTTTTAATAATTGATTTATATATATTTTTTAAATTGCCTATCGTCTTCCCCGTATTTTTTCACCTATGCATGGAAATTTCGGTTTGAATTAGTGAACTACTGCGAATTTGTATACCGGACATACAAACAAACAAACATACAAACATTGATTTATATATATACTATATAACAAAAATATCGACGCACCAAGAAGCAGTTGTCCGATTTATATGAAAATACGTATACAAAGAGGTTTCGACCAAACATGCAAATGATTGAAATTTAGTGGCCGAATTATGCAAAGCAAGAGCTCCAGCGCATCTGAACTGCGCATCCAGCACGAGCATTCTAGACTCAATATTCGGCGCGGCACGAGCTGATTTTGAGAATTTCCGTTTAATATTTTAGCAGTACGCCTATTTCTACTGTATCAATGCCTCGCCGAAAGATTCGTGCTCATTGCGAACATATGTCAGAGTTCGAAACTGGTCGTGCCATTGGATTGAAAGAGGCTGGTTGGTCTAATCGACTAATCGCGCGACATCTGTCTCGAAGTGATGTGACTATTAGGCGATGTTGGAAAAAGTGGGTCAACAACGGAAGATGCAACGTCAGGACGGCAGCGGTCGACCAAGGGCAACAACAGAACGGGAGGACAGAGCAATTGTCAGAATGGCTGTCGCAGCACCGGAATCCACGTTATCTACCATCCAACGTGTGACCGGCACACAAGTGTCCAAAATGACCATCAACAGGAGACTGAGAGAGCGGAATATGAGAGCTCGCCGACCGTTACGATGCCTACCCCTCACACCCGTGCACCGACAAGTCCGACTACAGTGGTGTCGGGAGCGATCAACTTGGAACTGCGCTGACTGGGGACGTATAGTCTTTAGTGACGAGTCCCGTTTCTTACTGTGTCCTGACGACCGTCGCAAACGTGTCTGGAGACGTCCTGGGCAGCGTGTGGATCCTGGCCTTACTGTCGAACACCACACAGGTCCACAACAGGGCGTTATGGCCTGGGGTGCCATTTCATTTGATAGCAGGACCCCATTGGTAGTCATTCCTGGCATCCTGACAGCACAACGGTACGTATATGACATTCAACGGCCTGTTTTGTTGCCGTTCCTCTCACATCACCCCGGGCTTACTTTTCAAAAAAATAATGCCCGGCCACACACGGCACGTGTTACTATGGATTGTCTTCAATCTTGCCGAACTCTTCCGTGGCCAGCAAGGTCGCCTGATCTCTCGCCCATAGAGCACATCTGGGACGTGATGGGAAGGCGATTGCAACCATCCCGGAATGTTGACTATTTAGCCCGACAGTTAGAGACAATTTGGCAAGAAATCTCGCAGCACACCATCCGGAATCTTTATCAGTCCATGACACGCCGGGTGGCAGCCTGCATCCAGACCAGTGGGGGTCCAACGACATATTGACATTCTCAATTTGTGACGATCAAACTCTGAAATAAAACAATTAATTGTTCTGAAATTTTGATCGTTTTTTCCCCTATACATGCTCTTTACATACACTAAATTTTGTCCTAATCTGACAACTCCTTCTTGGTGCGTCGATATTTTTGTTATACAGTGTATATTATATATATCATAGAGGAGGAGTATTATCTGGATTATAGAGAGAGATGTTATTTACCCTGTCAAAGGGAATAACATATACACTCTTATATATACATAAAGATATATATATATGTATGAATGCCATGATATCTTATTTTGTTTGAAGCGCTTTATATATATTCTCTTGACATTTCCATCAGTAAAAATGACGTTTTTCAAATATGAATTTTGAATTCAATTCCGAAAACCTGAAAGTGGTATAATTCTAAAATAATATTTATTATTTATATTTAATCTCTACAATCCAATATAAATATTTATTGCTGTTTTCAACCCTGATGTAAAGGTTAATGCAGATATTAATATTGATAAATGCAGGATTATCCGCAAGGCAGCCAAATTGTGCGAGCGTCTTTGGCTCCCGATAAGTACATATTTTCAACCTATTGTTTTGCTTTTTTGCGCTTCTACTTGGATTTATTGCTTGTGAATATCTTTTATCGTTGGTGAATATAATTTATATATTCTTTACAAAGATTATGAAGTTTTGATTTCATTTATTTCTATATAATTATAATCTTTATTTTTCTAGGAGGAGCTGCTGTGATTACTAAATATGTTAATCCTTGTGGTAAAAAAATGTTTATTATGAAAATAACTTGTAAGTTATCTCTTTTACTTATGCTAGAAAGGTAACCCGTAGCTATATTATTTTAATGTTAAAAATCATTTCAGGTATTGAACTAAATCCTGGCCCCTAAACAGACAAACAAACAACATTATATTTGGGAAAATATAAATATTGTCAAGATTTAATTATAGTTCTTTCAACTAAGGTAAATGACTTGGGTCAAAAATGGAAACTGAATTTGCTTCTGTGGAGCGCAAGGATTGGACAAAATAAACCAGCGCCTACAACACCTTGAGTCATCTTTGGAAACCACTTCTATTGTGTAGATTGTGTAGCTTAATACCAAAAAGAATATCTGATCTCGAGAGACCGCTAGAGCTTGGAAAAATGAATCAGAGGGAAATAAACTTGATTATTTACGGTTTGAAGGAACAGAAAAAAGAAACCCCTGACGAATCTCGCGCTTTGATTATAAATCTTATTTCAGACACGATGCGAATTTCCGAAAACTTAAGATAGAGCAGTGCCGAAGATTGAAAAAAAAAAGCTAACTCGCCGCTGCTTATTGAAGTGCCTGATTTCGAGCAAAGAATTCTGGTTTTTAGGAATGCTTTCAGACTCAGGAACACAAAAATTATAAATAAAGATTACCTCTAACTATTAGAGACAAGAGAAAATTAATGATTTTACTGAAATCACTGTCAAGACCAGATTTTCACACTTACCTCCCTGATTCAAATGACGCTGAACCTCAAAAGGAGGAAGTTATACGCTTATTTTGTG
Source organism: Cordylochernes scorpioides (assembly GCA_030710605.1). Taxonomy (NCBI): domain Eukaryota; kingdom Metazoa; phylum Arthropoda; class Arachnida; order Pseudoscorpiones; family Chernetidae; genus Cordylochernes; species Cordylochernes scorpioides. Next base: position 166,654,518 of record CP092886.1, read on the forward strand.
GATATAAAAAAGACCGTTGATACTGTACCACCTTTGGGAAAAGTTAGCGGCTTATGGTTGGAGCTATCGTTTCATTAGCCTAATACAGAGCCATTATATTCAAATGTCATCAACAGTAAGATGTAACGGCTCACTTACGGAATTTATGAAAATACAATCCCGAGTTGAACTAAGGGCAGTAAGATATTGTATCAATTGGAAAATAAACGCTCCTACTTGAATAGTTTATATTTCTTAATATAGATGACGTGCATTTGTCTTGTAACATATTCAGGTGTACAGGAACTCATTGATCTGCAGTCCAGTTGCCATTACGAAGGCGCCAGCTCAGATAGCCATTCCTGTGAAGTGGATGGAACGAGATGCAAACAGTCGGAGCCTCCTGACCATTAACACAAATAGTAAGCATTTGAAATATAATTGACATTTGAGTAAAATCAACCAGGTTAGGTTTATTGTGTCAACCTTTTTATTATTGCAATTTTTTTCCGAAAATATTATAGATACGTATAATTCTTTTAAGAATTAAACAATTTTTACTGACCTTACTATAATGGAAAAATTAATGGGAGGGCCTGGCTCATTAGTGGTGAACCCTCCCAGCGGTTTCGCCAGTTCAATCTACCATACCGCTGTTTAATTGCATTTTTCGATTTTCCTTTTATAGTGATACTGATGCTAGACTTTTGGAATGGGTATTTTAGATTAACTTCTTATTATTGTTTCTTAATCTGTCGGGCCATGACCCCCATTTACATGAGGATTGATGACCAAATACAAACTTTATATAGGTGATATATTCCTCGTTAAACCTTGTCGTCAATTAAAGCATTATAATATCTTATATCATTTGTAAAATGTCATCCAAGTATTTGTTGCTTGTATATGTCGCAATCTATCGATCCTTGACGCCATTCTTACAGGAGGATTGTTGACTAATTTTTTCCCAAATTCTACAATACAAAGGATTATAATTTTCAAATTCAAATATGGTTGTATTTTCGAGACTAAATTTCTATGGACTACTGTGGTTATCTTGAAGCTGGTGGTAGGTTGTATTCTTGCGTGTGTTCCATAGAACTTCATTTTCAAATATTTATCTTCATGTGTGTTGTTGACTTTGACGGCCTGGAATATTTCCTTGGTAAAGATTCAGTCTCTCAGAACTTTTTCCCAAGTCGGTAAACGACGAAATGTTTAACAACATTTCACTTTTTTAGCTGCCATATAATTACAGAGGAGGACATCTCTCCAGTTTTGCGTGTCTAGTGTTATTTTATTACTTCAAAACGAAGAGAATGAGCCTTCGATTTATAATATGCTTAACCTACATCTATTGTGGACTATAGAAAGACATTGATGTCAAGTAATAAAATAATTCGACGATAAAAAATTCTTTTTTTTTTTTTAATTTCTAATCGAAAAGCCTCTCGTATATATATATATATATATATGAAAAAACGAAAGAGAAAATAAAAGCTAAAAAGATCAGGTGTTGAAATCATTAATAAAAATGGCATATCCTGACCAGGAGCACATGTGCTTTACAGAAGGCAGAGCTCATCTGGTGGAACAGAAATCAACTAAACATTGATTTAGCCTGTTCCCTGATATTTGGCCAACCCAATTTCTTGATAAATCAAGATTTAATATATATATATTAAAAATAAAAATGTCTATTATTTTTATATATATATGAAATGTAAATAATAAAGTTTATCTAATGAAATTTAAAATATTAAAAATAATCTTAAATATAACTTAAATTAAGTTGATATCATAGAGCAAGCTCATATGAATTTATATAGTAACAAAACTATATTTAAAACTTGAAATAATAGTACTATATTATATTAAATTATATTATAATTTAGATTTAGCTTGCTAATCTAATACACAATTCCCTATTTATATATATAAAATATAATACTGTTATTTCAAGTTTTAAATATAATTTTGTCACTATATCTATATTAATAAAATGCAAATTTCATAAGTGTACATCACTAAAAACTTTCGTTACAATGCATCAATTTCAACCAAATTTTCAACATTTATGTAAAACGAGATGGAGCAGGTTTTGCTTAACATCAAAATATTTTTCCCTAACATTAACATGCGTAACTTTGCTTTTATCGATTAAATACAAAAAATATCAACAGAGTTAATTTTATTTATATATAAATACAAAATTAAATTTCAACAGAGTTAATTTTTTTACATACTAGCTAATAATCTCAATCTAAAAAAATATTCAAAACAAGCAATTTTAAGATAACACCATATGTAAAACAGTCGGCCAAGAAAACAAATAACGTGTAATATATATATAATATAATATATATAATAAAATCTTAAATATTATTTATCAAAAGTAAGATTATCTCAGGATGACACGGCGATTTATTTGAGACAAGAATAATGATACAATTCCAAGGCGAAGATACTATTCCTTTAACTTCCAATTACCGAGGGAACCAATTAATATTGATTTTATTCAACTTATCGAGTATTTTTCAAGGGACCGGAAAAAAATGTTCACTAGATAAAACGATGATTTTGTAATGTAGAAAATTAGGAAAGACAAAATTCAGGATGACACGGCACACAGAGACCGGGAAAAAATGTTCACTTTATCGAGAGATTCAAATTTACAAGTTTCAAATTATCAAAATATATCTTCTTTTTTAAATAAGTTTATAGAGAATTGTTTTAACAAATGTTCGTTAGACAAACCTTTACTCGGGTAAAAACCCGGGCGAAGCCGGGCACATCCGCTAGTATATATATATATAGGTCTATCTATTTAAAATTCAATCCAAAAATATCGTTTGTTATATTCTTAAATTAATTTTTAAAGGTGTATAATATATAATGATATTTCAAAATAATTTTTCACACATTTATAAACTTTTCTGATTTATTGAATAATTTTTCTTCTTCAGTTTCTCTTCTCTTGGCAGTTCGGGGCCTCCAAGGACACCATGCTTCTCTTAAGCCCTTCTCTTTCGACTAGTCAGATGAATTATGCACTCATGGACAAGACTTAAGAAAGTTGCACCTTTTGCATGAATATCGGGATTCAGACAATAACTCTGAAAGATATTTGATACACAGTGACCTTTATTAAAGACACACAAGATAACTAAGTGTAAACAAAATTGCCTCTGTATACTTAAAAAAAAGCAGACGACCAGCGACAGCAACATTTCACTTCCTTAAGTTTTGTCCATGAGTATATTTGTAGTTACAAGGAGTATAAAATACAATAAAATAAAGAAATAATTCTTTCTTATATTTAGCATCATGCACAATCAGACTAATTGTGTATGGTTGTTCTAAACACTTAAATTAAAGATACAGCGATAAATCATGACACCTATGGTATATTTGATAAATCCTTCATTTTATAGAGGATAGTGTGGTAAATGGAATTAAACAATATATTTATAATGTCTATCCCTCCGTCTATTTATCTATTAATAGACAATCGTCCTCTCAATGTCTATTCTAACTACAACACACCTCTCTCTCTCTTCCGAACTCTTTTCAATGCCAGACTATTTAGAACAAATTTTTAACGGGATTCAGCGTTGAATTTTGACACCTATGATATATTTGATAGAGCCTTCATTTCATAGTGGATAGTGTGGTATAAAGAATTAAACGATATATTTATAATTTCTATCTCTCCGTCTATTTATCTATTAATAGACAATCGTCATTTCAATATCCATTCTAGCTACAACACACTTCTCGCTCTCTTCCGAACTCTTTTCAATACCAAGAGATATAGAATTTTTTTAACGGGATTCAGCGATATATTATAACACCTATGATATATTTTATAAAACATTCATTTAATAGTGTATAGTAGTAAAAGGAATTAAACAATATATGTATAATGTCTATCCCTCCGTCTATTTATCTATTAATAGACAATCGTCCTCTCAATGTCTATTCCAGCTACAACACACCTCTCGTTCTTTCCCGAACTCTTTTCAATACCAGAAGATTTAGAACAAATTTTTAACGGGATTCAACGCTAAATTTTGGCACCTATGATATATTTGATAAGGCCTTCATTTCATACTGAGGGATAATGGTAAAGGAATTAAACAATATATGTATAATGTCTATCTCTCCGTCTATTTATCTATTAATAGACAATCGTCCTCTCAATGTCTATTCCAGCTACAACACACTTCTCGCTCTTTCCCGAACTCTTTTCAATACGAGAAAATATAGAAAAAAATTTTAACGGGATTCCAAGAAGTATTAAATGGGTTTATTTTAGAATAAAAAGTGAATATTTACTATCAGGACGTATTATATTTGTGTGGGGTTTTTTTTTAAATAAAGCCGAAAAACCAAAGAAAAAATTCTCTGGTATCGAATCATTGAGTAAACACAGCATAAATTGTTGAATCAACAATTTAACTTCCAACAACGCAGCCATTTTACTCTGGGTGTTGAATTTGGTAGCTAATTAGTTTTGGTCGGAAATCATTTTCTCATCGCAGGGTAAACTTGAGGCAAAAAAGGAACTATTTCCGGTCCATGTTTTTGTAGGAATCGATCGTAAAATGTGTGGTCTTTAATTAGATATTTTAAATGGGCTTTATTTCATAGAAGTTCGAGCTTGAAATGTATACCTGAGCTAATCAAGACATTGATATTACCATATGATATATAAAATAAAATAAAAATATATATATATTATGAAAGTAATGAAATTTTCTGCTGATTTTGATTATTTTGAGGATTATGCTATGGTAATGCAGTCGTGGTTAAAATCTTGAAAATATAATAATAAAATAGTTTCGATCAAATATTGCTTTAATTAAACTGAAGGAATATATAAAAAAACATAATTTGATAAAAGTAATGCCTGGCTTAAGGCGTAAGAATAAAAAAATGGAAAACTTATTTACATAATATTCAAAAGGTTTGAGCCGGCCATCGGGAAACAACACCGCAATGAGTTTTTATAGGGAAAGAGCGACCTCTGGCGGTCTAACAGAGTTTTTTTAATCCATGAAATACAATTTTAAATAAAAGATTATTTTTCTATAACATATATAAATATATATAAAGAGACTGTTTTAATGTCCATCTAAACAGCGAGCAAAACAACAACTGACTCACCCGTGCTGGCAAGGCCACGCTCCGTTGCGTCACGTGGGAAAACATACGTAGATCTTCTCGTACATGTTCTCAGCACATCCCCCTTTTTAAGACTTGAAATATATATATACATTACAAACTTTAAATGCATAATATAATTAATAATGAAGGCGATCCACAGGTTTAACAATTCGTCCACTCCGGGTTCTTATCTGGGCGTCTTCTGAGTCGTTAGAGGGATAATCCACAACTGGGGTCTTTTCATTTTCAACCAGTTCCTCCCCCGAAAAGGTCGGCGTCGATGGGTCGGCTGGATATTGCACTGTAACTCCTTTTCGTAGATGGAACCTGTTTCGACGTAAAGTCCCAACTGGAGTATCAACCATATACGACCTTGGTGTCGATGCTTTCTGCTTTACAATCCCCCAGGTTCGCATATCTGTAATCCAAACCGTGTCACCTTCGGATAGCTCCTCCATGTCCGTAGCTCCGCAGCGTCGATCAAATCTGGATTTCATATCCTTTCTCCTTCTCCCCTCCTTTCTTTTCAGGGTCTGAGAGTCCACCAACTTTGGATTAAGATTCTCTGGTGCAATTGGCAAGGTCGTTCGGAGTTTACGTCCCATGAGAAGCTCAGCAGGGCTGTAACCGTTCTCCAAAGGGGTCGATCGATACTCCAGGAGTCCAAGCGATGGGTCTTGATTTTTCTTGAGGATCAACTTAGCAATTTTCACACCTGCTTCTGCCATCCCATTGCTCTGCGGGAATCGAGGACTTGAAGTGACATGTGTGAATCCGTACTGTCTTGCGAAATTTGCAAATTCACGAGCAGCTCCAAATTGCGTCCCATTATCGCTTACAACAGTTTCTGGTATTCCATGTCGGGCAAATATGGATTTGCAACTACGCACCACCACACTGGCTGTGAGCCGATCCAGCTGAACCATTTCAGGATATCGAGAATAATAGTCAATGACGACTAGATACCACTTATTCTCGAACTTGAACAAATCCATTCCAATCTTTTGCCACGGTCGTGTAGGAAAGTTGGTTGGTATCAAAGGTTCATGTTTTGAGACGGCTTCCTGGATACAGACACTGCACTTTCTGACCGTTTCCGCGATCTCTTCCGAAATTCCAGGCCACCATACCGTCTCACGTGCGCGAAGTCTTGTTTTTGTAATCCCGAAGTGCCCAGCGTGCAACTTATCTAGGATCTCCAGTTTCATACTTGCTGGAATAACAAGACGACAACTACGCATCAATAGTCCATTTTGAACGCCGAGTTCATCCTTGACATGCCAATAAGAGAGCAGAGCCTGTGACATCTTCTTCTTATCTGGCCAGCCTTGCTCAAGGTAGTTGACTACTGCTTTCAGGGTCGTATCTTCTTGTTGAGCTTCAAAAATCTTCGTCAACATCTCGTCTTTGTCGGTTATACTCGAGAGAACTGCATTTATATGCGCTGAGGTTGGCCGTTCGTCTTCACCTCCCTCGGTTGTAAGAAGTGGTTGTCTGGATAATGCATCGGCGTCGAGCAGCTCCTTTCCAGGGATATGCACTATTTCGAATCCAAACCTCATCATACGCATTCGGAAACGTTGCAGTCTTGGGGTCAGCGAACTCAATTCTTTCGTCGAAAATAGAGGAATGAGAGGCTTATGGTCGGTCTCAATTCGGAAACGCTTTCCAAGCAGGAAATCTTGAAAACGTTCGCAAGCCCATGTAATTGCGAGAGCCTCTTTCTCGATCTGAGCATATCGTTTTTCGGTAGGTGTCATAGTTCTAGAAGAATAAGCAACAGGTCGCCAGATTCCATTCTTACCTTCTTGCTTCAGTACCGCTCCCAAGCCGTATGAAGATGCGTCGGATGACACCATAGTTGGTTTCCTGACGTCGTATGCTGCCAAGATGGGTTGAGTCGTGAGCAATTCTTTCAACTTTCGGAATGCTCGCTCCTGGCTGCAATCCCAAACGAAGTCTTGACCTTTCACCAACAACTGGTTCAGTGGTGCCACAATTTCAGATAAATTTTCCACAAAGCGTCCCAGATGGTTCACCATACCAAGAAATCTTCTTACGCCATGAACATCGGTCGGAGCAGGCATCTTCGCCACTGCTTCGATTTTCGCTGGATCTGGTCGAATACCGTCTTCATCCAGTATGTGCCCAAGAAAATTAATTCTTGGCACGCCGAAGACACACTTGGCCTTGTTTAGTGTAACTTTCGCCTCTTTCAGTTTTCGGAGCACTAAACGAAGAATTCGATCGTGAGTCTTGGAGTCGGAGGCAAATATCAGGATATCGTCCAGGTAACACATTACACCGTCCATGCCTTGCAAGATTATTGACATAACTCTCTGAAAATACTCTGGGGCGAGTGAGATTCCAAATGGCATTCTGCAGTATTTATATCTCCCAAAAGGAGTGATGAAGGTCGTTAAATGCTGGCAGTCCGGGCTCAACGGAATCTGGTGAAAGCCACTGTTCGCGTCCAGTTTCGAAAAGAATCTTGCTTCCCCCAGTTGCCCCAGCATGTGCTCCACCACTGGCATGGGATGCACTTCGCGCTGTACATGTTCGTTCAGCCTTGAGAGATCCACACAGAGTCGTATGTCGCCATTCGGTTTACCAGCAATCACAGTCGGTGCACACCATTCAGTCGCAACGTTAACTTGTGCTATGATTCCCGCCTTCTCGAGCTCTTCCAATCTTGTTTTGAGCCTTTCCATCAAAGGTATTGGTACCCGTCGAGGAGTATGCACAGCATATGGTTTTGCTCCAGGTTTCAATTTGATTTCGTAAGGGTTTCCGATCTGTCCCAGTCCTTCAAATACTTCAGGGAATTCCTTGATTGGGTTAATTCTCGTCGCAACCACTTCAATCCGCCTCGCCAGGTTCAAGAGCTCACATGCCCGGCGACTCAGAAGAGGTTCACTCAAACGACGAATGACATAAATCTTCTCCTTGATTTCATAATTGCCATTTCGCAGCGTTGATATAAACATACCCACAGTCTGAAGTTCGGAGAATTCAGCAGCTCTGATGTTGATATCACTTTTCACTAGTCGTTGCTGTCCCATTATCTTCTTGAAGAGACACAGAGGAACACATGTAACATCCGCCTGGGAGTCGAGCTTGAACTTCACCTTTTTCCCGTTCACTTGGATTTCTGCTGTCCATCGCCTCCTGCACTCGTCTTCATCATTATCGAGATTAGATGAATCCTCCACAGCTGAGACCTCCAGGAGAAAACCAATTTCTTCATCAAGTTCAGAAACAGCTTTGACTTCCGCAGTCTTCGCCTGCTTATCTGGGCAGCAATTTGCAAAATGGCCAGTTTTTGAACACAGGTTACATCTTTGTCCTTCAGCACGGCAAGCCTGTCCTTCCCTGTGGGTGAAACCTCCGCACTTTGGACATCGTGATCTTGTTTTGGCTGACTTCTCCTTCTTCCTCGAAGGTTGCTGTTGTTGTTTCGGTGATTGTTTCTTCGAGTTGAAATTCACCTGACTGACCTTTTGGCTTGTTGAGGGACGCTGCAGGTCGACTTGCTGCTGTCGAACGGCTTCTTGCTGTCGAACCATTTTCACCGCCTTTTCCAAAGTCAGTTCGCTGTCCAACTGCATTCTTTCAGATAAAGCTTTGTCCCTCACTCCAACCACTATTCGGTCACGGATCAACTGCTCATGAAGACCCTCGAATTCGCAACTATCAGCCAATTTGTACAATGAAGTGATGAATTCGTCCACTGGCTCCCGATCCTCTTGGATTCTTGAATTAAATTTCGCACGTTCGTAGATAATATTCTTTCTGACACAGAAGTGGCTGTCGAACGCCTTGAGGACGGAATCAAGTTTCGTTGCCTCTTCCTCCTTTTCGAACTTGAAGGTCCTGAATATATCATCCGCGCGGTCGCCCATCAAGTACATGAACAAATCGATCTTGTCCGCCTCCTCTTTCTTCTTCATTCCACTGACCACGAGGTATCGTTCGAATCTCTTCCTCCATTTGGGCCATTCGTTGGGAGTCGAGAAGTCGAAAATTTCTGGAGGTTGAATCTGAGCCATGTTGAATTATCTTCCAAGGTACGCAAAAATCGATATTTTGCAATAACGGGTTCGTATTTTATCCAGTTATCGCTGCCACCATGTTTTATGTCCATCTAAACAGCGAGCAAAACAACAACTGACTCACCCGTGCTGGCAAGGCCACGCTCCGTTGCGTCACGTGGGAAAACATACGTAGATCTTCTCGTACATGTTCTCAGCACAGAGACATATAAATGTGTGTGAATGTGTGTGTTATATATAATATTGACAAATACTCATATATTCAAAATATATCACCAAATAATTGATATCTCAAAAATTTATATAACATATATACATACATATATATTAGAAGAGACCAGGCCCTGGATTCATTTCTTATGTATAACTAGACGAATGGCCCGGGCAACGCCCGGGTTTTACCCGAGTGCGAATATATTTTAAAAACGTTGTCTTGGGTGGTCGCTATAGACAGGGTGGTCTGTATAGACAGGTGTATGTATCACACAGCTGATAACAGGGTTGTCTAGAGTGGCCGCTATAGACAGGGTGGTCTGTATAGACAGGTGTATGTATCACACTGCTGATAACAGGGTTGCCTAAAGTGACCGCTATAGACAGGGTGGTCTGTATAGACAGGTGAATGTAACACACTGATGATAACAGGGTTGCCTAAGGTGACCGCTATGGACAGGGTGGACTGTATAGACAGGTGGATGTAACACACTGATGATAACAGGGTTGCCTAAGGTGACCGCTATAGACAGGGTGGTCTGTATAGACAGGTGAATGTAACACACTGATGATAACAGGGTTGCCTAAGGTGACCGCTATGGACAGGGTGGACTGTATAGACAGGTGGATGTATCACACAGCTGATAACAGGGTTGTCTAGAGTGGCCGCTATAGACAGGTGTATGTATCACACAGCTGATAACAGGGTTATCTAGAATGGCCTCTATATACAGGGTGGTCTGTATAGACAGGTGGATGTATCACACAGCTGATAACAGGGTTGTCTAGAGTGGCCGCTATAGACAGGTGTATGTATCACACAGCTGATAACAGGGTTATCTAGAATGGCCGCTATATACAGGGTGGTCTGTAAAGACAGTTGGATGTATCACACAGCTGATAACAGGGTTGTCTAGAGTGGTCGCTATAGGCAGGGTGGTCAGTGGTCGCTTTAGAAAGGGTGGTCTGTATAGACAGGTGGATGTAACACACTGCTGATAACAGGGTTGTCTAGAATGGCCGCTATAGACAGGTGTATGTATCACACAGCTGATAACAGGGTTGTCTAGAGGGGGGCAGGGAGGACACGTGTTCGCCGGCAGCCAATGGGCGCGCATTCTATCCGTGAGCTTCAGACAGAATAAGGCAATTATATATATAGATAATGAAAATAAAAGGAGACTAAACATGTATATGTACACTGAACATAAAATATGTTTATATTTTAACGTAAAATTTATTAATTTTAACTATCAAAATTCGGAACTATTATGAACGCGTATAATTCTTTTTAAAAATAAACAATTTCTACTGCCCTTACTGCAATCGAAAAATTAATGGGAGGGCTTGGCTCATCAGTGGTGAACCCTCCAAGCGTGGAAAAATTAATGTGAGTACCCGACTCCTCAGTGGTGAACCCTTCCATCGGTAAGGGCAGTATAAATTGTTTATTTTTTAAAAAGAATCATACACGTCTATAATAGTTTCGAATTTTGATAACAGATGGCGCGCTAATGCATCCTAATATAATTTTTAACCATGTTTATGTTGTAGTGGATAGCTATGCGCTGCGCGGTCCACAGGACGTACTCGGAGCTTAATAAATCCAAACGACCCAACACCAACAACAAAATTATATTTAGTTTTTCCTCCAGCAAGGCGGTACTGAGTCCTCGAAACGTCTGTAAATTAAGTTTGTAAAAAGTGTTTTGACGTGTTTTTCCCTCAATTTACATAAATATTTGTTTTGAATGGTTGATTTTAAGATTTATAACACATTTATAATTCATATTTTTTTATTCAATTAAGATTAAAATTACATAAGCATAACATTTAAATATATATATATATTCTGCCTAACAATTCTCTATACTAACTATATAACATTAAGCGATCTATTTACAGTTTGTTTTGGTCACTGGTCCAATATTTTTATTTTCATAGACCAAATTATGAGATTAATTCACAGATGAAAAATATGCAAAACAACTGAACAAATATGTACATCAATTTAATATTTATTTAAAACAAATGAACAACTATATACATCAATTTAATATTTATTTAAAACAAATGAACAACTATATACATCAATATTCAATCTAAAATGATGATTTTTCTTCTTTAAAAGTTTTAGCCTCTTATAAATACTAACGTTGTGTGGACATTAAGATATAAACTTCATTATTGAAGCTTCTAATTTTTCCTGCAACTTTTTCCCGTCAAATTTGAAATTGAAAAATTTGTAAATTTGACGATTTATTTTCACCAGAATAATTTTCATCGAATCTTTTACCACATTATAGGATTATAATATTTATGATTTCTACTTTTCTCGTCTTTATTTTCTTTTTATTTGGTTTAATAGAAATGAAAATATTGTAAATAAGTTCTGCCTCAAATATTTATAACCTTCTCTCAGCAGCTGAGGAATTTTTAATAAGACGAATTATCTTAGTCAAGACTTATATGTATGTATGTATCATATGTAAACACCAGAGTTTTTATTGTTTTATTCTTTTGGTATATTTTTATTTTCCTCGGATTTACCCAGGCAAATCTTTTATGAGCTTAATCGTCTTAATTAAGTTTTCCTGTCTATAGATTTTATGGTTACCATTCAATGTGATTAACTTCAAGTTTAATTCTTTTCATTTGTAGATTATCCGTAGTAAATCCATTATAAACATAAGATACAAATTGATCTTTGCGGAAGAGCGATTTCTGAAAGCATATTATATATTTATAATTGCATGTAATTCTGCTGTCCTCAAAGCTTATGTCCATAGTTCTTCTAAAATACCCATTCCAAGAGTCTAGCATCAGTATCACTATAAAAGGAAGATCAAAAAATACATTATAACAGCAGTATGGTAGATTAAACTGGCGAAACCATTGGAGGGTTCACCACTGATGAGCCAGGCCCTCCCATTAATTTTTCATTGCAGTAAGGACAGGAGAAATTGTTTATTTTTAAAAAGAATCATACGCGTCTATAATAGTTTCCAATTTTGATATGTCATATGTCTTAATAAATAATTTTGAAACAAATAAAAACATTAAGACGCGAATATTTCTTTTCACAAATAAATTAAGCTTCTACTGTCCTTACTGCCATGAAAAATATTGGGAGGGTTTGAATCATCAGTGGTGAATCCTCCCAGCGGTTTCGCCAATTTAATCTACCAGACTGCTTCTTTAGAACTTTATACTGTATTGGATCATTCTGCTTATATAAGCTACACTGAAGGGTAGAATCTTAGAAATGGCATTCAAACAAACTGTGGAAATAAGCTTTTAGGACAGTAGAATCACATATAATATTTGCATTGAGCAATGTTCTTCCTCAAACAATAAGGACAGTTAGGCATAACTTGATACAAAGCATTAACGCGCCATCTATATATAACAAATGAAAACATTAAGACGCGAAAGTTTCTTTTCACAAATTATGTGTGAGGATAATTGTGTGTGAGTAAAATATTTATGTCTCTCACATCTAGGGTAAGTTGTGATGTGCACTTAAAACATACACATTTCAGAATCTAGCCAATATATATTTCATACATTAACTATGTAAGAGTACATATATTGTGTGTGAGAGTAAGTAAAAATATATATATGCCAAACTAAGTTTGTTTGTGTGCATATAAAAAAGGAAAAGATATAGATAATTTGTAAATATATCTCAAGCAATAATAAAATAGGAAAATATCTATGGCGGGTAATTTTTAGAAAATAGTTGAAAGAGCGAGGTTCGAGTATAAACAGATGGTTCGCTATATATAATGTTTATATTGTCTAGATTATCTTTATTTTTATTGTTTGCGTGAGAGCAGTTCTCACAGCATGTTAAGAAGTTTATAATTATTTGTATTTCTCTTGTTTTTTTCTAAAAAAAGGCTTATGTGTATAGTTTTTTAAAGATACAATTTCCAGAAATATATCTTTAGTATCAGTATAAAAGAAAATCAGCAAAATACAAAGATAGAGCGGTATGGTAAATTGAACTGACGAAACCGCTGGGAGCGTTCGCCACTGATGAGCCAGGCCTTTACATTATTTTTATCATTAGAGGGGAGTAAAAATTTTGTTTAAAATAATCATATGCGTTATTAATGGTTCACATTTTCAATTTAAAATATACAACAATACCTCGCTTTACATCGTTTCCTTTTGCGTTTTTTTCGAAGTTGCGTCGCTGCTTAATTTTTACTGAATTTCACTGTGCGTCGTTAGATTTTCGAAGTTGCGTTGTTTTGGATTCGAGTCTTTAATTTTTTTTTCTAAAATATGGCAACACCTTTGTTTTTGATTGCGCCTTCACATATTTTCATTTTGCGTCGTGTTTTTTTTTTTTTTTCTGGAATGTAACCCCGACGCAAAGCGAGGTATGGGTGTGTATCAAGAAAACGTTCATAAACCTATTGGCAATAGAAGAAGAAACACAGATCGGGGAAAAGAGCTTCTTTTATATAAAAAACGATCGTAAAGCTTTCGGGCAAGACGCCCTTCCACTCGTGACCTTCTGTACTCGTAGAAAGGCGTATTGCCCGAAAACCTTTACAATTGTTTCCTTATATAAAGAAGCTCTTCTTCACGATCTGTGTTCCTTATAAAAAAAATATATAGAGATTAGAAATTTCAAATCTGAGTTTAAAAGTAGTTTTGTAAATAAACCCGTTGAAAAGCTCGGCTCGAAATCCCACAATATTAAAGTGAAAAATATTAAATATACTCATTACATTAAATATATAGAGGCTTGATTTTGCATTCACACGCAAAGGCTTTCAAAACATACAGCAATTATATCTATAGGGAGTGCAAAACACACCTGCAGAAGTGTATTATATCTTTATAACACACGCACACACTTGCGCGATTTATTGATAAATTAATCAGTTAAGAAAGCCATTTCTGTGAACGTGAATCACTATCTTTTGCAGAAAATATAAAGTAAGAGGTCAGTGGAAGGGTGGTCTAAACCGTTGGTTTTTAGACCTTACGACCCGGGATCGACAGAATCACGCATTGGGAACTTTTTTCTAATTTAAGAAATTCCCCAATGGCCCCCGATTCTTGCAAAATTCCAACCCCACCAGCGAGTGCAAGTAACCAAAACGGGGCTCTGGCACACTTGTAAGTGAAAAAGTCGAACTTTTTTTCTCATGTGTAGACATGTGGTGCACTTACAGTAAAAGCAGTCGCTTACTACACCCCACCATGATTATCATGGCCTTTACCACGTGTGTATATAATACTGTATATATATACTAGGGATAATAAAATTATAATTATAAATGAGTTGAAACCACAAGACCAATTAGCTCACAGTTTACCATGCTCTCCTAGTATGTGGTTTACTTAGAGTAACCAATAAGAACTTCCACACATCACTTATTTCCATCGACCAATGAAATTAGTATTTGAAGTTTTGATTTAAGTTTAATATAAAATATATTATCAAATTGAGAATGTGTAAAATAATTAGAAATTAATCCAATCGAATAAAATATATATGCATTATTATTCAAAAGAGTTTGCCAATATTTTATTTTTTACCGGCAAATATTTTAAAAGAATTCTTTGTGTTTTGCAAAACATCACTTTTTTAATCTGTTTATATTCCACGTATTAGACTAAATGTGTCATAATAAAGGTTTTTGTGTGTGTAGTTTCCTTATAGACAATTTGATAAAGAATTGTAACGTTTATCTATCATATTTTTGAAATGAGATCTCATTCTATTACAAATTTTATTTGATAAATGTATCCTTTAAGTGTTAAGGTCTGGTTGACTTTATTTTATTTTAAAAAGGTTGAAGAGGGCGATTTTTTTTTCTGCAAATATTTTTCGTTCGCTTTATTTTCTAAGAAATCCATTTGTAAAGAATTGTCGTCTTATTTCAATGGATCGTACAATGGACCCATTCAAGACATTTGGCTTCAAGGTTATTCTAACACTATGTGCCATTGTCGAATATTTAGGAATTTAAACCACGGGCCGCTGCTGAAGCCAGTTTATTAGAGTGGCTTCCAACGTATTTACAGTCGAACATTTCATCACGATCGGCTGCAAGAAGACTGCATAAGGCTGTGTATTACAACTAGTTCAGCTTTAAAAAATTTAATGTAATTTACACTATGTTTAGAGATGACGGTACTCTGATGACTCCACTATTGGCTTCATTATTTTCGAGTGCTGATTTTTTAACAAAGATGAGGTACAGCTTGCACCACGCTGACGAGGGCCAACAGCCCTAAACACGTACGTGGTTAGCTTTTCTTGATTAATCAAGAATGGGTATTTAGCCAATTCTGGAATAATTAAAAATCAACTAGAATAGTTTATACAAGGTGGGATCAATAAATAAGGTGAATTATAATTTATTTTAAAAAATAAGAACGATATTAAAAATTAGTACTTGATTTATTCAAAATATTCACCTTGGCTTTCTATGCATCGTCTCCATCGTTCTGGCAACTTGTAAATATCCTCTTTATAGGCACTCTTAGGAAGCGTGTGAAAAAAATCTTGCACCACTTTCTGGACATCTTCATCCGAGTCAAATCGCTTTCCCTTTAACTCCTTCTTTAGTAGTCCAAAAAGGAAATAGTCAGAAGGGGGCTAGGTCTGGACTATATGCAGGATGTTCTAAAACTTCAAAACCTAATTTAATGATTGTAGATACAGTTTAACATGATGTATGCGGCCTTGCATTATAATGAAGGAAGAGAACACCTTTACTAAGCTTCCCTTTTCTTTTGTTTCTTATACCGGGCTTTGGCTTATTTAAAAGAATATCACAATAAAGGACGCTGTTCATACGTTGCCTTGAGGATAAAAAATCAAGACAGATTGGTCCATCAACATCCCAAAAAATTGTTAACAAAACTTTACCGGCCGAACGTTGAGACCCTATTATTTTTGGTCTTGAAGAGTCGCCTCGTTTCCATTCCATAGATGCTCGTTTTGTCGAAGGATCATAATGATAACATCAACTCTCATTTACAGTTACAATTTGGTCAAGGAAATGATCACCTTCCTCTTCATACCGCTTTAACAGAGCCTTTGAAACCCGAATACGGTTAAGTTTTTGGTCCAAATTAAGGAAATGTGGAATCCATCTGCAGCATATTTTTCTAAATTGCAATTTTTCTTTAAAAATGGTGTGCACAGTTCCATAGCTTTTATTCAAATGGTCGGCTATGGTAAAAAATAGATATTTTTCTATCCTCCAAAATTAAGTTTTCAACCGCATTCATCGTGCTTGGCGTCGCTGTAACACTTGGTCGTCCAGGTCGCTCAATATCGGTACATGTAATTCGTCCATTTTTGAACTCGTTAACCCATTTATAAATGTTTTTTGGAGACAAACAATACTCACCATAGATATTTTTCATTCTTTGGCATATTTGAGATGTTTGAATACCTTCTGAATTCAAGAAACGAATAACTGCACGTTGTTCAAGCGTGGTGCAATCCTTCAAGGGAGCTTCCATTTTAGTTTATTTATAAGTCTCGCGCCGCGCGTGGGAAAAAAGAACAGAACACATTAAATAGTCTCTCGATGTTATATTTTAATATTCTGTGGTTTAAATTATTTTTGCTTTTTTAATTTTTAAGAAATAAGATAATTCACCTTATTTATTGATCCCCCCTTGTATTTATTTTGATTAAGGGCGCAAGACATCAGGAAATTTCAGTTTCACAATAAGTATATTTCCCTTTTTTTTCTTAATTTATGCACCTTATCCCAGTAAAATTTCACATTTGTATTATTTTTTCATAAAGATGATAGAGTAGTATACCCATATAAAGATGTTTTCAACACAATTTGGCACTAATATTTACGATTCTAAAAATCATCAGAAAACTACCTTTAGAGCGGCCTGGGGGTTGATTTACGAAACTACTGAGAGTGTTCACTACTATTGAGCCAAGTCTCTCATATGATATTTTCTTTCATCAAGATCTGCTGATATAGTTTTAATGATTTATACGAGTATATCCACTCATTAACAAAATTTAATGAAGGGGTACCATTTATAATTTATACGGGATACAGATAATAACTCTGAAAGATATTTGACACAGAGTGACCTTTATTCGCAGACACTCGAGATAACCAAGTGTGAACAAAATTTCGTCTGTCTTTCAAACAGACAGACAACCGGCGACATCAGAAACGTTCCACTTCCCCAAGTTTTGACTATGAGTGTGATTATAGAAACATAATTGTCAAAGTACGTCAACATACAGACACCTCTCAATATAATATTATCATTTTACCAATATTTATGAGGAGATATTTCTATTTTCACTCAGAAAGGAAGCGCCTCTTGTGAAAATCGTATAAATTTCCACTTAAATGTATAATATAAACTATTATTTTTATTATTAATCACACACACAATATATAGAGACTAATAAATTAGAAATACTAATAATATAATTTTATTATTCACTAGAATTTTAACCGCTGAGCCTTTATTGTCTGTTATGTGACAAACTTGACAATGTACAATAGAAGAGACGTGCTAGAGAAAATCTATTGTTTGAAATCAAAATAGGCACTAATTGCGTGAAACCGAGAAGCAGTGTTTTAAGAAAGAAACCCTAACTAATTCCATCTCAACGTCGACACAAGGCACCGGACACCAGAAGGAAAGCTACAAAGGAAAGGATTAAGCTCGGCGGTGTTTTGCATCAAGCACAATAAGGGACAAACAACATCTTAATTAAAGGGTGTAATTAAGGCAGCTGCGAGAGACAATATGAACACGTCTAATCTGCACAGAACACAATTTATCTCAATGTTCTGTAGGGGAAACATTAACGTAGAAAAACAATAATGAAACGTCAAATAATTTTATCGTGTTAGCTTCCAACTTTACTCCCAATTTAATATGTTCAACTCTCAGCCAGGTTATAATTACAGTTATATATTAAACACAATTTGTTTTCAGACCAACCCTGGAGATACGATAGCTTATTTAATTACATCTTATTAAAACTCCTTTTTCTGTCTCAACCTGGAGAGTAAATTATAATACGCTTGTGACTACAATTACTCCACAACCATGTTGCATTATTTAGACATTCTATTACAATAGCTCTCTTTGTAATTAAATGGGATCAAAAGAGAGAAAAACAATGACTCGACTATTACGAAACATTCTATATATTCGTATCAAAGAAACAAATCCTATTTGTCTTCTAATTTATAATTGATATCGTCAATCGTGTTGTATTTTTACTCCTCAAAAAGAAAATGTAAAATTGTTTTTATTTAAAGAGGTTATATAAACACGAATATATATTGTAAATTAAATATTTGATGATATTCAGCTTAAGCTCTAGGTATTGTTTTTGAAACAAAATGGTAGTAAATTATATAATGTGGAGTTATTTCCTTACTTTTATCAGTTTATCATATACACTCATAGACAAAACTAAAGGAGTTGTACTTTTTAGCATGTACATCGGGATTCAGACAATAACTCTGAAAGATATTTGATACACAGTGAACTTTATTAAAGACACATGAGATATATATATATAACCAAGTGTGAAAAATATTGCCTCCTTCACAAAACAGATGACTGGCGATATCAAAGCCTTTCCAATAAGTTTTGTGTATGAGTGTATTATTACAATGTTTCTTGTTGTTAAGTTTTGTGAATATTCGATATTTAAAACCTTTAGTACGTGTAGCACCTCGGGATATTTTATGAATCCACCTTGCAATTTTTCAATTAATAAAATAAGCAAAGCTGAAATGATTTTTTATTGAATAGAAGGCAATGTATATCTTGAGTAATTTTTAGCAGATTGAGGTGAAAATTTATCATAAAATTATATAAATTTGGCGCTTGATAAAAAATGATATCTTCGAAAATCATTGCCCCATATTTACAACAAACAACAACAAACCAATATCTCACATGTCGTCTTATATAGCTTTGCCCGATATTTACAACAATAAACCATTATCTCACATGTCGTCTTATATAGCTTTGCCCGATATTTACAACAATAAACCATTATCTCACATGTCGTCTTATATAGCTTTGCCCGATATTTACAACAATAAACCATTATCTCACATGTCGTTTTATATAGCTTTGCCCGATATTTACAACAATAAACCATTATCTCACATGTCGTCTTATATAGCTTTGCCCGATATTTACAACAATAAACCATTATCTCACATGTCGTCTTATATAGCTTTGCCCGATATTTACAACAATAAACCATTATCTCACATGTCGTCTTATATAGCTTTGCCCGATATTTACAACAAACCATTATCTCACATGTCGTCTTATATAGCTTTGCCCGATATTTACAACAATAAACCATTATCTCACATGTCGTCTTATATAGCTTTGCCCGATATTTACAACAATAAACCATTATCTCACATGTCGTCTTATATAGCTTTGCCCGATATTTACAACAATAAACCATTATCTCACATGTCGTCTTATATAGTTTTGCCCGATATTTACAACAATAAACCATTATATCACATGTTTTATATAGCTTTGCCCGATATTTACAACAACAAACCATTATCTCACATTACGTCTTATATAGCTTTGCCCGATATTTACAACAATAAACCATTATCTCACATTTCTTATATAGCTTTGCCCGATATTAACAACAATAAACCATTATCTCACATGACGTCTTATATAGCTTTGCCCGATATTTACAACAATAAACCATTAACTCACATGTCGTCTTATATAGCCTTGCTCGATATTTACAACAATAAACCATTATCTCACATGTCTTATATAGCTTGCTCGATATATACAACAATAAACCATTATCTCACATGTCGTCTTATATAGCTTTGCCCGATATTTACAACAATAAAACATTATCTCACATGTCTTATATAGCTTTGCCCGATATTAACAACAATAAACCATTATCTCACATGACGTCTTATATAGCTTTGCCCGATATTTACAACAATAAACCATTAACTCACATGTCGTCTTATATAGCCTTGCTCGATATTTACAACAATAAACCATTATCTCACATGTCTTATATAGCTTGCTCGATATATACAACACTAAACCATTATCTCACATGTCGTCTTATATAGCTTTGCCCGATATTTACAACAATAAAACATTATCTCACATGTCTTATATAGCTTTGCCCGATATTTACAACAAACCATTATCTCACATGACGTCTTATATAGCTTTGCCCGATATTTACAACAATAAACCATTATCTCACATGTCTTATATAGCTTTGCCCGATATTTACAACAATAAACCATTATATCACATGTTTTATATAGCTTTGCCCGATATTTACAACAACAAACCATTATCTCACATTACGTCTTATATAGCTTTGCCCGATATTTACAACAATAAACCATTATCTCACATTTCTTATATAGCTTTGCCCGATATTAACAACAATAAACCATTATCTCACATGACGTCTTATATAGCTTTGCCCGATATTTACAACAATAAACCATTAACTCACATGTCGTCTTATATAGCCTTGCTCGATATTTACAACAAACCATTATCTCACATGTCTTATATAGCTTTGCCCGATGTTTACAACAAAAAACCATTATCTCACATTTCTTATATAGCTTTGCCCGATGTTTACAACAAACCATTATCTCACATGTCGTCTTATATAGCTTTGCCCGATAGTTAATAAATCATTTCTCTTGTTACACTTGATAAATAGAGAACGATGTGAGATTTTGTAAATCACATATTGTTCAAACCAACTTTGGTCTACGAAGAATTAGTCAACTTCTTGCTTTTAACTAGTTTTATATTAGGTCGATAAAATTAGAAATCGCTTTTGTATGATGCAAAGTACTCTAAATTAATTTACATAACGTTGAAAGATTAACTTTAAAAAATACTAACACACCATATACACGCACATATGAATGTATATATATATATTTATTACTGGAAGAAAAATAGTAATAGCGAGAATTTTATACAAATTTGATCACTATTGCGCTGGTCGTAATTTGTCACAAGTTACAAAGAGTATAGAAAATAAATTAATGGTAATATATACTTAACACACAACCTGGTTAGATTTCCGTGGGGTTTCTGTGAAAGAAAATTGGGCATATATGAATTTTGAGATTATTTATGATACATTTTATATGTAAAAAGGCAATTCTTTAACCGCTAAAGTTAGCAAAATTGTAATGGCGATTGCTTTAATATTTCCCCTTGAGTTTTTTTTATCCAAACTATATATGCTAAATGTTTACACACACGATATTTCGGGAATGAATTTATCGTTATAATAAATATTTTTCAATTTTATTCTAAACAAAAAAAATGTCTAAAGAATATAGAGATATAAAAATAAACATATCCGTATAATTTGATTTTGTAAAATTGATTTTCTGGTTGAGAAGTTTCTTGTTGAAGAAATGTATTACGACATCAACTAATTTCAACTTACTTCACCCGCTTTTTTTCAATAAAATTACCTTCATAAAGGTGGCTGTGAATCGCCGAAAAAAAAAACTTCATGTCGACAATAAATTCAATTAGTTATTGTAGCAATATTCTTTTTCAATAATCTGATTGTTATGAATCTATGTTTATTCGTGGATTTAGATGTAGAAATACACTAAAATTAATAACTTTTCAAAAATCGGTATTTATATAAAGGATATTACAAAAAATAATGATAAAACATCATGAGACTTGAAGCTTAATATAAAAAAGATTTATTTATTCAAAATGTTTCTCGTGGATCCGTCAAAGAAGGTCAAATAAACTTGTTTGAAGCACAGGTCGAGGCTTGAGGATGAAACCCAAGGTCGAAAGACTCCTCAGCATCCGGATTTTAATGCTTGATGGCCCATCCAGGTTGGTAATGTAACTATGTAATGAAAGATTTTACATTTGTTCAATAAGAGTTCCTCTAGATAGCAATGGGCCTTCGTTACACATGTTCACACGAAATGTTTATATCTATTTAAAAACGAATTTACATCAACAATGATGAAACATAAGATAGTTTCTAATAATAATTCTGTTTGATAAACTTGGTGAGCTATCGGAGTAAAACAATTTTTATTCAGGTCAAAAATTTGGAACAAAATAAAATTAGATAAAACCAATATATATATATATATAAACGAAATATAAATTTTTGATTTTTAAACTAAATCAATTTAAGGTAACGTCTATCGTTTTTATCTTCGTTTTTATTTTACTGTTTTTGCTTGAATCTTGATTTTATGCATTTTATTTCATTTTATTTTGTCTTGAATTGTAGCCTTAAGAAAGGGTGTTTTCATTGAGAGCTCGCTAAGTTAAATACAGAGAATTATTCGGGAGACACGATAATCCATTGTGAATAATATTGCCTCTCAACTCAATCATGAAAATATTTGTGGTACAGTAAAACCTTCCTTTAGCGGACACCCCGCTAGCGGACACATATCTACAAAAGACAGTTCTCATTTGCAAAATTACCATTTTTACAATTTAGTAACTCTCCGGTAAGAGGACATCTCTCCCTAAAGGATACTTTGGCTCTGCAATTAGGTGTCCTTTACGGTGAAGTTCTACTGTATTTACAAAAATAAGAGAGATGGATAAACATGTTTATGTTATGCTTTTACTGATGTTTTTCTGTTGACATTAATTAAAAATAAGGAAGCAGCAATTGTTTGACATTCTTCACAAAAAATATCCTCTTCGTCGATTAGTTCATCGGTTTTATCGAAGCGAACCTGATTATCAGGTGCCAAATTACACTTTTTTGGTTCAATATAATAGATCCTTGTGGCAAGAGGCATTCAAATAGATACGTGACCTTTGTTTTCAACATATCACATTTGTTTTAGACTCTACAAGTTAATATTCGTTTATATGTTCCAATGTGCTTTGATTTCATGCAGATACGCCAGCTGACGGTAATGTATACCTTCTGAAATTGATTGGTCAGCGTGATACATAAATATACTTGGTGTTGAAAAACAAAATTAAAGCAAATATTCAAATCAATTTGAATTCAAGTGCCGTTATTGAAATGCCATTTACTGTCATATATTTTGAACTTATAATTCAAGAGATGGGACCAAGTTTAACAATTTGAATTGTTTATACTAAAATGTTTCTTTCGTATTCGCGACATGTTAATGCCTTAGCTCATCCATATAATTCGCTGGTGGCCATTATGCTAATGCTAGAGGGGCTCACAGACAGGAAAATACATTAATCCTCTCCGTTACCGGCATTTAGAAATGTGTCAATAATACGCTATTCTCTAAATTGAATTTTCTGGTTGAGCATTTAAATCCATTCAATCGAGAAAGGGCATTGTATGAAATTAAAAGGCGACTACAATGTCGTCTTGAAGATCTCTATAGATCAATTTGCATTTGTACTAAAATCACGTTACATCCGATGGTATCTGGAGATAGAATCAAGACAATGCCTGCTTGCTTGTCTGAATGAATTCTTTACCTATGTTAAATAATATTCGGAAACGAGAGAGATACTTCTTTATCAATATCAATAATTCTTATTTCCTTGTTTTAATTCGCTTATTATATCGGTAAATTTAGCAGATTTTTTATATTAAATAGAGTCAAATAGTTTCAAATATCGTAGAGAATATGTGTGTATTCTGCTATTGCCTTGTTGACATTATAAAATGATAAATTTAAGTGTATTAAGTATAGAGGGAAAAAGAGATTAATCAATAAATGGAGGCGGAGGGACAATCAATGACGGAGAGAAAATAAATGATGATTGATGATAACTCTGTATTATCCGTAACGCAAAATTTTGTGTTTGGAAATTAGGAAGGAGTGCGCCTGGGAAAAAACGCGGACGTATACATAACAAATCACTTGAATAAATTCTGCCGGATTCGCGCTGCCCATTTTATTATTTTATATCTAAATTTTAGAAAGGAAAATAGTCCATTTTTCATTAATGCTTAAAAACTCGGAGTGCCCGCCTTTATAAAGAAATATTATGATTGTTTGTAAAAAATATATATCATTCTATATGGAAAAAATCTTTGAATCCAATTTGCTTCGCTTCTCTCTCTCTCTTTCTTTTCTTTTTATATGAATAATTAAACTATAAAAGTTCTTTCAAATAGAGAATGCAATTGTTCTCTTTCTATTTATAAAAATCTATACGAGTAGGACATTTAAATGAAAACTTTTATTTATTGTCCTCTATATGTGATATATAGTTTTAAAAATAAATATACATATATATATATATACCCTTGCATTCATATAAAATACTTCCTTATTTTTCATGCTCATCCAGAAATATACCTGCACTTAAATATAAGTGTAAATTATCACAATAGGCCGATCTAATCAATTGTTTTGTCTCACGCGTCTAAATGTGATATTGTGTTTATGTTCACGCGTGCGCGTTTCTGTTTCCTCTATTTATAAATTGTAATTTCGATTCTCTACGAATTGAAATCCATAATATAAATTAACTTTCACACATCCAAAATATAATTAGAAGTTGATGGTGGTGTCTTGTCCAATCCATGGAAAGGGGGGGCGTGCCATTGCCCCGTTAGTCAGCCACATTTCAGAGTACCCTGTAGGCCTTTACGGGCTCACGACACCGTATTTCACCCTACAGGACAGTTCCTTACTTGTGCTGCTTCTCCCGCCCACCACGTATAGGAGGGGTTGGACTTCTGGGCAGGAATTATAAGTTATATTAATATAACATTTTACGAAATTTTATTTTAACAAAATAAAACAATTTCATATTGTCATTTCTGCAACACAAAACATTTGGGAGGACCTGATTCATCAATGGTGAACTATCATTCCGACTGCGCGATATTTACGTGTATTCAAATGACGCCTTATGGCTTTTTATCAAGGGGTTGTGGAAGAGCATTGCATGATGCATTAATTTATATGTACACTCATGAACAAAACTTACGGATGTTGGAGCTTTAAGCATGTATATCAGGATTCAGAAACTCTGAAAGATATTTGAAACACAGTGACCTTTATTGAAGACAATTTTATTGACAATTTTACAACTTCATTGAGATAACCAATTGTAAACAAAATTGCCTCTGTCTCCTTCAAAAAAAAAAAAAAGACGACCGGAGACCTCATTGTCCATGAGTTTATTCACATATATTCCCCCATTTTGTTCTTTAATTTATGATTACCATAGTTGCTTTGAATACCTTTTCTGAGAATTCATCTCAAGCCCAGGATATATAATCAGAATAGAATAATATCAAAAATTCAATATTCTGATAGATTAAAATAGCGAATCCACTGAGGCGGATCACCACTGATGAGCTAGATCCTCCTAATAATTTAACATCAAGGATAATAGAAAATTGTTTTATAAATATCTTAAACAATCATTCCTTTCTAGTTTCGGATAGTCAAGTAGAATAGTCCAATAAAATACTACAACGATCTGGTAGACCAAATTAGCGAAACCTAGGGAAGGTTTACTACTAATGTGAGGCAAGCCTTCCCATTAGTAAAATCACACAGTAAGACCATAGGAAACCGTTTTATTTATAAGTAACAAAATCGCCTTAAAATGGTTTCATTTCCAGTATTGTCTATACTCTTACGATTCTTACAACGACCTATTTCCGAGAAGACTGCATCAATCGACAGTGACAATGGCCTTGGGAGAACAACTTGACCACCATTTACAGACACTAAATGCGTCAATAAGAAAACATAAAGCTGGCGTTTCCGTAGAGCGTGGGCCGCGCCATAGGGAGTCCATCCGCCACCGCGTCCCACATTCTGCCTACCCACCTCAGAGGAGCCATAAATTCCCCGCAGCGCATCCTTGTTTCCTAAGTAATTCCTGGAACGCATCTCCTTATCTCAGAGCAACTGCTTCCACGACAAAGGATAATGGAACAATATTTCTTCTCATTTGAATACGAGACATTTTGAGTAAACAAAACTCAATAAAGTGAAACCCCCAAAAATAAACTTTTTCAGTATTTCTTTTTCGAATAGAACTGGGTTCCCTATAGTCTTTTCTTCAATGAAAACTATATTAAGAGGGCCTCTCTCTTGTGTGTGTGTTAATCAGCGGTGAACCTTCCCAGCAGTTATTCCTTTCAATCGACCATACTCAGATATTGGTATCTGTTCTGTATCCGCATATTTAGAAATATTTTTTATGGTTAAGTTATTTAAGCAAAGGATGGACAGAAACTTTTAAATGTTTGTGCGATATAAATATTCAAAAAACTTTCTTCGAGAATCCCTCTTATTATTTGAAAAAAAAAATGTTTTCCCCAAAAGGTTTCATTTATATATATATAGATGGCGACTTGTGTTTAAAATGAAACCACATCAATAATCGGTCGTCCAAAGAACCCGCATAAAGACCGAATTAAAGGTAGAAAATCCACTAACATTTAAGATATACATAGCTTTATAAATACAAGTTATAATAAAAGCATTTAAGATATCGTTTATTATCTTGAAATATTTAAAAACTAAATTGGTATTCATAATTCACGTAATACATAATTGAAGCCCTTTCTTCAAATTTCAATGGTTCACAAAATTGACTGATTATATTGCCCGTATTAAGGAACTAAGGCTTCCTAAGCTGATCGAATTGGAGATATTTGATCCAACTTCAATTTTTTTATTATATTAGGAGATCCAAAACTGGATTTTTCCATTATTATCCCTAATAGACAAAAGTGGACATGATAATCATGGTAGTTAGCGAATGTTTGACTATAGATAAGTTTGCATATAGCCTCTATAAAAAACCCTAAATTAAAATTTTCTAAAAGTTGTAAATTCCATTGTGTAAATATTATTAGAAAATAAAAGAATAATTTCTTGCAAAATAAGATTTTTTGTTAGAATATCGGTGATAAGCTCAGGAGTTTTTCGACAATTCTTCGGATTTAAACAAAACAAATAAAAAGGATTAAGTTAAACGGACGTTTCTTAAAACAAGAAAATATTTGAAATTTTATAAAACTTCCTTTTAACCTAAGGCCCATTTGGTTTTTTAAAATTCTATGAGAGGATAAGAGTTGAAAACCTGAAAGCCTGCATTGCAACCAATCATATTTCCTCTGAATATTTTCATATTTTTATATCCTAAAAAAAATGCTATTTCGATCGTTTTTTAAAAGGAACAATTTATTATGTAAAATCTAATACATAGAACACATAGAATCATCAAAAAAAGAATTTGAGATTTGAATTTGTTACGAAATCTTATGTACGCACACAAATAAAGAGGAATATATATAGATGGTATTTTTTCCGCGGGGGATATTGATTTAAAAAGACAAATGTGTCGCCTCTCCCGTCAAAATAGACGTTAAAGCTAGACGCCATCTATTGACTGTCGCTGCAAACTAGCGGCCTCGGGTCGGTGACAAAGCCACAACACCAGCTTTGGCAAACTGAAAAGCGTCCACCTAGAGACCATGGTAGGGGATAATGGCCCTCGTCAGCCTAAGACAAACCTTATTCCATGAAATATACAAGGGATCTAATAGAATCTTGACAATCTGCCAAAGAGGTGTTTAGCTGGCAAAGTGGCTGGGCCAAATCTATGGCTAAAATATAAATGGAAATTTTGCCGGGAGGATATTGATCTAAAAAAACAATGGTCGCCTCTTCCGTCAAAATAGACGTCATCTAAATATACATTTAAAAACTACAAAATATTTCTCACACTGAGTTTCTTTTTATTTCAAAAATCCATAAGCCATTTGTTCCTCTTAGACCTATTATAGCATATCACGAGTATACATCTCTCATCCAAGCTTCATTACTCCTGATAAATACACTACATTGTTCTTCACAGGCAAAGGACCCTTTTTAAGTTTTCTCTTTGACTTGAGAGTTAAAAATGATCCAACATGTGAATGCTGTCTAGATGTTGAAACACCAGACCATCTTTTGTTGGCTTGCCCTATGACTAACCAAATTGTACTTGCTTGCCTTGACATAATGCCAAATCATCTTTCTGTATATACTCAATCTTATGAAAACTTTGGCGAGTTTAGAACTATTTGTACACAAATTATAAATCACTACTAATTCACCGTGAAAAATAATTAAATATATATATATATATATTTGAAAATAGAGCAATCCATAGTTAAATCTTTAATTAAAAAGGCATATATTGGATCAAAATATCATTTATTTTACCAATATTTCAGTTGGCTAAACGCCAACCTTTATCAAGGTGTTATAACATTTTAAAGTGTGTCAACAGCAAACTCCAACAACAAGTTTGTTGTTGACATACTTTAAAATGTTATAACACCTTGATAAAGGTTGGCGTTTAGCCAACTGAAATATTGGTAAAATAAATGATATTTTGATCCAATATATGCCTTTTTAATTAAAGATATATATATGTATATAATTTATAGCACAATAGTCTGATAGACTTCGTACTTCTGTAATAATAAAATAAAATAAAAACATCTCTCATCAAAAGACCTCTCTAGATATTCAACAAGGTATACACCGCATCCATTGTAAAGTCAAGTAAATCCTTTTCAATATCCAGAATTCTTAATTTTATTATGCGAATTAGAAATTCAAAACCAATTCCAGAGTATAAGATCTGTTCCTTTGATGTTACTTCCCTTTTCCTCTCTCTACCACATGATCTGATCATAGACACCTTAAAAGAATTACTCACAACCAAAAAAAACTCATTGTGAAGAAAATTTTGTAGTTTTTGAAATACTTTTCACAAATTTACCTTAAATCCTATATATATATGAAATAGTAAAAATACCATATATATACTGTAAGTTTTATCGACATTTTAACTTCAAGAAAACCCGAAAAATATTTTTTTTCCTTATTGAATATAGAAAAATAGAGAAGATTTTGGAAAAGGGTATTTTAGTTGAAAACTTGTTCCATTGAGATATTTAGAGTTATTTTATAAAATTCGGAGGAACACATATATTTTATAGGAGGAAATAGACTTTGTGGAAATGGCTTAAAGGGAAGTGCTGGAGAAGAATGGCAAGGCCATTGAGTCGGCCCAACTTGGGATAACAGGAAAACTGCAGTTAAGATAATCTCTCGCTTCTCATCTTGTTGAAATCTTAATGGTTCTATTGGCTGCTGCTACTGAAGTAATTTCTGATGAAAATAACTCTTCAAAGTGCATGTGCTCTCCTCGCTGCTTTGGATGTGATATAGCTCTGCAATACTATCATGTAATTATATGGCGTGGAGGAATTCATTTATACTTTATATATTTATCTTCTGTCTTATCTAAAAAAAATCAAAATAAATTGTTACAGTGATCACACACGCCCTACACATAATAAGTCTATTTTGATATTCACACATGATTAATAACAGATAATAACTTCCTTATATTTATACAATTTTTATTATATTTACCCGCATATATAGAATACAAATATGCATTTATATATATATATATATATATATATATTATATCATATATAAAAAATATATATTTCATAATTTATGCACCTTATCCCAGTACAATGTCACATTTGTACTATTTTTTTTTTCACATTGTGTCGCGGTCTCACGCAATTCTGGCCTTAACTACCCGTTTCATGATTTCTCAGGATGCCTGAATGACCAGTTTTTTGGTCGTTGAAGTACAGCTTGCACCACGCTGATGAGGGCCAACAGCCCGAAACGCGTTTGTGGTTAGCTTTTCTTGAATAATCAAGAATGGGTATTTGGCCAATTCTGGAATAATTAAAAATCAACGAGAATAGCTTATATTTTTTCCGATAGATGGCGCAAGCCATCAGCAACTTTCAGTTGCACGATAAGGAGATGCCTTTTTCATAATATATATGTATATAAATTTCTTTCTCTCATTATTTATTATCATTAGAATTTTTTTTCTGGGGTGAGGTACATTGAATCGTTCTGATGCATAATTATAGGAAGAGGTGCCTCTTTTGATACATATATATATTTCGTGGTTCGTGGATGGCTTTCCTTGATTTATCAAGAAAATGGGTTGGCTAAATATCAGGGAATACACTAAATCAACGTTTAGTTGATTTCTGTTCCACTAGATGGCGCTCTGCCGTTTAAAAAGACATGTGCTCGTGGTCGGAATATGCTTATATATATATATAATATATATTAATAAAAAGGCATATTTTGGTTCTAAAATAAAACAAAACATTCTATTTATTACAAAATTCCAATATTTCAATAGGCTGTACGCCTAACTTCGTCGGAGCTTTTCTTGTTTTTAAACTGCTTTAGTTGATCACACGATGCCTTCACGCGACGATATATAAAATATTTACAACTCTGGGGCTAAAATATTTAGACAAAAATATAAATAAGTATAGACTATTAAGTAGAACTGCTCTTCACTGAAGGTTAATAACGAGTTTACAAAATGGGAAGAGGAGCTCTTAAAAAGAAGCTCCTCTTCCCATTTTGTAAACTCGTTATTAAGTATAGACTATATATGTACATTTACAAAAATTAAAAAATAATATATGATTCCTGAAAAATATATATATTTATCTATAACTAGCGGATGTACCCGGCTTCGCCCGGGTTTTACCCGAGTAAAGGTTTGTCTAACGAACATTTGTTAAAACAATTCTCTATAAACTTATAAAAAAAATAATAGATATATTTTGATAATTTGAAACTCGTAAATTTGAATCTCTCGATAAAGTGAACATTTTTTCCCGGTCCCTTGATAAATACTCGATTAGTTGAATAAAATCAATATTAATTGGTTCCCTCGGTAATTGGAAGTTAAAGGAATAGTATCTTGCCTTGGAATTGTATCATTATTCTTGTCTCAAATAATTGCCGTGTCATCCTGAATTTTGTCTTTCCTAATTTTCTACATTACAAAATCATCGTTTTATCTAGTGAACATTTTTTCCGGTCCCTTGAAAAATACTCGATAACCAGATTTGACTTGTGCGCAATTAATAGATAGAAAATCTTACTTTAGATAAATAATCGGGTAAAACCTGGGCGTTGCCCGGGTCATTCGGCTAGTACTAAATAACTTCCCAAAGTTTCATGGTGTTCCAATGAGTGGTTTGGTCAGGCATAAAGGACAGACACACACACACACATACATTCATTTATATATACAGTGGTACCTCGACATACGAGCGCCCCAACATACGAGTTTTTCGAGATACGAGCCGACGAGCAAGTGATTTTTTGCTTTTAGTTACGAGCGAAATTAGAGATACGAGTTCGGTTCGGTAGTGTTGAAGATATTAATCTGTGATTTTAAATGTTTCTTTTTGACCAGTACTTTTGTTTTGTTTTTGCTTCTCCTAAAATGTTTCTTTCTTCTTCTTCATTATTATTTGTTCTATATGCAAAGCTTTGTTTTTTGAGACTTGAATAAACAAATTCAAGTTTATTATATTTTTGTGTGCTTTTAAAGTTAAAACACAACAGGTAGTAACACGCAGTCGCGCCATCATGATCAGTTAGCAGCGTGCTTCCGCTGTGATAAGTTGTGTTTTGTGTTCGCGTTTTGTTTTGCGTTTACATTTACAGTTTTAGTTCATTTATTTTTATAACCATGGATCGGAAGAAAGTTTGTAAAAAGTC
Organism: Cordylochernes scorpioides; assembly: GCA_030710605.1. Classification (NCBI taxonomy): domain Eukaryota; kingdom Metazoa; phylum Arthropoda; class Arachnida; order Pseudoscorpiones; family Chernetidae; genus Cordylochernes; species Cordylochernes scorpioides. The sequence continues at coordinate 166,686,577 of CP092886.1, forward strand.
AAGTGCTAAGAAAAAGATGATGAGTATTGAATTAAAACGTGAAATTATAGAAAAACATGAGCAAGGTGTTCGAGTTGTTGACTTGTCGAGGCAGTATGGCCGTAGTACGTCCATGATATGTTCTGTGCTTAAACGGAAGGAGTCGATAAAGAGTGTAACGCCGGCTAAGGGCCTTACGATAATTTCCAAGCTGCGAACCTCCCTTCATGAAAATATGGAGAACCTGCTGATGGTGTGGGTGACAGAAAAGCAGCTCCAAGGAGATACCTTGACGCAGACCATAATTTGTGAGAAGGCAAGAGAGGGAGGAAGAAAGAAACCTCCTTGGACATGTTTTTTTTCTAAACGGCCTACAGGTGAAAGTGAGAAAAATGTAGCGAAAAAGGCAAAGACCAGTGAGGATATCTAATTTATTTCTTTACATTTTCTTTTTGTTTTTGTGCAATAAATATTTGATATTTATAAATACGGTTTTATTACTTAAAACCACGTAACAAAAATAACTGGGGTGACATTTTGGAGGTTGGAACGGATTAATGGTAGTTCAATTGTTTTGTATGAGGAAATTTGCTTCGAGATGCGAGTAATTCAAGATACGAGCAAGGTTGCGGAACGAATTAAACTCGTATGTCGAGGTACCACTGTATATATATTTAAAATAGGCGATATTGTTAATATTAAAAAACAATGGTTGCCTGTAAAGTCGGTTTTACGGGCGAAGATTTTACGTGACAACGGTAGAATATTTATTGATATGAATATAATTAAATTGCACAATAGGAACAAGGAATTGAATGAAAATAAGAATTGCACAAATTTTAACTATAGAAATATATTTTGTTTACTAAAACATTGTACATGTAAACTTAAACTTAACTAATTCCTATTTGAGTGATTTTGTTGAGGATAGGACGATGATAGGACTTGCATAAATGGAAGGCGCGGTGAGACCAAACGTTCACTGATAGGATCCAGAGGCGGTAGACCTGGAGGTATGTCAGGATATGAGAAGCCGTTGACCTTTGCGAGAGTAGGAAGCTTACGCTTATTCAGTGATTGTCTACAGGTGTTGCAAGACTTTGTATAATCCTCCTTGCGTAGCTGCCGATTTTCCTTAACGTACCAATCCGAGATTACCTTCAGTTGTAGTGCAGTGATGGTTTTAAGGTCATTCTTGAACCACAATCTGTCACAAATCGAGCAAGCATGGCCAAAATCGTTGTCCAGGAAAGTAGATTGAAATCTCCGTATTGACGATGACCATTTGGTATACCAGGTGGATTGTTCCAGTTGAATTGCTGTTTGGCTTGAAGAAGTAGTCGGTTGTACATCAGTCCGAGAAGATGCTGCTCTACGTTGTCGGAATGCACGTTGCCGTTGAGCGTTAGTTAGGGGAACGCTCGTTCTCTCCGCCACGACAGGAACGCTTGTTCTCTCCACCACAGAACAAGACGTTGAAGCAGGTGACTCTGACGTACCGCTGGTGAGGGCTATGTTAGCAGATTTACGTAGCTTGAACCTGCGTTGCCTCTCCGCAGCCGCTTTTGCAAAGGCTCTTACTTGTTCAGGAGTTCTGGTCAATGCTTTTCGTAGTCTGTACTCACGTTGTCGCTGAGCATTCGTTCTGGCGGTAGAGGTGGTGTGTGGAACAACGAAAGGTACTGCAGACGTTGACGGCACGATATCCTCCGTCTCCATTGAAGTACTGGAAGTTGAAGGCACCGTTTCCATTGTTTTGAGAGTGGTGATTCCTGTTGAACATTTGAAATTGAATGGATGAATTTTTAATTTTAAAGAATCAATTTGAAAATCAAAACACTTATTCAGATCGAAGGTTCAAATTTTTGCTAATTAAATTTGAAACTATTTAAAATTTGTAAAATAATAATTAATTAATTAATTAATTTTAAACTAATAATTTACTTAACACTATCAACATTTATCAATAGTATGACATAACCTATAAACTCAGTTTCTCAACTTTTGTGTCAATCTAACAATTAATCAATCAATCATAGTTTACGATAATGAAATATCAGTGTACAATTATTTACCTTTATTGTTGTAGTTGTTGTAAATGACGAATCTAAGCACTCCACATTTTCACTACAGACACAGCTGACGATACTTTAACCACACGTGTGAACTTGTATTATGACGCTTTCTTGTTTTTCCAACGCCAAGAACGTTCGAGAAAGACAAAGACAGAGACAAGCATGCGCCGATTCAATGCGCCTAATTCTCTAGCGCTGCGCGCGCAGCACTCTCGTTCGGTGACTCATCGTAACGTTACCGGGCGTTACACTTTTTCATAAGTGACTCCCAGCCGCAACCTAATTTAAGACGTTGTCACGTCAAAATATTCACACCTTTATTTTGCAAAATTAATTTTCTCCATAATATTAATATTTATATCAATTTTTTTTCTCTCCATTGAATATAAGCAAAAATAATTTTTAAAACTTAATTCTATTGACGTTATGTGGCGCTGAGTTTGTTTTTGACCTACATTAATATGTTGTAATACATACCTTGATAAAGGTTGGCGTTCAGCAAACTGAAATATTGGTAAAAAAAATGATATTTTGGTCCAATATATGCTTTTTTATTTAAAGATTTATTTATGGATTGCTTTATTTTCAAAAATATATATTTATATTGATTGGATGTTGCGAATAGCTGTGGCTTTATTTTGACATTTGGTATCTAAACACTTATAAAATTTGTTAAAATTTTCAAAACAAATATATTCATATATATGTTATAAAAACAAAATAGAAATGAATGAGATTTTCTGTTGTATTTTGATTGTTGAGGATTATGGTAATGGTCATGCAGTCGTGGTTGGAATAATAATCTTGAAAATATAAAATCTTGATCAGAGATTTCCTTATTTGAGTTAAGGGATATATATATATATGAAATACATAATTTTTGATAAGAGTAATGCCTGGCTTAAGGCGAATAGAATAAGGAAAACAAAAGATTATTTACATAATGTACAAAAGTTTTGAGCCGGCCATCGGGGAACAACAACAATGAGTTTTTATAGGGTAAGCGTGACCTCTGGCGGTCGATTTAGCAGAGTATTTGAATCTATGAAATTATATATATTTTTTTAAATAAAATAATATTTTAATATAACAATTTTAAATAAAATATTTTAATTTAACATATATATAACAAAGAAAGGGCTGCAAGTATGAAGGGCAGAGATATTAGAAAGAGAACTATGTAGGGTCACGAAGACGATGCAGGCAACAATAACGGCGTGAATCACGGAGGAGTGTTGACCGATAGCCTGCAAGAGAAATATTTGATGTGACATAATGTTTGACTTTGATAGCTCTGACGGATGGCGCGCTATAAAAACTGCCCCCGCCCTGCTGGGAACCCTCTGTGGCTAGATTCACTAAGTTACCACCGTTCTCTTGATTGTATCATACGTGGAACTTGATCGTGGTCAAATAATGGAAAATAAAGTGGACATGTTTTAATAAAATGGTTACTTTAATTCAATATTGAAAATTATATATCGCTTCTAATATATTAATATGAACTGCCTCTTTGATGGAAATCAAATTTGAATCGAAACTTGAAGCACCTAAAACCATCTGTACAGTACGATTACCTGATACAAACCAAAAAACGATGAATAAACAATATTTTGGTTATTAATATATGGTTAATAATATATAGTGGTTATTATTTGGTTTTTAATTAATATTTTCTTTGTACTGATTAGTACAACCAAATAATATATGTTTTACTGGAAGTCATATATATTAATCATATAAATATATATATTAAAATCAAAAAAGGCATATCCTGACCACGTTCACATGAACCTTTTGATGGCACAATGCCATCTGGTTGAACAGAAAACAACTAAACGTTGATTTAACCTGTTACCTGATATTTGGCCAACCCATTTTCTTGATAAACCAAAAAAAGTCAACCACGAACGGGTTTCGGGCTGTTGGCCCTTGTCATTTTTTCACACACACACATATATAAATATATATTAAAAAAGCATATTTATATATATATTTGAGCTTATATAATTTGATAAACTCATTTAAAATCTATCTTTACAAGAGTACGGTTACCCGATACAAACCAAGCAATAGTGAATAAACAATATTGGTCTTTTATCAGGAGTTGTATTTATTAGTAAAGCCTAATGTTACTGAAGGTCAAATATATATAACATTATAGTATTGAAATTCGATTTTTTTGTATTAAACTTAATTTTTTTAAGTAAAAATGACGAGTTTGTATGGCTATATAAAACAAAAAAAAAAACTATAAAACAAATTTCTACTATGTTTAAAAAAAACTTTGTGCCACAAATGTGTGTGTATACAAACAGAAACATATATATAAATCAAGAATCAATCAACTTGAATATTTACAATATGAATTTATTTGATGATCAGATATATTACTTGATTTCTTTTATTATATTTAGATTGATTGAAAGTTTCTTCATTCTCTCGAAAAATAAACACAGAAATACCTAATGGATGATACATTTGGAATATTGTTTATATAGTTCCTTTTTAATGAAATATGTTTTTCTTTGTTTTAATTTTAATCGAATTGGAAAAGTAAAATATAATATTAATTTTAATCCAAATTTTGTTTGGGAAAGTAAAACCAAAACCAATAGTCTAAAATATGGAATTTTTATCTTTCTTTTTTTTTGGTTGAAACTATATTTTAAAATAGCTACACATAGTGAGAGACGTGATCTGTTATTTTTGGATATTAAGTAGTGTAGCTGTTTTATCGGTGGTTCTGTTCAACGAAATAATTTGTATTAACATAAGAAAATATTTACTGAAAAAGTCATATATTGGATCAAAATATCATTTATTTTACCAATATTTCAGTTGGCTGAACGCCAACCTTTATCAAGGTATTATAAACATTTTAAAGTGTGTCAACAACGAACTCAGCGCCACATAACGTCAATAGAATTAAGTTTTAAAAATATTCTTATATTCAATGGGGAGAAAAAAATTGATATATAAATTTGACGTTATGTGGCGCTGTTGTTGGCACACTTTAAAATGTTTATAATACCTTGATAAAGGTTGGCGTTCAGCCAACTGAAATATTGGTAAAATAAATGATATTTTGATCCTATATATGACTTTTTCTGAAGATTTTTTTTATGGATGGCTCAATTTTCAATAAGAAAATATGTGAATGAATACTGCCCAATCCATAGGTTAAAATGATTAATAAGGAGGCGTATATCTTTTGGATCTAATTGAAACACCGTTTTAAAAGTGAAAAGTTATATTTCGAAAAGCTGAAAGTTTATATTCTTCACGCATATTGACGACTTAAACTCTCGACGTAGAGGTGGGTTTTCGTAGTGCTGTTAGGATGGACTGTTGAGTTTTTCTGGATTCGGATTTCTAAAAAAATATTTATAGTTTTTCAGATGCATTTTTTTTTCTATTTTTTTCTATTTTTTTCTATTAATGCTATTTCTGTCTATAAATAATAAACAAAACGGTAACCGAATGAGTTTGTTGCTTATATATTTTTGTCTTTTATTGAGCCCAAACTTTCAATGAAAATCTTTCTTGTTTTTTTAGGTATACTATGGAATATTATTTCACTCTTTTTCTAGTCTGTTATATGATTATTTATATGATAGAGTGAGTTATCGACTAATAAAGAAAAAGGTCTATTACTTTGTAGTCTGTATTTTTGCTGCTTCTATAAACTAGTAAATGCATTTTAAATCGTTATAAAAGCTAAAAATAGCAATTGAAACAAAAAGTCCCAATTTAAAAACGCCATAATCAAATTTAATCAGGATAATCCGAGAGGTCTCACGGCGCACCTGACTTTGCGAAGATTGAAGTTTATGAGTGAACTTCGTTGCCTCACCATGCGTACAGCCTTGACCTGGCACCCTCAGACTTCTACTTTCTAGTTGTTTACTTCGTAAAACATTTTAACGCGACGCAATATTACTCCGATATCTGTTAGAGGATGGTTAGAAGAATTGGATAAGGCGTTTTACCAAAGTGATTTTGCAAGTTGAAACAACGCTGGATCAAATGCGTGCAGAAAAAAGGTAATTGGATGATTCTAATATATAGAGGACTGTTAGAAGTTCTTATATACAGAGTGTCAGATTTATATATATAAAATGTACTACCATTTGTGCAATATTTATTGACCGAACGTTTTTATCTTAAATGAGGCATTGGAGGGATAGTTTCAGCATTAAAGACGCGCAAAATAAATGTCTCTAAAACAAACAAAGAAATCACAAATAATCTCTAAAAAGTGTTACAAATAACAAAATAATATATAAATAGGAATATTTTGAAAAATGTGACTTTTTCACCGAATACTAATGCATAGAAAATTTGTATTATTTTATATACACACATGCACACACACAAAGCCTTTATTGAGACTCTCTGGTTTCACACAGATTCTCCATTATATGAGAAGGGGTTTTATATAAGTAAAAAAAAGAAATTCAATAAAGATCCAGTTGATTAGTATTATTATATATATATAAAACTGACGTTTAATTTACAACTAATGATGTTATTGTATTTTCAAATATTGTTTAAGAAATCATTTCTCAATATTAAAAATATTTTCTTCAAGTTTTTTTTTAAATACAAATGACTCCCCATAGCCTTTGTCTTATTGAAAAACGTACCAATACCTTCCAAAGTTGTTAAGTGCATCGCCAGGGTCCAACTAATAAAGAAACGGAAGTAGAAGCCATGTAATTTTGGCCGTAAATATGTCCGCGCCTTATCTCCTTCCTTTGTCGAGACGAGTTGAGAAAGATAACTGCGAAAATTGGAGGTCATTTTCCCCGAGGGTTTGTTTCTTTCTACGGGCAACTTAGCTGAGGTCCGACCGATGGAACCTGAAAGTGCATAGCGCATTTTGCAACAATTGATGGTCTCTTTTTATAGTATCACAGTAATAGTTAAGATATAAAACCTACAATTACTATTTCTACTAACTAAATAAACCTCTATGACATTAATATCAAGTTAGAGTAGTGTATAAGGCGATGTTTTTGATAATAAAACCTTTTTATAGTAAAATACACTTTGTTAAATTATAATAATCAATGAGAGATATCTTGACTAAGGATTCAAGTACAATCGTATTGTATTAGGGCAAAAGGTTTCTTTAATATAACGCCTTCGTACATCGTCTCGAACTACTTCGTTCATATACAGGCACAAGTATCTCTATGAGAAAGTTCTAGGTGTCGCTAGACTCGTTAGCGATGTCCATCGTACTCTGCCTAGGAAGCAGAGTCACCTAGTACATAATCAATGCACATAGCATTTATATATTAATTTTCACATAACCTTTCAATACACTAATAATTTTGCATACTATGCACCTATGTAATTGACAATATTTCAATAAATCACTTTTAATTGTTTTTGTTGTCGTTGTTGCTTATTCCTCAAGTCGTTTAAACGATCTGCATTACTTTTAATTGTAAAATGGTCTAAGAGAATGGTGTCTAAGAAATATTCAACCGTTTTTTGTGCATTTATACACAAGAGTCCTAAATATCGTAAAAAATACCACACCTTTATAAAATAAATACTACCGTGGTGTGTCCTCAAGAAAAATTGCCGATTTATTTTATATGGATTTACGATATTATTTTTATATCGATGCAGTATTGTTTAAATCTATTTATGCGTCAAATTTTATCTCTCTATCTATTCAACTTTTGCCTTGAAACTATGTACTCTGACCAATATGTTAAGTTGAATGAGGTTGAGACAAGATGTGAATGATTCGTTATTTTTTTAAAGAGAAAAAACTAAAAAATCAATAAAAGATGTGTGTTGTATACAAATATATGAAGCTATTTTAAACACTAGCATAAGAAAATCAACACCACAACACCAGTTTATTCCAGTAAATTCGGACAAAAAGCCAACAACCTGTTTTCCATGTTTTCAGGCTATGGCCCTCATCAGTATAGAGGCGGCTTCGATTTAATAACATTCTACGAGAGGGATTATGAAATCGGTCGATTTACCAATTCTAGGTACATGAATATATCTTCCTCCTTCAACTTTATAATATATATACGAAAACATAGTAAAATAAATAAATATGGTCAGGTGTTAATATTAAAATCATCCTGTATGGCACGTGTGCCCAATAAAGGCTATTGTTGTTGTTGTATTAAAATCGAAAGAAGCATATCCTAACCACGTTCACATGAACTTTTTTTAGATTTACAAAATTTTAGAATTACAAAATAACGCTACTTTAAAACTATTGTTCGGTAATAGCTTTGACTATACTGACACTATATTTTTACCGCAATATCAATTTATTTTGACACCTTCTTTAATTTATTATATATTTTTCGTGCGTGTGTACATATATGGCATATATAGACGACAGATTACGATCATATATACGAGTATGTATACAACGGTTGTTTGAATTGTAATAAGAGAGAAGGAAAAAATTTCTCAGGAGAAGACGAATAAATGCAATGTGAGAGATTCTTTCAACCGACTCTCTCAATTGCACGATCGGGGATTTTTCTTAATTTTACCACTCTCATTCAATGTCAGTATTTGATTCTGAAGCTTTAGAAAAACACAAGATAATTCAACAAAAGATAAGGAAAGATCAAAAATGCTAACTAAACTCCGAGAGAAGAATTACAAAAACAATAACAAGATTCAAAATGAAACACTAAAAAAGAGTGACAATATATCCAAATGGCACAAGAATCTACAGGACATGCAAAAATTGTCCTGGTGTGGAACTAACACCTACCCACATATTTTCATTTCGCAATGACCGCAGCCTTGCAGAAAATTGACATGGACCAAGAACAGCAACTTTACATACCCTACATACCCAAGATAGAGGACATTGCGACTGCTGTAAATGAGATGCATGGAGACATCTGAGGCTCTTCATTGGACACGACAACAACAACTCTCATCCAGTAAATTCTTCTCATTGTTCTAATTTTGGCATAATCAGATCATGCTATATTGCCAGGAGACAAATTCATCTCTCATCAGCAATTACTTCTTCTTAAAAACATAAAGTTTTCTTCAAGCCCTTTTGTTTCTCTCACAGGATGATGTATCGCACCTGAAGTCTATAATTTGTGATGCTTTATTTCTGCATTAAGTACTCCATCCTAATATTTGTGTTTCCCCCTTCGAATGTGTTTTGTGTAGAAATAACTTTGAACATTTTTAGAAAGGTATTCATCTTTAATATCAGGACTTCATTGCATTCCTGTAATGACGGCTTTTATTTGTTGTTGTTGTTGTCGTGTCCAATGAAGAGCCTCAGATGTCCCCATGCATCTCTATTATAGCAGTCGCAATGTCCACTATCTGCTCTTCTTTGGAAAATGGGTGCCGTTGCCACGTTAGTCACCTTGAACCAGAATTTGGTCAAATATTCCAAGGGTCCAGGGGGGACCGGTGTGGTCGGACTTCTCCCTCCCCCACGGCTTTTCTTTCATATATATAATTTGAATTTCCTTTAAGGTGTTCTAATTACTCAGTTTACATCGACCCAAGGGTATACCAAAGTCTGTTCATAAAATTTCAATTCAATGAATATACTTCTTTTGTTTCCCATTTTAAAGAAAATAATGGTTACTCTTAGTCCCAACTTCTTTTTCTTTCAATTTTTAAAATATGTGAAACCATTATATATAGCGCACTCTCTTCTAAATAATGCATTTTATCACATTTTTCAGAATTATATTTTGAAAATTCTAATATGCATTACTCTCTTTTATCATTGCATCTCCATGTCTATGGCGTTCTTCTTTACATGATGTCATCTATACTCACATCATAGAATCCTTTCCAATTTGTCTAAATGATCTCTCTCATATATATACGTACTTTCCACAATATTAAAGAGAATCGAATTATCAAACAATTATATTTGAAAATAGCATGGTGTCGCTGAAGACCCACTGGCGATTCTCCACCAAACTCTGCAGCGCTGGCAGAGGCGCCATATTCATTGTACATAGTAAATATAATCCATATTATCTTTTTTTCAAATAGTGCAGACTGTGCATTTTGCATGTATTGACAAGATGTCAATAAAATTATTTTAATTGTCAATTGTCAAATAGCATCTCCCGATCGTGCAACCTGCATCTGCAGATGACACAAGACATCAGCCACTTTCAGTTGCACAATCAGGAGAAGCCTTTTTCTTAATCTATCCACCTGATCCCAGTACAATTTCACTTTTGTATCATTTTTCATATTGTATTTGAGTTTGTGAAATATTTTCTTGAATTTTCATTTTGAATAGAATAAAAAAAAACAAATGAAAAAATTTAAACAATTTAAAATAATTTAATTTTAAAAAATATTTTGAAAAAAATATTTAAAAAAAAAACAATTTAACAAAAATAATTTTAAAATATGATATAAATGATTCAAATGAAAAATTACATTCATGCAGGTCGGTTAGTTTTACCTTTAGAACATATATATATTTGTATACATTTTTGGAAATATGATTTAAAAAAGTTTATACTCGAGTATTTTAAAATATTTAGAAAAGCAAATGAAGTTTGAGAAACTCCCGGATTGAGCAGAGGAGGCGCCAGAATCTCGCTTAGAGACGTTCAACTTCTGCAAGTTCAGCGCATGCGCAAATGATGTCAGACGATCGTAGCGCCAAAGTTTAGTCTCCACACCACACCGCCGTCAAAACGCCCTCTAGCGGCGTCCAATTTGGGAAACTTGCCAAAAATGTATAGGTAAAAGTTTATATTCCGCTAAGGAAATAAAATTTGAACAGAATTTTTTTTTTTTTTTGTGAAAATAATCTTATGATATTTAGATGAAATTTGTAAGGTTTTGTGTGTGACGACATGACATAAGGAAAAAATAAGAATACTCGGCGCAATGTGGAAAATTCGGAAAATCAATTAGACAATTTTATAAATTAAGAAAAAGGCATCTCCTGATCATGCAAATTAAATTTTCACGATCAGGAGATGCCTTTTTCTTAATTTATTCACCTGATCGTAATAAAATATCACTTTTGTACTATTTTTGTTTACATTTTATAAGTATTTTTATAGTTAAACACAATTTTCTTTAATCATTCACTACAATAGAACAGAACACGTTTGAAAATAAAAGTCCTGAAAACTAGTTCAGTAGGAAGAGTTAAATATTTCACGTCAATTCTAGAATAGATATCAAATGTTTTATACATAATTTGTTAGAAAATTTATCATATAAACGACCCTGCACATTATACATTTAATCATATAAAGTTAGGATTGCATTCAAATTCTTTTATTTATTTAAAAAGAAAAAGAAAAGCTAGGAGAATATCCTTGTTATACAGATATATCTTGTAATGAAAGTAAATCAAGAAGATTCTTTCCGAAAGTTCACTTTTATCGTTTTAAATAAATAAAAGGATTTAACGCAATTAATAACACTTTATATCTTTTATAAAATCTTGTTGCACCTTCACATTATTCTCCAGCTGGGAAAAGTTTCGCACATATTGTGTTTCTCTCCCCTGTCAATAAACACACTTGATTGTAACCGCGTTTCACATAATACACTCAGTATACACTAATGGACAAAACTGAAAGAAGTTTTACCTTTTAGCATGTATATCGGAATTCAGACAATAACTCTTTAAAACATTTGATACACAGTGAGCTTTATTGAAGACACGTGAAATGACCAAGTGTGAAAAAATTGCCTCTGTCTCCTTCAAAGGACAGACGACTGGCACAACAAAATACGAAACTTCCTTAAGTTTTGTCCATGAGTGTATGTCATCTTTATAAAAATACAACAATTACAATGTATGGTGGTGTCTTGTCCAGTGTCCCTCCATGGAGGGGGGGGGGGGGGTGCCATTGCCTCTTTAGTCAGCCACATTTCATTACCGTAGCGGCTCGGGACTCACGAGAATTGCAATGTATAATATGCCTTTATAAAATTATACAAACAACTTACAATTTTTTAAACTTATATTTTATTAGGAGCTCTCTTGTATATTTCCCTACCTCAACCTGTAGTTATAATGAATGGTAGGTTGTAGTGTTATTTGTATAATTTTGTATATATATATATTGCGTATGATATTGTTTTTTACAGCACAATACAACAATGTTGGCAAGTTTCTCTAGAGTGGAATGTCGAGGTGACGAATCCACTCCAGGGCCTCCTCTGTGCACCATGGCCGGCATGCGCCCTCGGGCTAGATCTTTTGATCGACAGATATCACCAACTGATGACCAAATATCCTTTAGGATATCCTGGTCTTTACAGCACTAATAATTTTGTATAAGAAAGCGGAAAGTATCCGATGTCGCCGTTGATTTTTTTAAGGAGACAAAAGCAATTTTGTTCACACTTGGTTATTTCGTTTGTCTTCAATAAAGGTCATTACGTATCAAATATCTTTCAGAGTTATTCTCTGAATGCCGATATTAACGCTAAAAGGTACAACTTTTTTTGAGTGCATATAAAAATCTATCGATTTTTCTTTTGGTGGCAAAGACATTCAAAGTATATTTATGAGGTAAAGTAATGAATATCTCTTTCACACAATATATATAATACAATTAATAATAGAGGATTAAATATCTTTATGTACACAAAGCGCATAGTTTAAAAGAGAAAACACAAAGCATGGAAAAAGTGACTATGAATATATTCCCACAGTATTTACAAAGAAATCTCAGTTTTAAGCGATATATGTTATCTTGTTTACTTGTATTAAATGTAATATGTTAGAAATCCTATTGTATTTATTTATCAAAACTTTATAACTGCCATTACCTCTCGCCGATCACCCTCGCAACTAGATTACACAATCTTATCCCATATCTTTTCACAATCAAAATCTCATATATCTTTATGATTGCAGTAAGGGCAGTAGAAATATCGTTCTATTTAAAAGAGTCATAGGATTTCTAAATAGTTCAATTTTTCAATAACAGATGACCCGCTAATGCATCATGTTTATATTGTTTAAATGTGTCTATGTGTTGTTTGCGGAAGAGCAATGCTCGAAGCATGTTTATAACTTTATAAATTCTGTCCTCAAAGCTTAAGTCTCACAGTATGTTCAAAATACCTTTTATAATAATCAATCTTCATCAATCTGTACGAAATCAAAGCATAAAAATAATAATAAAGGAGCGGTAGAGTAGATTAAACTGGTGAAAACGCTAAGAGGGTTCACCACTGATGAGCCAAAATCTCCTATTGTTTCTTTAATTGCATTTAGGTCAGTAGAAAAATTGTTTTATTTAAAAGAATCATACACGTCATAAATACTTATCTTTCACATTTTCAATATTAAAACTATATTAATATTATATATATAGAAACTATATCTATTCTGTATATTGCGATATTTTTATTGTATTATTTACATCAATAAATTTGTGAACGATTATGGTAGCATTCATGTAAAACAATACAGCATGTGAATTGCTGCAACGTCAAAACACCACAAAGATAAAGATAGGGCAATGTTGGCGATAAAATACATGTAGAATTTGAAAATAGGGCAATCCATGAATAAATAGATCTTTAATTAAAAATACCTAAATTGGATCAATTATTTATTTTACAAATATTTCAGTTGGCTGAACGCCAACCTTTTTCAAGGTATTATATGATCCAATATATGCCTTTTTAAAATTACAAAAAATAATTCTCACAATGGGTTTATTTTTATTTCAAAATGCTAGCTTTCAAGCGATAATCGCTCTTCAACGGGCTTAGTAAAACATCGACTATATCCCACAAGAAATATAAAAAATAGCGATTATCGCTTGAAAGCTAGCGTTTTGAAATAAAAAGAAACTCATTGTGAGAAAATATTTTGTAATTTTAAAACGTTTTTCACAATTTCATCATGAATAGAGATTTATATGCCTTTTTAATCAAAAATACATATAGACATATAGATTGACTAGCCGAGTGACCCGGGCAACGCCCCGGGTTTACCCGAAGGACCCGCAGGTGAGAAACTATAGAAGAAAAATTTTAACAAATCAGAAAATGAAATTGCAAACAACAGAACTACACTTCTTTAAGGACATGAGAGCACATGCACTGTATCACCATACGTGTACCATTTTCAAAGACCCTGCTTAGGATTAAAACTTCTCAGAAGCATAACAATAGTACCAACCTAGAGGTTAACTGGTGTGGATGCATTCCTCTGGGAGTAAGACTATTGAGAAATTCAGTAGGGAGTTATTTTGCTTCTCCGCATTCTAACACTCCAACTGTTAACACTGTGGAAACACTGACTCATGTTTGGTAAGCAATTTCAGGGAAGAAACTATAGACATTGGATTAAATAAATTATTAATTAAATTGCATTAAATAAAAATTATTAGATTTAAATAAATATTATTAGAGTGAAAAAAAAAGAAAAAATTAACAAATTAGAAAATAAAATTTCGAAAAATACAACTATATTGCAGATAAGATAAGAGGACCTTATTAAAAAATAAATAAACAAACTGTAATTCGACACTATCGATAATTCGACACTTTCGATAATTCGACACTTTCGATAATTCGACCATTTTAAAAATCAAATTTACAAGGTTGATTGTTGTTTAAATACAACTTTGATTTTGCATGCATAAACACAGGCTCTTGTAGCAAGAACCCAAATATTATTTATAGTCATAGCAAAAGCCAACTTTAGTGAAAACTGATGCCTCTTCAGAATGAATGGAAGACTGAAATCTGAAGGAGCAGAAGATATGGGTCATCTTTACATGTATGCTATCCAATGTTCGCACACTTGAAAAAGCCACATATAAAGTTGTCCGTGCGTAAACACAGGCTCTTGTAGCCAAGGTTTGGCCTTGAGCCTTATTTATAGTCATAGCAAAAGCCAACCTTAGTGAAAACTAACGCCTCTCTAGAATGAAGCGAAGGTTGGTATCCGAAGGGGCCAAAGATATTTCAGACACTATACAGTGTGTTCAACTTTGGGCACTGTCAGTATATGTGCTTCAAGGACATGAGAGCACATGCGCTGAAACACCATACGTGTTCCATCGCAAAGATCCTAAAGGCATTGGTGAAAGTATAAATAAATATTTTGGAAATGAAAAAAAAAAACATATATATATAAGAAAATAAATTGGAATAAAAATTTACAAACTATATTTCAGAGTGGATACATATTAGAAAGGAAAAAAAAAATTGCAAACAACAAAACTATATTACAGATATGACATGAAAACTAACGCCTCTCTAGAATGAAGCGAAGGTTGGTATCCGAAGGGGCCAAAGATATTTCAGACACTATACAGTGTGTTCAACTTTGGGCACTGTCAGTATATGTGCTTCAAGGACATGAGAGCACATGCGCTGAAACACCATACGCGTTCCATCGCAAAGATCCTAAAGGCATTGGTGAAAGTATAAATGACCCATATCTTCTGCTCCTTCAGATTTCAGTCTTCCATTCATTCTGAAGAGGCATCAGTTTTCACTAAAGTTGGCTTTTGCTATGACTATAAATAATATTTGGGTTCTTGCTACAAGAGCCTGTGTTTATGCATGCAAAAGCAAAGTTGTATTTAAACAACAATCAACCTTGTAAATTTGATTTTTAAAATGGTCGAATTATCGAAAGTGTCGAATTATCGAAAGTGTCGAATTATCGAGTGTCGAATTACAGTTTGTTTATGTATTTTTTAATAAGGTCCTCTTATCTTATCTGCAATATAGTTGTATTTTTCGAAATTTTATTTTCTAATTTGTTAATTTCTTTCTTTTTTTTCACTCTAATAATATTTATTTAAATCTAATAATTTTTATTTAATGCAATTTAATTAATAATTTATTTAATCCAATGTCTATAGTTTCTTCCCTGAAATTGCTTACCAAACATGAGTCAGTGTTTCCACAGTGTTAACAGTTGGAGTGTTAGAATGCGGAGAAGCAAAATAACTCCCTACTGAATTTCTCA
The DNA here is from genome assembly GCA_030710605.1 of Cordylochernes scorpioides. Taxonomy (NCBI): domain Eukaryota; kingdom Metazoa; phylum Arthropoda; class Arachnida; order Pseudoscorpiones; family Chernetidae; genus Cordylochernes; species Cordylochernes scorpioides. The sequence continues at coordinate 166,702,609 of CP092886.1, forward strand.
ATAGTCTCACTCCCAGAGGAATGCATCCACACCAGTTAACCTCTAGGTTGGTACTATTGTTATGCTTCTGAGAAGTTTTAATCCTAAGCAGGGTCTTTGAAAATGGTACACGTATGGTGATACAGTGCATGTGCTCTCATGTCCTTAAAGTAGTGTAGTTCTGTTGTTTGCAATTTCATTTTCTGATTTGTTAAAATTTTCCTTCTATAGTTTCTCACCTGCGGGTCCTTCGGGTAAACCCGGGGCGTTGCCCGGGTCACTCGGCTAGTATGTATATAAAAAAGCAAAGCCCAATTCTAAACCCAAATATTTTTTTATGAGAAGAACATCAACATATTGCATGATTACGGCAGTCCATAGCTTCCCTGACAAAAATTCACCAAGAAAGTAAAATATTCCAAAATTTTTCTGTGTGTAAATTGCTAAATATGTAAAAAACATGTATACAAAAAAGCAAAGCCCAATTCCAAACCCAAATATTTTTTTTATGAGAAGAACATCAACATAATGCATGATTACGGCAGTCCATAGCTTCCCTGACAAAAATTCACCAAAAAAGTTAAATATTCCAAAAATATTTCTGTGTATATATTGCTAAATGTGTAAATAACATGTATATAAAAAAGCAAAGATTAATTTTAAATTTCATTATCCTTTTTACAGGAAAAGCATCAAAATACTGCATAAGTACGGCACTTTTGCAGCCGCATGATTACGGCAGTCCATAGCTTCCCTGACAAAAATTCACCAAGAAAGTTAAATATTCCAAAATTTTTCTGTGTGTAAATTGCTAAATATGTGAAAAACATGTATACAAAAAAGCAAAGCCCAATTCCAAACCCAAATATTTTTTTTATGAGAAGAACATCAACATAATGCATGATTACGGCAGTCCATAGCTTCCCTGACAAAAATTCACCAAAAAAGTTAAATATTCCAAAAATATTTCTGTGTATATATTGCTAAATGTGTAAATAACATGTATATAAAAAAGCAAAGCTTAATTTTAAATTTCATTATCCTTTTCACAGGAAAAGCATCAAAATACTGCATAAGTACGGCACTTTTGCAGCCGCATGATTACGGCAGTCCATAGCTTCCCTGACAAAAATTCACCAAGAAAGTTAAATATTCCAAAATTTTTCTGTGTGTAAATTGCTAAATATGTAAAAAACATGTATACAAAAAGCAAAGCCCAATTCCAAACCCAAATATTTTTTTTATGAGAAGAACATCAACATAATGCATGATTACGGCAGTCCATAGCTTCCCTGACAAAAATTCACCAAAAAAGTTAAATATTCCAAAAATATTTCTGTATATATTGCTAAATGTGTAAATAACATGTATATAAAAAAGCAAAGCTTAATTTTAAATTTCATTATCCTTTTTACAGGAAAAGCATCAAAATACTGCATAAGTACGGCACTTTTGCAGCCGCATGATTACGGCAGTCCATAGCTTCCCTGACAAAAATTCACCAAAAAAGTTAAATATTCCAAAAATATTTCTGTGTATATATTGCTAAATGTGTAAATAACATGTATATAAAAAAGCAAAGCTTAATTTTAAATTTCATTATCCTTTTCACAGGAAAAGCATCAAAATACTGCATAAGTACGGCACTTTTGCAGCCCCCCTGACAAAAATTCACTAAAAGAGGTAAGTATTCAAAAAAATATTTTGGTATATATATTGCTAAATGTGTAACAAACATGTATATAAAAAAGCAAAGCTTAATTCTAAGTTCTAATATTTTTTTTATAAGAAAAGCTACAAAAGCAAATAGGAAGAAGTGAAGCCATTTAGCCATTTTCAAAATCTGATTGTGAAAGAGTAAAAAAATGAGTAAATAAGAGCAAATATAAAGAAAAAGTATTGCTAAATGTGTAATAAATATGTATATAAAAAAGCAAAGCTTAATTCTAAGTTTTAATATAAAGAAGAAATAAGACACAAAAATGGAGCTAAATTCAAATGAAAAACTATAACAAATTAATAAAAAAAAATAAGACCTAATCCAAATGCCACCATCATCAGACAAAAGAAAAAATGAGATTTTATTCTTTAGTTCATTTATTCTTCTGTCTGATGCTGTTGCTGAAACGTCACACACTATTAAATTATTTGGATTAGGTCTTATTAATGAGAGAAAAAAAAGATGCCAAAGAGAGATGAAAAGATGCCAAAAAAGATAACCAGATACAAAAATTGTGCTAAATTCAAATGAAAAACTATAACAAACACTTATAAAAGATAATTATTATAGAATAAAAGTAATAATTCAATCTACAATTCGAAATATTTATATATTTAAATGAAAAACTATAACAAAGTACTTACATAATCAAATGAATCAGAAATATATATTATTTCAAAACACATTTTTACGCATTTCAAAACAAATGAATTGATGATGATAAATGCAAAAAATCTACGATTGTAAAATAGATTAAATTAAAAAATAAAAATAACTGTTAACATTAGGAAAATAAAAACAGGCCTATCATACGAAGAAAAAAATAACGAAAATTTTGGTATATAGATTGTTATGTGTAGTTCAGAATCTTCGGAGGAGATAGCTCAGGACTTTACAATGGAAAACTCTGTTACGGTATTATCTATATAGATAATAAAAAAAAGCGTATATTGGTTCGAAAATATATTTTTATTAATATAATGATTAACAGATCGCTAACCATCATCAAGAAATACAATTTTATGATAATTTTATAATACGTTGTTATATATACCATTTGGACTATGATAAAAGGTTAGCAGAACTATTTGTAAAGAGAATTAATTTCTGATCCAATATATTTCTTCTTTATAAAAAAGAACAAATTTTGTATTGCTCTTTATACTTAGGAAACAATTTATAAAATCCTTAGTTTATTCTTTCAATACTACAATATTGTACGCGTATAGAATATATGGGAAAACGGTCAGGAGCTTGTCTACTTTTTATAGAGTCATCTATCAAGTTGTAATTTATCTGGGAAAAATAACGATCAATTTTTTCGATACAAGTTCAATTAAGATATTATAGTTTAGTTCACTCTCTCTTGTCTCTCTTCATAAGAAATTAAAATGTTTTTTTTTTTTACTCAAGACTTCCACTAATCGATTTGAATGAAAAATATTGAAAGGGTTTGTCGACTCTTCATTTTTTTACTTTTACAAGTTCACAAGGACTCGAAAATTATGATAGGTATAGGTAGCGTTTTTTTTTTGTGGCTGCGCCACGTGATTAGTAGAACGCAATTCGAATTTTACACTTACAGGGTGCTAGAGTTCCGTTTGGTTACTTGCACTCCCTTAAGGGATTAGACTTGGCTTCGCTCTAACAAGGGACTCCAACTCATTACAGGGGAGGATCCTTCCTGGATCCCCAACCTGCGGTTACGTCTATTTATATACTTCGTTTGAAATTATAAACCTGGCTCATGATTGCTCGGCGTTATTTTGACTTTTTTTTTCTTGTATGTTTCTTGGATATATATACTGTCTACTTATTCCCTATATATTAGATATGCCTTTTGTATATTTACTACTTTTGTTACATTTTTTATGCTTCTTTTTTACCTCTTTCGGGCTTCTTGTCTACTTCTTGTGTGCTTCTTGTCTACATCTTACATGCTTCATGTCTACTTCTTACATTCTTCTTGTCTACTTCTTGTATGCTTCTTGTGTGCTTCTTTTCTACTTCTTGTGTGCTTCTTGTCTACTTCTTGTGTGTTTCTTTTATATTTCTTGCATGCTTCTTTGTATCCTTCTTGTGTGCTTATTGTTTACTTGTGTGCTCCTTTTCTACCACTTGTATGCTTCTTGTTTACTTGTGTGCTCCTTTTCTACCACTTGTATGCTTCTTGTTTACTTGTGTGCTCCTTTTCTACCACTTGTATGCTTCTTGTTTACTTGTGTGCTCCTTTTCTACCACTTGTATGTTTCTTGTTTACTTCTTGTATGCTTCTTGTTTACTTCTTGTATGCTTCTTGTCTAATTATTTGCACTTCTTTTGTCTACTTCTTTTTGCTTCTTGTAGGCTTCTTTTCGTATTCTTCATGCATGTTTTGATATGTGAGTAAATTCTGACACTATTTCGGCTACTTCCTGTATGCTAAACATATCCAGCAGTCTGCCATTATTATTTCATATAATTGTCGCGGCGCAACGGTTAGCGCGTCTGATTATGGATCAGCAAATTATAGGGCTGAATCCTGACATGGCCATTTATAAAAATAATTGTAGGGCTATATCCCGTAAGACATTCGTGACAGAATTCCGTGCGACACATTTTCCTAATAACTCAGTGTTTTGACCAGTTAGTCATCGCAAGTACCCTGCTAAAAGTGTCAAATGTGGGATTCGATCCTGTGTCATTTCTGTCAATGGGGGCCATAATACCACATTCATCAATGGTAAATTTTCTTATTAGAATAGAATAACTGTGTTAAATGAACTGTTCCAGTTTAATCCAAATAGTTTCCAGTAAAGAAAAATATAGAAAATTTAACAAGTTCTGAAGACTACCTCAACTACCGTGGACCTGAATTACACTAATGAATTGAAAATTCTAGCTTTAATTAGTATATTCTTTTATTTTATTTTATAAATGGTCTATATTTATATATCATATGAATTTAGTGGTTAATTATAACAATGTATTAAACATTGTTGATAATATGTTAATAAACTTTATTTCTTGTATAAATATTGCTCTAAAATGTAAATTTAAATAATTTTCATTCTCTCTCTCTCTAAAACTCTAAATAATTTGTATATATATTTGGAAGCTATGTACATAAAATAGTTTAAACATTCACCCGCAAATATCCACATAGGATATAGCGTGTGTTTTGTAATAAATAAATAATATATAACTTCTGCGAGGGTTTAGAAATATGTTTGATTATAAAATTGGTGTGTGTGTGTTGTGTTGGCAAATGAGACATTTAAAAATATATCGTTTGCACATGTTAATTCTTTTATTGTCAACTAGCCGAATGATCCGGGCAACGCCCAGGTTTTACTCAATTAAATGTTTTTATTCAAATGCTATTCGTTACAATTATAAATTGGCGTCGTGGATGTCACTCTTGTGAAACATCCCGCTCCAAACTTTGTGTCAGAGAAGCGATATTTTTATAAAGAGATGATCTGGCTTTGTGTCTTCTGCTCGAATGAAGGTTTTTTCTGTTAGAATTTTGTTCCCGCGCATTAAAAATGAACTGGCTTTACCCGTGGTCTCGGCTTTTTGGAATTTTTCCCGATATAATTTTGTATCTGATAATCAAACATGATACAGCAATATTGTCATCATCATTTTCTGACTAAAAAAACAACTATTTTTGCCCAGAACCTGTCAATTTTATTTTTTATTGGCTAAAAATCCGATAAATATCTTTTCCAGATTTTTCTCTATTGATAATTTCATCTCGAAATACCTTTTTAAATAGATTAATTAAAATATTATAAAGTAATATTTGTGCGTGAATATACATAAAATACTTTTTATAAATGGCATAAAAATACAAATAAAAAATACTAATGTAGCGAATTTGTGAATATTATAATGATGTATGGGGGATGTACATTCAAATATTTTAATAAACAATCATAATATGCTCATAGACAAAACTTAAAGCATTGGAAAGTTTTTTTTATTATTATCGCTGGTCGTCCGATTTTTTTTTTTTTTCGAAGAAGAAGACAAAGTAAATTTTGTTCACACCTTGGTTATCTCGTGTGTCTTGAATAAATATTACTATGTATCATATATCTTTCAGAGTTATTGTATGAATCCTGATATACATGCTAAAAGGTACAACTTCCTAAATTCTGTCCAGTAGTGTATATATTTCTGTGAAAAATACACACTTCAGCCAGTTAGAGTTTTTTATATTATCAACGTTTCAACAAAAATCTTTTGTCTTCGTCAGGAAAAGTATTTTTGTTGAAACTTTGAGAAAAAAAAAACTTTAACTGGCCGAAGTGTCTATAATTCACAGAAATATGAATGCCGCCGGCCAGGCAACCTCTATCTTCAGTATATATATTATTATGGTGATTTTATTCTTATTTTACTTTCAACCATGTTTTATGAGACTTGGTAGTAAAGCCGTTTTATTCTCAATCTCTCTCTAAAACTTCCTCCTGCGTATATTGGAATCTCCATATCTAAATTGCTCTTTAATTTAGTTCTCCTTTACAATGATATTTGAATCTCTACACCAATTGTACATTTCGAGCTGTAACAGGAACTTTCTAAATGATTATCATTCCTTTATCATCATATTTTTTATGAACTTCTTTATATATTGTCGCATATATGGGGCTGAAAACACCTACAATCTCCACCAATAGATGGCGCTTTCGCCTATTTCCCGTCTGGAACTAGTATGGATATCGCCGACTGCTGTGGTCCTGTTTCCTGGAGCAAAATAGTTATAAATACTCGTTAAATGATATTAGAGTTATTATGTAATATGGTTTAAAGAAGACAATAAAAAAAGGGAGGAGTGTTAGAAGTATTGGTGCCGGTTGCTGTTGTGACACTCTCGCCAACGCCACAGTCGCTACTTTTCTGGTAAGTCTCTCGTGTCCCCTCACCATTGGTAAGGCCGAGAGGTACTGCCAGAGGAAAGGAGATCCACCTGAGTGGTGGTTCTCAGGAGGTCTTTGGGTGGTCTGCAGGGTAGAGCTGCAGAGGAGAGCAACGGGAGCCTAGGGTAGGTGATCCACGAAGGAGGAAGCGGCGTCGTCGCGAAGAACCGGAGGGGTCACACGCGACAATATAAAAAAATAGTACAAATGTGATATTGTACTGGGATAAGGTTCATAAATTAAGAAAATAAAAAAGGAATCTTCTAATCGAGAAACTGAAAGTTGCTGATGGGCATCTCTGGGAATCAATATCAACTATTCGGTGATTTTTAATTCTTCCAGAATTGGCCAAATACCCATTCTTGATTAATCAAGGTTTCTTGATTCTGATAGATGGCGTAAGCCATCAGCGACTTTCAGATGCCCTTTAAGAAGATACCTTTTTTCTTTTCTTTCTTTATATATATTTTGTGTGAAGGACTACCTTCTTTTACCTTTTATAAGATGTTATACCAAGTGGAACATATACCGTTCCAAAACAAATGTTTCAATTGAAACGCTATTTCAGAATGATGGACATTCAGGTAACATAACGAGATCAAAATGTTTAAAAATATTCCCTTAAATTGTCTGAAAGTTTGAAATACATTTTAAAATGCAATTTTATATTGTTTAATTTGACGTGTGTGTGATAATTTTGATATACACTAATGGACAAAACTTGAGGAAGTGGAATCGCCTGTCGTCTGTTTTTTTTTTTCCAATGAGACAGAGGCAATTTTTTTTCACACTTGGTTATCTCGTGTATCTTTAATAAAGGTCACTGTTTATCAAATATCTTTCAGATTTATTGTTTAAACATGATATACATACTAAAAGGTACAACTTCCTTAAGTTTTATCTATGAGTGTATACACACAAAACCTTTAATAAATTCACTATTTGAATTCAACATACAGCACCACATCGATCTATATAAAATGTGAAATTATAATTATTAGCACTAGCAATGTGATAATATTTTCACATCTATGAAGAAATGCACTAAAATGGGTTTAGTAAGTTAATCAAAACAATGCATTCATATGTTTTTTTTTGCACATGAATACCATTCTCCCGCACACTTATACCTATATTGTAATATATATAATATTATATATGTATTACATATTGTGTCAATATTAAATACATAAAAAGTTAATTTAAATACGATTATGTAGATAACATTTTGTGAATTCTTTCTAGATTGCATTAATAAAAAAAAAGCAGAGAGAGTTTTAAAAAACTGATGTTTAAAGAAGTAATTTAAAAATAATGAAAAATAAATAATGAAAAAATACAGAAGTCTAATTAAAAATTTCTTTTTTTCAAGGCTGAAAAAAGACCTGGCGCTTTCAAAATCAATTCTTTTCCCCTTCTTCAGCCAGGCAGCAGGTGATCCGATGGTGATCCATGTTAGGGTTAAGGGCCAGGTTTGGCGCTTCCTTCTCAATTTGTCGCTGGCTACTCCAGTGACAATATTATTTATTGGGACCAAGTGGCTGTGTAGAGAGCCAACCAAGATAATGGCGTCCAATAAATCTCTTGGCAGAAGAAGCATTATTGTCCTTAGTTCTAACACTACGTCTTGCAATATACATATTGGTATGGATTAATTATTTCCCCAAGACCTCGGTTTCTCTCAAAGTTCGATTATTGTGTATTAATATCTTGTGAAATATCCTTTCAATATCCTTCTGCTGTTATTTATCTTCAAATACAATGGCTGATTTACAATTGCCACCTTTGGGGAAGATGATTACAAAATTTTACTTCTCTATTGTGGAATATATTTGGAAATACTTGTTCTCCTCAGCTTAGAACTAGCAATCATAGGTCATTTATTTTGTAAAATGGTAGTTATTGCTATATAATTTCCGGGAGATATAATTAGAATATATTGCCAACACACACAACAACACTATATTCTCATAAATTAAGAATGAGACTTTCTCTTCTGAAAGACTGTTTATTGAATTAAAACAAGTGTATTATCATTTTCATGATAATCGAAAAATGCATAATCATTCATAGTTTCTAGCGCCGCGCTGTGTAACAACCCAACGTTACAACCATTCATAGTTTCTAGAGCCGCACTGTGTGTAACAACCCAACGTTACAACCATTCATAGTTTCTAGAACCGCACTGTGTGTAACAACTCAACGTTACAATCATTCATAGTTTCTAGCGCTGCGCTGTGTAACAACCCAACGTTACAACCATTCATAGTTTCTAGAGCCGCACTGTGTGTAACAACCCAACGTTACAATCATTCATAGTTTCTAGAGCCGCACTGTGTGTAACAACCCAACGTTACTATCATTCAGGGTTTATAGCGCCGCGCTGTGTAACAACCCAACGTTACAACCATTCATAGTTTCAAGTGACGCGCTGTGTAACAACTCAACGTTACAATCATTCATAGTTTTTAGTGACGCGATGTGTAACAACCCGACGTTACGGCCTTTTGGCTAAGATCAAAGTGTACAAAAAGTCATAGTTTCTAGCGCCGCGCTGTGTAACAACCCAACGTCACAATCATTCATAGTTTCTAGAGCCGCACTGTGTGTAACAACCAAACGTTACTATCATTCAGAGTTTATAGCGCCGCGCTGTATCAACCCAACGTTACAATCATTCATAGTTTCTAGTGACGCGCTGTGTAACAACTCAACGTTACAATCATTCATAGTTTTTAGTGACGCGATGTGTAACAACCCGACGTTACGGCCTTTTGGCTAAGATCAAAGTGTACAATAAGTCATAGTTTCTAGAGCCGCGCTGTGTAACAACCCAACGTTAGAATCATTCAAGGTTTATAGCGCCGCATTAGTGTAACAACCCTACTTTACAATCATTCAGTTTTAAACTTCGCGCTATGTTATACCCCAACGTTACAATCATTCACCGTCTCTAGCCTAATTCTGTGTACGTATTTTAGAAAAGTTACATCCAATATAGCCCCACGCTGTGCACTACCCAAATATTACATCCATTTATCACCTCTAGCTCAGCGCTGTGCATTTTCCCATTACATTGCTTATAGCCCAACACTATGTAATATACAAACGTTGCAGCCAGTGTAATAATCCAATGTTGCAATCATTCACCGCATCTAGCCCCGCGCTGAGTTAATTAGGCACACTCCGAGGGATACGGATTAATTTGTGACTGTAAAGATAATATCTTGGTTTCAGTTTCAATTAAATGTATTATTTCTGAGAAAGAGAAATTTCACGAAAACACGCGCCTAGCATTTTATTAAATATTATAACTGAGTTTCAAAAAGAGCACGGTTTTTAAATAAATATAATAATCACACATATATATTTATTATCAAATATATATTCACCATCAAGAATTCTAATTTGAGAACAATTTAATAATTAGTTTGTGACTATATTAGAGAGTGCGGTTAAGGGGAGGGAGGTTATGAGAGAATTATTATTTTTGATAAGTGATATAAAACCAATGAAAGTAAGCATATGTAGATATATATATAAACGAAAATAGTGTAAGGAACTGAGAAGAGATACGCCGTAACTATAAAATTCTGAGAACACATGCATATATACACGTTCAACAATGCCTCTAGTGCACTCACATGGTTCTTCAAATTAAAGATACTTCGGCCAGTAAACAAAAAAAAGATTTACTGGGCGAAGTATCTTTAATTTAAAGAACTATGAATTCCGGCCAGGCAGCCTCTATCTTTACGATGACTCACAAAGCCATTCGCCATGTTCACAAATATCCAGATGCTGTTCCCATTCCTACACACATCGTTAGGCTCCTTCTCACAACTATCACTAACGTTATTTACGGAAATTCCTTCTATATTTATTTCCTAAGTATGAGAGGTTTGGATAACGTTCATAAAGCTATTTACAGTGAATATTCTTCAAACAAATCGTTTATTTTCAATATTTGGATGATAATTTATTTAATTACCGTTCTGTACGCTCCAGGAACCTGGGTTACTTAAATAAATAATAAATTACCACGATAATAAAACACTGATAATTTATTTTATTTGAGTTTTACAAATGGAGATAAGAGTATCTCCTTATCTCGATCAGAGAGAGAGTGAATTTAAACAAATTCACTTTACTATCCTCTAATCCAGTATATTCTTTGTTACTCATCTTGAAGGTTTTCTTCAATCCTCTGGTTTTGAAAGCACCAGAATCTCAAAGAAATATTTCCAACCTCAAGTATCGATTCAACATTCTTCTTCCCAATAATCCAATATCCAAATATTATGAAAATTTTCCAAAGCATTCTCTGTTCGCTATAATTTGCTTTCTTACCACACTCAGTTAAATTTGCTTTCAGAATTTACCAAAAAAAAAAAACGAGAGCAATTTTATCCCCTAGAATCCAAAGTCTTCTCTAACAAGTTTTGCCCCCGATTTTAACCATATTCGGATATTGGAACAATACAACTACATACTTCATGATTTCATTTACAAGTTTCATCTAATCACCACACTTCATATCTCGAAGAAATATTTTCTAGCTCTAAATTTGCAGAGTATGCAACAATAGATCCATTGGTATTGTTTGACGGTTTGATTTTTCAAATATTTTTACATCTAGCCAGTATAGAATTGATCCAGTTTGAGAGATATTTTCACAGTTTCAGTTTTATAGTGTTTGCTACACAAACATACAATTGGATAGAGTGGAATATCTTAGTTTAAATATAATCACGTTGCTTTAATTTATTACATACACATATTGAAGATATATTGAAAAGATGTGGATATAGTTGGAAGCTGGTTCATGATAACAAAATTTTAGCATAAAAATCATATATCGTATATATATTTATATAGAAATTATTGACATGACTTTTGAATACGTTAATTTTTATCACTAATAGAAGACACTGCTGCATGTAGCGTTATGCCATATCCAAAGCCAACTTTACCCTCTCACATCGATTCTGGATAATTAAGCGCCTCGTAAATCTGGAGTGGTTGCAAAATTATCTCGACTATCAATTATCCTTAACAGGCGCTTGAATAATGGCATTTCCTATTTATCATTCATAGCTCCATATCTTAGTTGAACATATAGCTGCTATAATCCTTTACTGGAGCCAGAGCTAACTTTATAGAATGTTTGTGAATTATTTGCCCTAATTCATAAAGAACATGGATAGATAGATCTGTATCAAGTAGACAATGGCCATGATTAACATGGTGGTTAGGGGTTTGTGACTGATCCTACTGAAAGTGCACCACACATCTCTATTCATGTAGAATAAAAATTTCGACATTTTAAAAAACGTTATGCTTGGAAGCGAAACCGTCAAGTCGGACAGAGTAGTGTTCATAGATGGACGCTAGATGACGCATCGTATTTTCTTCCATGTTAACGGGAGCGACATGTGACGTTAAATTTATCATTTCATGCGTGCACATATGTGGGCCTGTCAAATAGGTTCCATCATAGACGGCTCTTCTGTTTACATTTTATTTCAACGTGTTGCATAACGAGAAAAACCTCTAATTTGCATATCTAAAGAAGAGTTCTGAGAGGCAAACACCTACCTCTTACATTTGCATAGAGGAGACCTGCGCGGGAGACTTTTCAATTATTTGTCAAATAAATCCTGAATATGGGAAAAAACGCGGACGTATGATTCGTATTTCTTCTTCACGTTTACTAAAAACGCTGCTCGATTCAAAATTTATTTTAATTGAGAAGAATCTATTCAAGAAAGAGAGAGAGTGCATTATATAGTTATAAGTGGATTCATATATATACAAAATAATTAATGAATATTTCGGATTATTATGCTATTTTGATCTAATACACACACACACACAAAGCTTTATTAAAGACCAGCGGTTTTATACAGATTCACCACAGGAAGAAATAATAGATGGAGCTCCTATACTCCAGGCAGCGCAGCACCCAACAATTTTGATCTCCAATATATATATATGTGATAATATTATAACATATATAAACTCATATTCACTCTCATGGACAAGGCTAAAGGAAGTGGAAAGTATTTGATATCGCCGGTCGTCTGTTTTTAAAAGGAGACAGAGGCAATTTTATTCGCACTTTGTTATCTCGTGTGTCTTCAATAAAGATCACTGTAATACCTTTCAGAATTATTTTCTGAATCCCGATATACATGCTAAAAAGTATAACTTCCTTAAGTTTTATCCATTAGTGTATATTTTCTATAATTTATCTCTCTCATTATTGATTACAATATATATTCGATAATTATTTTATAAAGAACACGTGCTGTTGTTTCATCGTTAATATCCTGTTTCATACGAATATTGTGATATTTTAAAATATTCACAACATTTACCTGAACGACGTTTTATTTATTATCGTAGTAAATATATATGTGTGATACACCGCCAAGGAAATGTCGCAGACGGCAATCGTGTAGGTGTTGTGACAGCCTAGACTTCCTGGTGCTGCGTAGGTCCAGCCGTTCTATTCACGTCGGTGACCTTCTGCTCAATTTATTGGAAGATTATCACCCAATGTAATCATCGTAAAGATAGAGGCTGCCTGGGCGGAATTCATAGTTCTTCAAATTAAAGATACTTCGGCCAAAAATCTTTTCTAAAATTATTTTTAACGCTTTGCCAAAGGTTTTAATTTTTGTTCGCTCCTGACGAGGACAAAAGATTTTTGTCGAAACGTCGATACAATAAAAAAGATTTACTGGCCGAAGTGTCTTCAATTTAAAGATGAATGTAATCAATGAGTGAAAATGAATTTTTAAATATATAAAAACCATTTTAAAACGCGAATGTTTCTTTTCACAAATAAATCAAACTTCTACTGTCCTTACTACAATGAAAAAAATGTATTGCGTGCGGAATAGCATTGCTCGATGCAAATATTTAAATGTAATTCTACTGTCCTAAAATAGTATGTCCATAGTTTGCTTAAATACCATTTCTAAGATTCCACCCTTCAGTGTAGCATATAAAAGCAGAATGATCAAATACAGTATTAGAGCTCTAAAGAAGCGGTCTGATGGACTAAATTGGCAAAGCCGCTAGGGGGGTTCACCAGTGATGAGCCAAGCGCCACCAATATATTTTTTCATCGCAGAAAGGACAGTAGAAGTTTGATTTATTTGTGAAAAGAAACATCCACGTCTTAATGTCTTCATTCGTTATGTATAGATGGCGCGTTATTGGTTTGTATAAACAAATTTATTGAAATTCGTCATTAGTAAAACATAGAGATAAAGTTTGAACAAAATTTCCGCTGTTTTCTTAAAAAAAAAAAAACTTACGGCGACATTAAAGACTTTCTACCTTCTTAAGTTTTGTCCATACGTGTATATTTAAAAGATATTTTAAGGACCTTCTACACTGTAATAATATATAAATAATTATGTGAAAAAATAATTTTAAAAAAAGGTCAGGTGTTGATATTAAAACAAAGTTAGGGGCATATTATAACCACTAATATAAGCGTTTTTTAATAAACAATTATATATATACATACACACACTATATTGTGTTTTCTTGCATTTCAGTACCGTAACCACAGGAATATCAGACCTACAACCAAATGATTATATGTATAATATAAATAATGCTCAATAAAACATAATATAAAGATAAAAATGATAAATATATATATAAATCATCACTCTTATTATCATTTGTAATTTGATATTAGATAGAGGTATAAATACAACTATGAACATGGGGTTGATGAAAGAACTTTAAACCCAAGTTTTCCGCCTCACTTCGTGTGCGAAATGAAAAGTTGACTTCCTAAACTTCCATCTCTTTGTTTTGTCCCCTTTTCAAACTTTTATCTTTCTTTATTTTATTGGAAAACTTATGCAGCACTACTATCTCACATCCGCTCCTCAAATTTATCAAAGTAGGTTAGAGATTTGCTCCTCATCTTTGATTCACATCGTTTCATAATATTTTAAAGGCAACAATTATATGATGTAGATACGACTTTCAAAAACCTTAGCTTCCAAAAATTGATTGATCTTTATTTTATATTAATACATACTGGCGACACCTGAAAAATACCTAATAAACTATGCTTCTATACCAAAATATTGCTTAATATTTGCAATATCTCATGATAAAAGTTGTTGAATTAGAGGGCTTGGCTCATAAATGGTGAATTTATCGATAGATGTCAATTAAATTTCTGGATGTATTTTGCAAATATTAGCTTGATATGAAACCTTGGTTTACGGAAGAACATTGCTCGATGCAATTCCTTGTAATTATATGTATGCATCTCAATAGATCTATAATCTTATGTCCATAAGTTCCCTAAACACCCCTAAGCTGGCTTCCATAGTAAATGCAGGGTATATAGGAAAACCAATCCAATACAATAATAGAGCGGTCTGGAGATTAAATGACAAAACCACTTAGAGGGTTCACCACTGATGAGCCAAGCTCTTTTAACATTGTAGTAAGGTCTGTAGAGATATTTGATGATATATGTGAAAAGAAACACATTGCCAAAAAAATAAAAATTATCACAAATAATGGAATATATTCAATTGAGGCACATTAAAAAAATCCGTTTTAATTATAAACGTGTATATTACACTATATTTGTACATTTTCGATACGTAGGTCTGAGAAAGGCTTGTGTGGAAAGTTTTGCTGGTTAACGGGAGGAAGCCACGTGCTGCCGCGTGGCGGCGCCACTGAGCTGTGGCCTTGGCCGCCCGTCCAGCTGCCGGATAAATACCACAAATTGAAACTTTTCAAAACTCTCAGAGTTTGTCTAACTTGAGCGCAGGTCCCCGCACTACCGCGGCATCTCTCGTACTCCCCATTGTAGTCACCAACTACCGGCTAAATACCACAAATTGAAACTTTTCAAAACTCTCAGAGTTTGTCTAACTTGAGCGCAGGTCCCCGCACTACCGCGGCATCTCTTCGTACTCCCCATTGTAGTCACCAACTACCGGCTAAATACCACAAATTGAAACTTTTCAAAACTCTCAGAGTTTGTCTAACTTGAGCGCAGGTCCCCGCACTACCGCGGCATCTCTCGTACTCCCCATTGTAGTCACCAACTACCGGCTAAATACCAAAAATTGAAACTTTTCAAAACTCTCCGAGTTCGTCTAACTTGAGCGCAGATCCCCGCACTACCGCGGCATCTCTCGTACTCCCCATTGTAGTCACCAACTACCGGCTAAATACCACAAATTGAAACTTTAAAACCTTTTCAAACTTGCTTACCTTGAGCGTAGCTTCCTTAAATGCCAAAGCACCACATGTGCTTTTCATTGTAGTGACCAACTGTCTGAAAAACACAAAATGTTTGTTTCCCGATACTTCGGGACTTCTAACTGAGCATGGATTCCGACACGTCACTTGTGTCGTCCCATTGTAATGCCCGGGTGATAACCACCAAAAAATTTTAAAATTCTTCAAAACTTTTGAACTAAGGTCAACATTTGAGCGTATGTTACAATCATGCCTCAAATTCCCTCTACTTCATCTCGAATTAATTTCGTCCTCTTCATATCGCGAGTCAATGTGAGCTAAACAAACACACGTATCAATTTCACAAAATAATTAAAGGTTAGGTACCTATCCTCAAAATTAATATTTTTAAAAAATATATTATATCAAAGTTTGATAATTTTGAAACTTTTCGCAAATTACTACAGAGGTAAAATTTATTGAAAATAAACAATAAACGCTAATAAAGGGGCGGGGTATGCTTTTTGTACTCTATGGTCATAATCAAATTATAAATTTCTATTTATTTAAATTATATTTGAAGTAAAGTTTTTTTTTTTTTTTTGGTATTCTCATATAAATTTGGATTAATTTGTAAGGGGCTGTTGCTTTCGGGATGGTGAAGAGCGGCAACTCGGTGAAGAACGTTCTCTACAGAATTCCTAAATGATGAAATCTATGGAGAGATCTATATGGAGAAAGAGTAGCTATTGAGGCTTCCACGCAGTCCTCTGCCGCCAAGCAATACATACCGTGGAAATAGTATTTAATGAATGGTATTAAATTTGAGATGAACAAAAACAAGTGTTATTAGAAAGGTAATCTCAATATTGTTTCGCACTTTCAAATAGGATCAATTGCCCTTTCCTAGAGCCAGGACTTTCAGCCGTATTCTTTCTCAACGTGAATATCAGTGTTTGCTGAGTTGCCATGGCAAGGTTGCTTTCAGCATCATTGGTATTTTCTTGTGTCATTGCGGGATTTAATACAAAAATTGAATGCAAACATCTGTAATGATACCAGACGCAACTCTATTTTAGACAGTTTCACAGAATCATTTCCCCATTCTCTAACAGGGGCAGTGTTGGTGAACCTCTTGCTATATTGAAATAATGTCATGATCCCCTGCCAGAAGAGGCCTGGCTCATCACTAACGAATCTCTCGTTGTCGCTGCCAGCTTTATATTTAGACGCCATTTTATAAATCGGGGCGACGAACTGTGACGCAAGCTCTCGGGAGATTGTCTTCTTGCGCTAACGGACGCCATGTGGGAGAATGCTAGGGCATCCGAGGATTCTATTACACGGGGATTTACACAATGACTACACCTCGCGTTCTATAAACATGCTTGGTACACTACCAAGTGTAGATAAAGAACAAGGTATCTAATATGCAGTTATAGACAACGCATAAGGAAGTTGTACCTTTTAGCATGTAATAGCGGGATTCTCAGACAATAACTCTAATGATATTTGATACACAGTGACCTTTATTGACACACGAGATAACCAATTGTGAACAAAATTGCCTCTGTCTCCTTCAAAAAAGTATACGACTGGTGATATCAAAGACTTTCCACTTTCTTTAGTTTTGTTCATGAGTGTATATATCAGTTTTATCTATATATCACAAAGTGAACATGATACAGGCCATGATAATTATAGTGGGTATTTGGCGACTGCTTTTAACTCTAAGTACATAACCTGTCTATACATGTAGAAAATGGTTCGACTTTCGAGCCTTCGAGGTGCAAGAGCCCCATTCGGTTAATTGAAATTACTGATGGGACTTGTGCAAGAATCGGGAGCCGTTGAAACCGAAAAATATCGAAGCGAGAATCGATCCCGCATCGTGGTTGTTGAAAATTGATAATTTGTACCACTTCTAACACCTAACACTATATATTCCGACTTTAGACAACCCTCTACCCTTGAACCATTCATGTATAAAACTATTAAGATTCTTTATAATTAGGTATAATACATTGTATTATATATTCCTTTTTCACTTGTACTAATCTACATCTCTGTCAATACTACTAATTAATGTGTTTTTTAAGAAAAGTAACTGCTTGCTCTCGACTGGTTGCATATAAGTTTATGTGTCAAACTCTTTCTTTCTTATTTCCCCTTATTTGATACATTGTAAATAACATTGCTTATTATTGTTACTATTACTGTTATTTTTATATATACTCTCTTTTAATCGGAAAATCTGTATAAAAACAAAAGGCCTTAATAAAAAAATATTTGTTGTTTGTACCACACCTCCATCAACTCCCAGAATGGAAGATAAAGGTGGAAAATGATAGAATACTGCGAACAGGGGATTTTTTTTTTAAATGAGGCAGGGCTTTTCAAAACAATTGAGACATACTTCAGTTTATAGCGAAGAGAATCACAAGTGATGTCTTTAAATCTAATTATACCCCATTTCCCTTACTTTCACTGTGCTTCATTCTTCTTTCTTATCTCCACTCAATCATTTTAGGGTGTCAAGCTTGTAAAGCTTGAGAGTTTTGATGGTGTCTGCTGGTGACGAGTAGAGCTCATAAATGGATGAGTCAATACAGTCAATAATGTGTTTTGGGGTTGCAGGTTGACACTTGGTATATAGAATATTGCAACCATTCTGGAAAGTTATTGTCCGTAGATGACCAGACATTTCTTCTTTCTTATCTCAGCACAATCATATCAGGGTATCAAGCCTGTAGAGCTTAATATAGTGTTTGCTGGGGATTGGTAGAGCTTATCAATCAATGAGCCAATACAGTCAATGATGTGGTTTGGGGTTGCAGGTTGAGACTTAGTACATAGTGGGAAAATCTTGCAACCATTCTGGAAAGTAATTGTCGATAGATGACCAGACTTAAGTCAATAATGTGTTAATGTGTCACCCTGTGTTTCATTTAAATCGTTGAAATGAATATCGCTGAGTTCTTATATTACCCCCATATTCCGTCTACCTTAAATATCACCCTCCCCCCAAGAACCTTCACAATTTTTATAAAACATAATTACGAAAACAACAATTCGAAATAGCTTCACGTAACTGATTGGTTATCGTGATTATCAAGAAATAATCATTCGACCAATCAGATGTCTTATATTTCACATATTGAACAGTGATTGGTCGAAACTTGACAGTAATATTAATACACACACAAAGCAACCTAAATATAGTTGTATACTAACTTATATTATATAGAAAGAGTTAAGTTGAATATTACGTTTTAGCTATCATTTAATTGATATAAAAATAGAGAAAGATAATTAAGTTGTTTATCGAAGCGCCCAAAAAAAGAAACTATAACCTACCGACAGACCAAAATAAAATCAGAGTTTGGAATATATATGTAAACTCACTTCCAAAACCAATTCGCCTCCAAACGACAAACTATCTCTAGACTCAGAGGACGCCGTCTAGCAGCTAGGATGTTGAGAGGTCGCTGCCAATCGGACAGATAGCGCATGTCGTCTGCCACACAACGTTCCATTTAGTTGAGCAACACGATATCTAGACTCGCAACTGCGTCTTTACGAGACAGCCATCGTCTGAAACAACATCGTATCTCTCAATATAGACAAGAGGTAAATTTACGTGACATATTGTCACATTTCTTCTTTAAAACTACAGCCTTTTCACGGAAAATTAAGAGAAAATGAAAGAAAGGAAGATGGAAATATATTGTGTATATATATTTGGTGTAGTGCGCACGCCTGTAGAAGTGTAAGGTATCTCGAAAGCTTGCCCAATTTACATATTTTTAAAAATTGAAGATACTTTGCCTAGTAAATATTTTTATTATCTCGACGCTTCGACAAAATCTTTTGTCCTCGTCAGGAGGGAACAAAAATTAAAACATTTGGCAAGGCGTTAAAACTTATTCTAAGGTTGCATCGTAAAGATAGAGGCTGCCTGGCCGGCAAAGACACTACTATTTTAAAATTTCATAGAACGTGATGCATTCTTTTTTGTGAATATTTATATATTTCGGATATATTAATCGGTAAGGTTTTGGGCAACTTGAATAATCAATATATATAAAATATATCTCTCCATTTTCACTGATTACTGCTTAATCACTTTTCGACTCGCGACATTAGTAATTTATCAGCAATAATTTCTACATGACCTTGTGTATTATAGTAAAGCAATAATGAATAGATATAAATATGATGAAAAAGGTATGCCCTGACTGCTCAAATGGGCATTTAAAGATGACAGAGTGCCATCTATCGAAAAAATATCAATTTTAAACGTTAAGTTTATTCCTGAGTATTTCTCAAACGTCTTTCTTGATTCATCAAAAAAGCCAGTCACGTACGCGTTTCGAGTTGCTGTCCTTCGTCAGCGTGGTGCATACTGTACTTCAACGGCCAAAGAGACCAGTCCTAGAGGTTTCAGAAAGCTTCTTATTCCTAAGTATTGACCAATATAAATTCATTGATTTAGGTTTAACACGCATAGAAAACTTTATATACCTTATCCATGTGGCCGAGCCACTTTGCCAGCTAAACACCTCTTTGGCGGATTGTGAAGTTTCCATTAGATCTCTTGTGGATATCATGGAATTAAGGTCGGCCCTGGACTGAAGAGGGCCATTAGCCCGAAACCATGGTTTCCAGATGGACGCTTTACAGTTTCACAAAGTTGGTGTTGTGGCTTTGTCACCGACCCGAGCCGCTAGTTTGCGACGATGGTCAATAGATGGCGTTTAATTTTGACGGTAGATGCGCCCTATACTTTTATATACTTTATTCATGATTTTAAATCAATTAATAATTTAAAATCTCTGCATTTGTGCTTATTTGCTTAAATTTATGTACAAGTAGCATGTTATTATTGTTCGTTTCAAATCGATTTTCAATTTTGGTAACTTTCGGAACGCCAAAAGTGAAGAAAAATAATATTTCAATATAAATGCTAAAGAGATTTTTAAAATATATCGAAACTGTTCATATTTATTCAACTGATTTCTAGAAAAAAACTTCCAGATTATAAAATATTGAACAAGTCCAAAAAACTGTCTGCCTCATCCAGAACATCGTGTGGCGCAGGAAATCTAGAAACTTTGATGGCAACTCAAACTACCGCAGAAAGTACAGCGCCGCCTTGCGGGGAATCCCGCAACTCGAGTTGGAAAGAGAAAATGTCGCTTGGATAATTCCCATTAAATATTGCGTTATTATGGTTTATAAATCAGGAAATTTCACAACCCAATGTAATCCGCTTTACCACATAATTAATATCGGTATGTGTTAAGATCCTTTTCTTCGTTTGGAATTAGATTCGCCTTCCTTATCTTGGCATGCACCGTGAACAATAATTTTAACGCGGACGACAGTTTGGGATCATATACTGCAGAAGGAATAAACTTTGGTAGCGTTAAAACATTCTAATATATCCAGCTACTTTCACTCACAAATATTCTCATGTATTGATAACTATATTTAAACAACAAAAGAATCATCTCATATCAACATAATTGTTATATATATATTATATATGTATATTGGCTTCATAGACCTTAGAGACCTAGTGACCTAACCATAATAACCTTACCCCGGCTTCGAGCTGCAAAATACTTGTTCTTTGATAAAAGCAGACGAGAGTAACAAATATTTATTTATACCTTGAACCTCAATAATTTTAACTGGGCTAATGATTAAGCAACAAAAACATAAATTATAGCGAAATACCTTTACAATTTTTAACTTTTTCATCTTTTTTTTTTTTTTTGCAAAATGTATGTGTAATAACAGAAATAAAATTCCCTTTTGTTCATTTTTGTTTTCCTTGCCACTTCAAGACACCACATTACTACATGTAAAATAAATCAACCAATAAATTAATTAATAAGATATGAAATCTTAAAATGTTTGAAGAAGGCTTTAATATCATTGTCTGAAAATGTTTTCTACTTGGGTCAATGTTATCGACGTTTGGGTCTACATATTTTAAGTTAACAAAGAGAGATCTAGAATATTGTAAAGTCTCCAGCTGCCTTCAATATGTGTAGATACGCGATTCACTACGTAACGCGTAACGTAACAACAAATTTTCTCTACAAAAACGTTGTCAGCTGAGTGAAAAATCATTACTACCTCTACTGATTGAAAAATAAAATTGAGAAAGCAAATAAAAACTTTGTTGCTATCTAAAATACTTAAATATATTTGATTCGCAAACATCACTAAAATAAATAAAAAGTTTTAAATAACTTCATAAAATATTGTTTGGTTTCGCTCTATACTGAAATTCTTCAATCATCAATATGCATAACATTGTGTTCTTCTTTTGTGTGTGTGTGTTCCTTTCAAATAATTTTAGAAAATTAAGTGTTAAAGTGGTTTTCTTTTTATTTCAAGGCGATGTCTCAAATTTTCGAATGATTCTAATACATTTTATAGTTATAAAAAACATGAACATGTAGTGTATATTGAATTTAAAAAATAATAAAAAACACTATAATGTTAAATTAAATAAGAAATGCTATAAAATGTGTTTTAATATACTCAAGTGTGTTAAGAACATCCGAAGAAAGGATGTTATGGTTATCATAATGGGGCAAGTAACTTATTACATCAATAATGATAAGAAAAAAAGAAAATATCAGATAAAAAGCGAAAAAAAAAAAAACTTCCAAGAAAGATAGCTGGCAGAAACCCAGGCAAGTATTCAAAAAAAAAAATTAAATAAATGAAAAAAAAAAAAAAAATCATCACAATATATAATTTTTTTTTTACTCTCACACTAGCTGAAAGGCGCGGTATTACGCGCATGCGTGCGTTGCTAGGCAACCACGCGGGTCACGTGGGCAGGTGAGCAGCAGACAGTGGCGGAATGCGCCAGGCGCTACCCTGAACGGCCCCCGCTCCTCCATCATGGCACTGCACCTCATCGTCTGCCTCCAAGTCTTGGCGGGATTGTCCACCCTGGCTCAAGGTACGTGCAACTCTATCTATATTCCAGACTAGACCCCGCTCATCTCGAGCTTCCGCATTGTTACTTCCTTCTTGGGACTTTGTAAATCCCTTGTGCCATTTGGAAAACGTGGTGAAATTTTAAGGTCCAGCTAGCTCTGACAGCTTTCTATTGTCAGCTTTTCCCATTGTACGAGTTTTTGGCAGCGTCCTTTCAACCAAAATCGTCCGGTTTATCGTTGTAAGACACGTACCTAAGTAGGACATTGTCACTTTCAGCAGCCTGTGTGCACATGTCATAAAAATGCTTTGGGTATTCAATAGAGTATAGGATTCCTAACATTCTTAAATCACAAAGTTATATTATCTATAATTTATCACACTTTTAATTATAGTATTCTCACACACGTAAAAAATATATTCCTAATAGAGACACATGCACACTATACTATACACTTATAAATAACATGACAAACACGTAGATTTTAATTATTTTAAGTTTTTCAAATGTAGGTGTAATATTCAAAATCATGCAACTAAGGTGATTATTATGAGACTTCATACACAAGTTTGGCGACGAATATGCTTTTTTGACATATATACACAAATAGATAATATGGAGAGATGAAATATACATTATTATGAGAGGTGTAAATAGATATATGGAATTAATATAGGTTCGGTATGAAGGATATTTCTTAGAAGACATAAGAGACAATTTAACAATCTCTATCTACCCTTAGTGTCGAGTGCAAAAGATAACAATAAAATATCAACACATATATATGATGACACTATAGAAAAAGACAGCGGGAAAGAAGGACAAGTTTTTATATTCCCATTGTAAAAATAAATATATATGTTTGTGCGTGTGTGTTTGTACCAAAAAAAGGTACATCTGTCCTTTTCATAGTGCCATCGTTCTGATACACTAAAAAAGGGAGAGTGGTCTCTTTTGGTACATGAATATCATCCTCCCGAAACTCTCTGTTATATATATAAATTATGAATGTAAGAAATATATAACAAGATATAAGCAATATAACATATGAACTCGAACACGCATATCTATTAGGTTGATGCAAAAATAATGGCCGATTTTATAAATCCAAATTCAATCGTTGATACTTTCTTTGAATTAGTTTCTTCAAATCGCAGTAGTATTTGTGTATAGCAAGAGAATGGTAAACGTGGTAAATAATAGTAATGAAAAAGGGATTCTCATTATATTCCTTTCTCATATAGAAATATATAAGAGATAACTATATAGTTATATACTTAATATAATAAATATGAGTATTGGATATCTTTTTTCTAGCTCGCAAACTTATAATTTATAGTATACCGTTAAATTTTATCGATAATAAATTTATCTATTTTTCTGAATTATCTAATCTATTCCAATTCTCTAGCTACTAGATTCCAAAATAGTCTCACTTATATATAATAATAATATAGAATGTGTGTTATGTATATATAAAATACTATGAGTATCTTTTTATTTTAAAAAACGCTAGCTTTCAAGCGTTAATCACTCTTCAACGGGATTACTATAATATCGACTTTATCCCACCAGTCTCTATATCATATAAATCTCTATTCATGATAAAATTGTGAAAAAAAGTATTAAAATTACAAATATATTCTCACAATGAGTATCTTTTTATTTAAAAAACGCTAGTAGTAAGCCCGTTGAAGAGCGATTAACGCTTGAAAGCTAGCGTTTTTTAAATAAAAAAATTCTCATTGTGAGGATATATTTGTAATTTTAAAACTTTTTTCACAATTTAATCATGAATAAAATATAATATATCATATAAAATATCAGGAAAATATGAGCGCATTTATATATTTAAAAAATATATTAGATCTAAATAATAGCCACAAAGATATCACCAATAATATATAAAAACGCGAATTGAAGATTTGGAATAAATAGAATGTTCCAAAAATGGCCAAAAGAAATAACTCTAACATCCCTCAGTTTTACTTTATCTCTGGAAGAAAAGGAAACAATGTGGGAAAAAGAAAGAAAGAAAAAAAAAAAAAAGATGTCGCATCTAGCAAAAATCTTTCAAGTCAATCAGAGGTTTATCGAGCGCCAGTTTGGTTCTTGGTGGCACAAAACTTGGCTCAATTGCTCGTAACGCCAAGAAAGTCTCTGGAATAATGACCCAGAAATAGATACTTTTAGTTCTTTATTCAACTGTATATGCAAAAAGTTTATTAACATACACCTACATAATATATACATATTCATAATATAATTTTTCCATTTATCATTGAATATATTAAATTAGTCGTTTATCGGGCACACGAGTCGTTAGGTGAGCGCAATGAATCCATGATTTACATAACCGTGCGTTATTTATGTAAATATGTAATCAGCATATGGATATTTAGAATATTAATTTCTTCATCTTATTTTGGTAGAGTTTCTATATTTCGGATTCCTAAGTAATATTTGTGACAAAGTTGTGGGGAACTCTATGGTCGGATAGAACTGAAAAGATATTTAAAAAAAAAAATACAATTTACGATTCCCATATTATAAATATTTTTTACAATCAGAATAAAAATGGATAAGTGTATACAATAATTGAAGTTCTTAAAATAATAATATTCTTAATTTTATCGTGATGATTATTAAATATATATTATTTATCTCACGTATGTAAATATAATATATTAATTCTCTTCATTCCTAATACACGTGGTACAGGCCATTATAATCATGGTGGGTAGAAGTAGGCGACTGATTTTACTCTAAGTCGACCACATGTCTACACATGTGAAAATCAGCCCGACTTTGCACTTACAAATGTGCTAGAGCCCCGTTTGGTTACTTGCACTCGCTGGTGGGGTTGGACTTTTGCAAGAATCGGGGGTCATTAGAGCATTTTTTTTTAAATAAGAAAAAAGTGCCCAATGCGGGAATCGAACCCGGGTCTTAGTGGTCGAAAACCAACGATTTAGACCATCCTTCCACCAACCCCCCAATTCTAAAATAGGTTAAAAACACAGCTGATATTATATAAATTTTATAATGTACATATAACTTGCCATAGCATAGTTAAGTTTCATTTTGTATCAATTTTTTTCAGTAGAAGGGCGTTATCCCGAAAGCTCGAAAAACGTTTATTAAAAAAGATACTCATCCTTGGACGTTTACTTTTCTAAAATTATTTATCTCATACTTATCGTGAAAAATGTTTAAAAAGTAAATATATGTAAAAATGTATATACATTTAACAAAACGTACATATAGTATTAAAAACAATATTCAAGGAATATTTATAGGTTTTTATATTGAGAGATTGAGATTGAAACTGATTTATTATAACGTCCATATAAGATTATATAAGGTTAAATACATAAAATGAATAAATAAGATTAATAATAATAGATATATGAATAAATAGATAAAATAATTGATAAATATACATATATATATACAAGCTCTTCATTGGTGGCGCCCACCGCGAGAAAGACTCCGCCACCGATGGACTGCGAGAGTTCTTATATTGGGAAAGAAATAAATTTCTAAATATATATATTTAAAGAGGATTGTGAAGGCCACGTTCCGTTGTTTTTAGATATGGCTTGCATGTCATACATAAAAAAAGAATGCTGCAATATATTTCACACCTAGTGGCATATTTCAACGCTAAAAAATGGTATGCGTTTATTCAAACTGGCAGAACCAAATGGAACTGGGAATATTTAGAACTTGTATGACTCATTGATGTTCTAAAGAGTAAAATTTACTATTTTAAGCACATCATTGAAAGTAATGAACAAATTTAATTTAAGTTTAATAATAGATTGTCACATATATTACTGATTTATAACTCTAATTAGAGATCTTTATTATTTATATACAGAAACGACTAAAAGAAAAATGTGCACCGAAATGTGTGTGATATTTCCTTTAAAAAACTTTAAATGAACTTTTAAATGAACCGCCTGATAGTTTCATAGAAATGACGCACTTTGATGGTAAAATATAGATGAATATTGAACGATATTATTACACTCTCTATAACCTTTTTCTTTATTAATGTTGGAAACTTTCGAACAATCTCTTCATCAACTCAATATACACACCTACAGTAAAATAATAAAAAAAAGTTTTAAGATTTTATAGAAATATAAAACTTTCTTTTATTATAAATATCTCAATACTTTACTGAAGTTGTATGTAAGGTGTGTGTGTGTGTGTGTGAAAAAGAACATAACCGAAAGCTTCTGATTTTTGATAAATTGAAAGATGCGGTATAATAATCTCTTTTATCTTCATATTTATGGACCCTTTCCCTACCTCGCTAAAAAAAAAAAAAGAGAATGAAAAAAGATAAATCATAAAATGGCCCGCGCAATAAGGCATAAATAATTGGACAAATTCACTATTAATTCTAGAAAATAAATTCATAAAAA
The DNA here is from genome assembly GCA_030710605.1 of Cordylochernes scorpioides. Taxonomy (NCBI): domain Eukaryota; kingdom Metazoa; phylum Arthropoda; class Arachnida; order Pseudoscorpiones; family Chernetidae; genus Cordylochernes; species Cordylochernes scorpioides. Next base: position 166,729,858 of record CP092886.1, read on the forward strand.
AAATTTTTTTTTTTGAATTTATATATCTTTGTATATATAATAACAAATTGTATTTTTTTTTTGTAATTTATTCAATTCTAACGATTTCTTTTAAAAATGCAATATATGTGAACGATATAAAATTGTAAAAGGGGAGAGGGTTTATGAATAAAATATGATATATATTAAAATAAACAGTATTATAAAAGGTATTATGTGTGTATTATAATTGTGAATAGTAATATAGCCTACTCATTGTAATTTATAATGGGTGTCATGTTAATATATATTGCCAGAAAGTGAAATGAGATTTTTTTCGAGTGAACAATTTACCATTACTGTTTTATGGTAAATACTGGTAATAAATCGCCACTCTAGCGTGCAGCCACAATTGGTTGTATTCCAAAATATAAAAATTCATTGATCTCCGACCCGTAAAAATGTGCACGGACGCGTGATTTTCAATTCCCGCATTAAGCTTTTAATTATAGAGGGTGGGAGGGATCGAGGGAAGAGATTAACCCTTAAATTATGCAAACATTTGAATATTGATTAAAATCAAAACTTGGAGAGAATTCGATAGATTGTTATTTATCTAAGATTTTTACTATTAGAAAATGTATTATAGTGATGTGCATATATATACCATATCTCTCTCACGTGATATAATAATATATTTTAGAAGGTTATTCATCTAATTCAATAACCTACACCAAAAATATAAAACCAAACTAGGAAAGGTAATTTCAAGCAGACGAAAGAAAACTTTCCCTATTGACTGTAGGGTTTTAAAAGATGCTAAAAATCGAAAAGATTTAGGAGATTTGCAACGTGAGGCCAAATCTTCCGCAAATCGAAAGGTTTCCAGAAGAAAAAGGCTTGACCTCTATAACACAAATCTTAAAATATATATCCAAGCTTTCATACACATACAATCAAAAAGAGATACCTTAGATTATCTTTATTTACCTCCTCGTGAAGACGATAACTTCGTACAAAAGATTATATATATTTACAATATTTATATGGTCGTAGGTACTGTATATAAATACATCAGAACAGCCTTGCCACTATAAAATATTCTGAAAAATGCGAGCATGCTGCTCGTTGATTTATTGAAATGAGATAATTTCATTCAGATCTAAATTACGCTTCTTTCATTGGTGCAAGTATTAAAATGATAGGGGTTTGTAGACGAGTTGTATGAACCGTCGGTTTTCTACAGTCACGACCCAGGATCGAATCCCGCATTGGGAAATTTTTCCAAAAAATATATATAATTGCTTCAATGGACTCCGATTCTTGCAAAATCCAACGCCACAAGTAATGCAAGTAACCAAACAAGACTCCAACAAACTTCTAAATACAAAATTCGAACTTCTTTCACAAATGTAGATATTTGGTGCACCTGCAGTAAAATCAGTCGCTAACTACTTCACATCATGATTATCATGGCCTGTACGACATGTACTAGAAATAATTGAAAATTATTTTTTTAAATAATAAATCTAAACGTAGATGCCTCTTTTCTATATATAAATAATCAAAAATCTCATAATACTTTTTTAAAAAAGGAGTTTGAAAATATTTTTATGATATTTTTGTAATGAGGAGACGTCAGGTTTCGTACTCTTGATGTGCCTATGTAATCTAAGTGATAAAAATTCTAAATACTTTGTATATAATGTGAGATTTTTTTGTAAAAAGATATATATATATATATTGAAAATAAAGCAATCCATAAATAAATCTTTAATTAAAAAGGCATATATTGGATCAAAATATCATTATATTTTACCAATATTTCAGTTGGCTGAATGCCAACCTTTATCTAGGTATTATATAACATTATAAAAATAAAAATACAACCTTTCGCATTGAGTTTCTTTTATTATATTTTATAATAAAAGAAACTCAATGCGAAAGGTTGTATTTTTATTTTTATAATTTGTAGCACAAATTTTTTCGTTCACTTCAATTATAACATTAATTATATGTAATATATTATACAGTAGAACTTGGATAATTCGAACTTCTTTAATTCGAAAACCTCTTTAATTCGAATATTTATCTTGGTCCCTAGAATTTCCTATATATATAATTTCCGTTTTTAATTCGAATTTTTGGATAATTCGAATTTTTTTATGGTCCCTTGGGGTTCGAATTATCCAAGTTCGACTGTATATTATTAAGCACATGTGCTCGTGGTCAGGATATGCTTTCTTTATTTTTATTACATATTATATATTTTGATCCAATATATGCCTTTTTAATTAAAAAAAATATATATATAAATAATGCTGAGTTGTTAATTGATTCACATTGCACACAGTTTGATAGGAAAATATCAATTAAAAACCTTTGATGTTTATATATTAAATGGGAGAAATTATATATAAAAGGCTTTTAGATATAACTTTTGAAACATCCCATTAAGATAGGCCTAGAAAACTTCTAATCTCTACTAATTTCTAATTCATATTAGAAAAAATCAATTTATTTTGATTTTCAATTAAGGTTTTTAATTAGATTTTTAAAACTTTGTTAACAAAGTATACCTTTTTAATAGCTAAGTATTTTATTTCTAAACTTTTTGGCAAAACTTCCAAACAATCAAAAAATAGGATTTACTTTTCGAAATATATTTTTAGCCGCATTCTTTTGCGTAACTTCGGAAAATCGAAATATATTTTAAAATATTGGCTACTTTAAACTAGCTTCAAATATCTCGAAACTTTTCCAAGTATGTTTAAATTTTTGTTATGGGAAATATAGTTGCCTGGAATATTGGCGAAATTTTTTCCTGATATATATATGTTATATTAAATTATTATTTGAAATGTTATATAAAGATATTATTTAAAATGTTATATTAAAATATTTTATTTAAAATTATAATTTCATAGATATAAATACTCTGTATAAATCGACCGCCAGAGGTCACGCTTTCTCTATAAATACTCGTTGTTGTTCTTCCCCGTTGGCCGGCTTACGCCTTAAGCCAGGCAGTACTTGTACAAAATTATGTTTTTCATATGAATTCATACCTCAGCTCAAATAAATCAATATCTGATCAAAACCATTTTTGTTATTATACTTTCAAGATTCTAACCACGACTACACCACCATAGCATAATCACCAAGATGATCTAAATTCAAACAGAAAATCATCTCTCTTTTTTTTTAATATAATATATATATATAATATAGGTTACCCCCCAAATGTAATCACTTATATATTTATTTTTTTTTAGTTTAAAATGTTCCAACTTGGAACATTTCATTTAAATATTTTAGCATATATTATATAAGTATTATAAAATTTCATGCAAAACTTTTTTACTTTCTCTTGATTTGCATCAATATATTAAAGGAAGATATTGATTTATTGAAATTTTAGTTGAATATGTCTAAAATATTTTTTTTTTCATTTATCTCTCGTCTGCGTTTCTTATTGATATGTCAAGTTATAACCATAATTAGTCTTAGAAGCCTTGGGGACATCTAGGTTTGAGTTATTGACATTTCTCAACCCCCTTTTTTACATTTTATTATTAAATATAAGATGTGTATTTTACATATAATTTTATAAATATTTAAAAATATAGGATTACACAAGTCATATATTATATAATATTAATTTATATATGATATATTATGTCGTAAAGATAGAGGCTGCCTGGCCGGCATTCATATTTATTCGAATAAAAGACACTTCGGCCAGTAGACAAAAATCTTTTGTCCTCGTCAGGAGCGAACAAAAATTAAAACATTAGGCAAAGCGTTAAAAATTATTCTAATGTAATATTGTTTTAATTTTTGTTCGCTTCTGACGAGGACAAAAGATTTCTGTCGAAACGTCGAGACAAAAAGATTTACTGGCCGAAGTGTCTTTTATTTGAAAAAATATATTATTTCATATTAAAAATATTGTTAATATATATAGTTAAAATTTATGTGATCAAAAGACCGGTGTTAATTTTTGTGTTAAACTGGAGTGACGAGCTTATTAAGTTGTAGAAGGGAGTTGGTGATCATTTGCTTTTAAAATTGGAAAACTGGCGTTTTACAGCCGAAAATTGTTACGTAGGAATAACTTCAGCTTTGTATTGAGTCTATTCCTTGTCTCGGTTACAAGTGATATATTAATGTAGCAAGAAGCCTCTGGGACCAAAAATATTTTTGATCGCAGTGGTACAGCCTATTCCACGCTGACGAGCGCCAAAAGCGCGAAACGCGTTCGTGGATGACTTTTCTTGATTTATCAAGAAATTGGATTGGCCAAATATCAGGGACAGGCTAAATCAATGTTTAGTTGATTTCTGTTCCACCAGATGGCGCTCTGCCTTCTGTAAAGCACATGTGCTCTGTCAGGATATGCAATTTTTATTTTTGATATATTAATGTGTTACTTGGAAAAGTGTCTTGGTCTCCATTTGTTTCGTCTGCGATGTTTACATCCATCCAGTTCATTGTTGAGAGAAAACAATGAGTCAGACTTAATTAGTTCGCCACAATAAAAGTGGCAGCCTAATAGTCCCTTTCGAAATTACATTTCAGGACAACATTTTTTTTATTTCATTCGTAGTTTGTTGGTGTTTAAAACACGACTACACTGATAATTTATGTGCAAAATGGAAAGCTTTATTCATAGTTAAAGTCTATTTGTATATATAGTAATAATCCATGTTTTCTCTTTGATACATTTCATGAGAATAAGAATTGTGCATTTTACTTTTACTCAAGGTCCCGCTGGATTTCTTTTTCGTTCGTATATATATGCAAAAATGCAATGTTTGCGTCAATTAAGTGCAAATGTATATCAACATTAGAGTAAGTTTAGTTATGAAAAATGGGCTTCCCCCACGGAAGAGTAAGGTTACTCGATAGCACGTGATTTTGTAAAAAATCAAAAAAGAAACTTTTTGCGAATAAGGAAATTGAGATTCACCGTAGAAATGAGTTATTTCTTCTAAATGAAGGTAAATGGGGAATCATGCAATGTAAGACATCATATATTAGAAGATTACATATATATTGCAATTAAAAAATAGCTTTTTATAAGTTTCTTTTCCTCTATAATCATTTATTTTTTTATTTCTGAATGTTTCCTAGTTTATTTTTTACAAGCAAAAAAAAAAAAAAAACTTGGCAACAAAGTATGTTGTCTTATTACAGCAGACATATCTTGCCACACAAAACGGCCTCCGTTTTGACTTGTAAAATATTGAGCGGAGGGCCCGGGGCGGCCATTATCATCATGGTTAGGCTTAATGGTCGTGTCCTGCCGCATGGGGCGATTACCTCCGTCGGCCTTCCCGCCAGCTTAGCTCGTGTAGTCCGTCCCACTGGCGCCGTCACGTGGCCTACATTTTCTCAACGGCAGCCATTTCCTCACCAACAATTCTATCACAATAGTAAAACCAAATCGGCTAAATCTCAATTATTATTGTAGATATTAACACAAAATTATATTACTTTTGAAATAATACTAACATTAATATTTAAAAAGAGTGTAAAATGTAGATCAGGATGGTAACATAATCAAAGAGCATTTCCTGATCATGAAAACTTGACCGACACACACCCAGTCCAAATAAAAACTTTAAGCAATATAAAAGGCTTATATCAGATCGAGTTATGGTAAATAAATACTTTTCTATCAGATAGGTCTATCATATTGATATTGTCATCAAATAGGTGCCTTTCATTATGTTAATTAATATATGAATAAATATTTTTCACTTCTTAGTTGAAAATCAAGTAGAAAGAGTTAAAGAGCCACCAAAAAAAAAAAACGCTCTTGAAGAGAAAAAGTGTTAGAACAAACGATCACAATAGAGGTCATAATTTTACTCAGCCAAATTATTGAAATCATGATTATTATCAATAGAAAACAGTTTCAGACATTGGTGTGTTTGGTTTCCCTGGAAAAAAACGTGAATTTTCAGTATATCCGTAACAAGCATAAAATTGCATATAGAGAATATCATGTATGTTAAGCCTATTGCTGTTTATAAGGTTAAAACCGTATTTCTATGCTTTAAACCAAAGGTAGAGTGTAAAATACAATATTGCTGAGAGCAGCGAGATAAAAGGCAGAAGATCGAACCCAAACGCTAAATGCTGTAACAAACAAGCATTTGAAACAACCGTATAGATTTTCTATACGCCATTATCATAAATCAATTGCGTGTGTGACAAAAATCAATCAGATTTCTGGCGGCAAATTTAGAAATTGAAGCCAGTGAATGGGAGCCAAATGTTAGAGGAGAATATTTATGAAGAGCAGCCGAACAATTTGAAGTATTTGTTGAGATCCCGGTCGCTATGCCATCTGACCAATCGATGGGAGTTGAATCCTTCAAATTCTTCTTCTGTATAGAAGGCGCAAGACCAGAATTGGAAATGGAGCCTTCAATTTTTACCTCCCTCGATAAAAACGTTGCAATATTCCTTCGCCACATCTCCTGGAAATATTTCTAACTATTGATCCATGCGAACCGAAATAATTGGCGTCAAATTGATATTCCACTTAGGACGATCTTCTTTATTTGCATATTTACGCCCATTTATTTGAAGAATCCTAAATAGAATTGAAGAGATTATCTAAGACTCTAATTCTATGCATTCTAATTATCCAAAACCTCCTTGAAATTCGTATCAACAATAAATAACGATGCACTAGCGCGCCATCTGTTATCAAATTACAAAACTATTTTATAGGCGTAATATTCTTTTTAAAATAAAACAATTTCTACTGTCCTTACACCACTGATGAGCCAGGCCCTCCCTTTAATTTTTCCATTGCAGTAAGGACAGTAGAAATTGTTTTATTTTAAAAAGAATATTACGCCTCTAAAATAGTTTTGTAATAAATAACGACATATTGAATATGGCTGCGACAAATTTTGAAAGCCTAGATATAATAGATTCTTTATTTGAATGCTCTGTTATATATCGATTATAAAGGTTTAAATATAAATTCATTTTTCTCGTATAAGTTGTTTATTGCAACGTGAAGGTCAGCGATTTTTTAATGCGCATATATTAAAATTTAATAAAATTGATATCCAAAAAGAATATATTTATACAAATTTAACAAAATAAACACCTCGCATATAATAAATTTTGTCAAAGTGTGTGTGTGTGTGTGTACGGATAGATAGAATTCATATGTAAAAAAGGTACATATTTTCAAGAAAAGCATAAAATGCATTAAAACAGTGTATCTTTTGATCTTTTCTAGGCATAACGCCCATATACGAATTCTTGAATAAGCTATAAAACTAGTTTTGGAAAATTCTGATAAAAGCCAACCTATATACCACGGTCTTGGAATATAGCCCTCATCAGTACAGAGTCTGCTTTGATTGCAAAATCTGGGTTTTCGGCTTATTCACCGATCGGAACATTCTGCCCAGAGAAGATCAAAAATGAATGTATTAGCGGATTCTGTTCGTTTATTAAAAAGTAGAGATGTGACTTTTTAAATAAAAATAATATATGAAAATAGCCTCATAAAACAATATTCAAATATAATAAAAATGCTAAGCTTCTCATAATAAATATTTCCACATGTTCCGATTCTCAAGTCGATTAAGATAGTAGGCCTGCATCACACTATGTAATGTGCAAATAAACGTTCAATATTTTGATCGCTCGAACGCTAATCTTCTCCAAAATATTCACTTCAATCGCGTGTTTATTGCTTTAATAAGATCATCATCACATATATAGTGTGTGTACTATAGTGTTATAGTGTACACCCATACCTCGCTTTGCGTCGGGGTTACGTTCCAAAAAAACACGACGCAAATTGAAACGACGCAAAGTGAAAATATGTGAAGGCGCAATCAAAAACAAAGGTGTTGCCATATTTTAGGAAATAATAAAAAAAAAAATTAAAGACTCGAATCCAAAACAACGCAACTTCGAAAATTTAACGACGCACAGTGAAAATCAGTAAAAATTAAGCAGCGACGCAACTTCGAAAAAAAACGCAAAACGAAACGACGCAAAGCGAGGTATTGGTGTAGTAGCCCGTTGAAGAACAGTTAATTTGCTCGAAAGCTAGCAAATATAAATAAAAAGAAACTTTTTAATATATGTAGTATAATAAACTATAGTTATAGTGTGTTCTATATCTACAGCCCGCGGAGGATATGTGAAATATATTGAATATTTTAGGTATATGTAAACACGCTTAGAACATGTGAACAAGGTGTCTCTATTATATTTAACATTTTCCTTTTTTTTCTTTTGCATAAAATATAAATAAACTTATTTTTTTTGAGGATTTAATATAATATATATATTTTAATAGAATACTAAATATTTGTTAAAATAGTTTAAGCACACAAGGAGTAGAATAATTTAATTCTAACCAAAACATCGTATATATATAACTCTAAGAGAATTTAAAATTGAATCAAAGTTTTTGTTATTAAAAACACTCTAGAAAAACAATTTATAATTTAACTTTTACAAAACACTTCTCAACATTTGAAATTTATCGTAAGCAATTTACTCTCTATATAACTGAAGATTTGTGTATGTGGAGAGGTGAATGTATTTCTTCAATGTATTTATATAAACATTTATTTGACCTTTTTGTAGCATTGATTTTAGAATGCTGAGGAATAAAAACAATGTTGTTCTCAATTCAATCGAACTAATGCTAAAAAGTCAGTATATATAGGACAATTGAATTACAAAACGATACACAAAAATAAAGATATTGTAGATAATTATAACTAAAATAAAAAAACCGATAGATTTCACATAAGGTACTACACTAGTATACAGCGTTAATACCTTCTTGTATATAAAAGCAATTAAAACAATTATTCAAACATGTGTCTATTCTCCAATTTCAAATTATCGGATTTATATTTTTAAGAGGAGCGTGGTCGATAGATTTTTAAGGCGGTGGAGGATTACCACTGATTCGGATTCATTAAAAAGTAGCGGCGCGGGGCAGAGCAACACACAGGAGCTAATCCAATAATTACAGAAATATGAGACGCCGCAAATTATCAGGGAGGGAGCGGGATTAAGGCAACTGAAAGTTCATAATTGAAAACTATCGGCAAATTTTATTCAGGCCCCTCTGGATGGAAAATTAGTACAGGGCTCCCTCGTGTTCCCCTCCCTGCCCCCTGTGTATTTTTTATATGCAAACCTGGGGGGATGGGAGCCCTATTGATTCGGTCAACAAGCGAAAGGACGGTTGCTATTGAGTGAGGAAATTGCATTATGTAGCTCTTATTGTCATCCTTTGATCTCCGTCATTATTGACGATCGTCCCCTTTTTTTCTTTAATTGAACTCTTTTTGTCCACAGTCAACAGGGATTGGTGGTGTTTGGGCAGCTTTGTGACCTGAGAAATTTGAGGAATCCTCCTCGGGGGCTTGGTGCATAACAAATATGCAGTTGAATAATTTGGGTATGCTACAATTTCGGTATTTTGAATAGATTTTTTTTGTTTAGAATAACACATTAAGTGTTTCTGTATATATGCCATTTTATATTTAATTATTTTCTTTAATCCATTAGGAATAAGGAATTGGTATGTTTTTTTAGGTAATTTGAAGCGATATATTTCAAGATAAAAAAGGATAGAAATATATTAATAATAATAAAATTTGAATATAGCAGCATAATATTTATAATAAAAAATAGAATAATTGTGAAACCACCCGCCTAAATCCAAAAATCTGCTAGCGAGGTGTCTTAAATATTAAAATTGCCACAACACGTATATAATATGATAAAGTTATATTTTTATTATTTGAGGAGAGTTTTTAAAGTGCTTTCTCAAAAGATTTACTTAACGCTGTAACAATAAACACATTTTATATAGCGCTCTATTTGGGAAGTCTCTCAGTTTCTAGCAAATATTTGCATAAAGTTTTAGAGGTGGATGCATAAATCTTGGGATTTGGGCGGCGGGATGTCGCGGCAGATAATACCACCGCCTCTGCCAGCTGTTGCCTTCTGGGCAACCACATATGTGCATATAGCCCACTTGGCAAGGCCATTTATAAATATTAGAAATTTCATTGTAAAAACAAATATTCATCGAACTTTATATAAATTTGATAATTGCTTCAGCAACGGGGATTTTTCTTTTAGATTTTTTGATTTATCAATTTCTGTTTGTTGGATTTGACATTTAGCACATTCACATGGAAGGAATGCACTAAAATATTGTGTACATGTATTGTGAGATAATAAATATAATAATTATATATATATGTTATATTCCGCTTTATTTTTATTGGATTAAAGAATAAGTTACAGACGGATTAATTCGAATTTATTATTTGAAATACAAAAGATAACAACAACTACTTCGATGCGCGCGCGTCTCGTGAAATCACTCACGCGCGACGGGCAAACAATTTATCGCTTTCTCTCCTTTCCTTTCTTCTTATATACAGTAGAACCTCCCTGTAAAGGACACCTAATTGCAGAGCCAAAGTGTCCTTTAGGGAGAGGTGTCCTCTTACCGGAGAGTTGCTAAATAGTAAAAATGGTAATTTTGCAAATTAAAACTGTCTTTTGTAGATATGTGTCCGCTAGCGGGGTTTCCGCTAAAGGGAGGTTCTATTGTATATATATATATATACTCGTGGTATTTTTATACATTTATTAATATTTTATTGGCTTCATTTAGCAAACAAACAGGGATAGGTTTCTTATAGACATTTTAAGAAATTTGCTCAAGCTTTTGAGTTTTTTTTTTTTTTTTTTACAGAAGCATTAATAAATATTAAATACACTGCAATTTTTATTTGAAAAAAAAATCAGTTTTCACCTAACTATGCTAAAATAAATTTTAAAACATATGAGAGTGGTAAATTTGACTTTAACGTCGTCAAGCAAAGAAAATACGTTTAATAAAAATTGTATGATGCAGTGTATGATGCAAGGTATTATTGTATATGTATTGTACATATATTGAATATGTGTCTATTAATCCTGCTGTTAAATGGCACGAAAACCGAAATTTTGAGCAAATATATTTAAAATATCTATAAGAAACTCAACACTCCCTGTATATTTTTTATAGCTTCAACTAATCATAAGATATATATGGGATTATAAATTTTATTTCTTTTCTCTCCTCTACACACTTTGAATGGTGAGACAAAAACGATTGGACATTTGCGCGCACTTTGTATGAGAAGGTTTATATATCTTTATGTAATTTAATATCTCTAACAAAAAATGTATTATTTTTGCACAGCATCTTATTTTACCTTCATAATAGATATAAAAGAAAATATATCTATCATCTACAGACGATAATAAAAAAATAAATGATGCAGAAATTATTGTTTTTAAAAACTCACACCTATCAATTATAATTGTTAGAATTATTATTTTCGTCATCATTATAAAAACTTGGCAGCCATCTATTACAGGGAATAGCTTTATGAGTTTCTTGCATGTTTCCCATAAATTAGGCTTTAATTGATAATAATTATGCATGCAACATCGCATTGTGATATTTTATTTATACCGTGATAACGAGATAGTTGGTCGTCACTTCAGAGTTAAGTTCAACTTGTGTTCTTCAAACAATATTTTCTCCATTGTTATATAGAGTGAGGTAATATGGAGGAAGATGGAAAGTTGGCTGAGAAATGCCCGAAGACTCCCAATCCTGTTCTAAAGGAAAATGCACATCCCTGGTGTCACTGAAGCCAATATATAACGATAAGGTTGTCCCAAAAGTTGGTAAACACTGAGACAGGGGTAGACATCATAGAGAAGGAAGGAGGGGTGCACCTGCTGTTGGTCTGAAGTGGTGAACCCTCCCAGCTAAGCCCTCTCGTTATTCTAACACTGCAGTAAGGACAGTAGAAAATTGATTTATTTTAAAAAGAATCATACGCGTCAAAAATAGTTTGAATTTCTTATAACAGATGGCGCGCTAATGCAACATATAAAATATTATAGAATATCCACAGTTTGGATTTGTTTTGTTTTTAGTAAAAATATGATATGATAACTTAGAATGTTTAGACTATCAATAGCGACAAGGGACATTAAATTTTCATCTGGACACACTCAATGGAGTTATCGTCTGGCTGTTCTGGGAAGGAGCATCTGACTCATATCGCGCGACCTCTTCAACAACATTTGTTGGAAATCGGAAACCTGATTATACATCTGTACTCGAGTGGCGGTGGGCGTGCGTGCGTTACACCTGCACGCAACACACCCCATTTGTAACCTAGAGGCAATCGTCATACGGCCCTTCGAACCTCCGTTAGAGCTTAGCAACCGCCAGTTTGGGTAGGCTTATTCAATCGCCAGTAGGCCCTCGTGCCTAAGTATAGCTTAGAAACATTCATCATGGGTATTATTATTCAATGGTCTTAGTAGGCCTCTCGTACCTAAGATAGGGTTTAGAGACATTGAGCTTGGGCATGCTTATTCAATCGTCTCAGTACGGTTTCTCGTACTTAAGATAGGGTTTAGAGACAATATATATAAGCTTAGATAGGTTTATTCAATCGTCAGTACGGCTTCTCGTACCTAAGGTTAGGGCTTAGAAACAATATTAGTTTATATAGGCTTGAACAATCATCAGTAGGCCTCTCGTACCTAAGATAGGGCTTAGAAACAATCAGCTTGGGTATGCTTGTTCAATAGTCAGTAGGCCTCTCGTATCTAGGTAGAGCATAAAAACAATAGGCTTGTTCAATAGGGAGTAGGCCTCTTGTACCTAAGATAGAGCTTAAAACAATAAGCTTGGGTAGGCTTGTTCAATCGTCAGTAGGCCTCTCGTACCTAAGATAGGGCTTAAAAACAATCAGCTTGTGTAGGCTTGTTCAATCTTCAGTAGGCCTCTCGTATCTAGGTAGAGCATAAAAACAATAGGCTTGTTCAATAGGGAGTAGGCCTCTTGTACCTAAGATAGAGCTTAAAACAATAAGCTTGGGTAGGCTTGTTCAATCTTCAGTAGGCCTCTCGTACCTAAGATAGGGCTTAAAAACAATCAGCTTGTGTAGGCTTGTTCAATCTTCAGTAGGCCTCTCGAATCTAGCTAGAGCTTAAAAAATAAAAAGCTTGTATGCGTTTGATCAATCGTTAGTATCATATACTGAGTTTTAAATTTTAATAGATTTAGCCAGATTTGTAAATAAATTTAATATAAACAATAATTTCTCGCGCGTGAGGTGTCTCTCTCTCATACCCTTACTACTTCATTAAGAGAGCAGATGCTAATTGAATCTCTTCCAAGTCTCCATCAAACAGAAGACCTAGGTGATCAAAGGATCCTGTCAAACACCTTTAAAGTCTATCAAGGCCACCAGATCCCAGAAATAAGCTCATTAGGCTTATTAGGAAGAGTTCAGCGACAAGGCGATTGATTTCTAAAGGATTATCTGTTTGAATTGCCTTGTCATAATTAACTGGCTTAACTAACTCAATTACTAAATCTAGCGAATGCGATGCTTATTTCCTATTATGTATAACTCCTAACAGAAACAATATTAGAAGTACAATTTCACACAAATTATTTCACATATCATTTCACACATATATTCAGCTAGTTGAAAATTGTAAAATTAAAATGAATCAAAAATTTAGCCTGTATATCATGTCAAACCAAATATTTTATCGATTTATATAGATTAAAGGAAATGGTTTCTAGAAAGTTGGAATTTCTCGAAAACTGATATTGGATGGAAAACTGTACTTTTCGTCTGCTTTTGTATGCTATTTTATGGGCAATAAAGACATGGAATTAGTTTTTTTTTTATCTCCACAAATATAAATTTGTTACAAATTTTATTTTAGTGTCTCCATTATAAAATTTTAAAATTAATAACTTGCTATCCCACTCCTTCTCACGTTTATTGTACCATTTTAATGGCTTTGCCAATATTTTATGAATCAATTTTTATTGCTTCTGAAATCTTTTATATATGTGTGTATATAATGAAGCTGTAGAAAAAGTTATTGGTTCTCAATTTTTCTTCATTTTCACGTTTTAAGAAAATAAGTTTTTTCTTCCTGGAAACATGTGTTTTTTTACTGTGATATCCGTAAAATATATTTTGAATATTTTAAAGTACAGGGTGATCCAAAAGTCCCGCACAACTTTAAAAATTAATAACTCCGCGAATATTTGCGCTAGAGCAATGCGGTAAACACCATTGTGTTCAGGATGCAATGGGATTTTTTATGGCAAATAATGAGAAATTCGAAATTGATTTTAGTTACAACTTTATTCGCTAGATGGCGCTCTACCAGAATCAGCTATTCAGCGGCCAAATTGTTTGATAAATTGAAAAATATAACTGAACGACACGTATTTTTCCTTTTTGAATACCAGGAAAGAACCCAAATAATATCAACTGATAAATTAATAAAACACCATTTCGCCAAAAGTTTGAAGAAATGGTTAACGATTTTTAAATACAATCTGAGATATGTAAAATAGGTATATGCAAATTAAAACATGTAGCAAAAAAAAAAATTGATATTTTAGATGCGGTTTGCTGGAATCCTCTCAGCTATTTATATTTCGAAAATAATAAATTTATAATTTTTTATTTCAACTCTCTCTCAGTATCGATTATATTTATTTTAATTCATTTGAAAAATATTTATCTATCTCTGATGATTTATTTTACTCTGGAATGCCGTTGTTGTTTTTGTCGTGTCCAATAAAGAGCCTCAGATGTCTCCATGCATCTCTATCACAGCAGAAGCAGCAGCATTGTCCACTATCTCGGGTGTGCAAAGCAGCTGCTCTGGGTCTATGTCAATTTTCTGCAAGGCTGCGGGCATGAGAATATGTGGGTAGGTGTTAGTTCCACACCAGGACAGTTGTTGCATGTTCTATAGGTTCTTGTGCCATCTTGATGTATTGTCATCCTTTATAATGTTTTGTTCTAAATCTTGTTATAGTTTTGTCATTTTTCTCTCAGAGTTTATTTCACATTTTGATCTTTTCTTATTTTTTGTTAAATTATCTTGTATTTTGCAAAAGTGTTAGCGTCAAATAATGACATTTGTTCTTTCCTTAGGCTCAACTTTCTGGCTTCCTTTGCAAATTCAACTGCCATTTCATTACCCCCGATCCTAACACTGGCAGGAATCCATTGTAGAATGCAGTTATTCTCCAATGATATCAGTTGAGTAAGTAACGAGTGTATTTTCTGTGTGATTATAGTATTGCCCTTCTGAATTGCTTCTAGATCGGATATGAGGTCGTTGTACGGTATATTATAATTCCTTCTGCTTGATGCAGGGATGGTTGGTTAAGGCATACATCAAGAGCTTTCCAGATAGCTGTCAGTTCACAAGTGAAGTTTGACGAAATCTTTCTTGCTCCTTCTTTGATTTTGATGTATGTTCCATCTTGCAGTATCATGTTAATTCCAGCCCCTCCATTACTTATGGTAAGGTCTGATGATCCATCTGTATATGCTGTTAAATAGTTTATCTGATCGCATGAACCAATTGTGTCAAGTCCTTTCTTTTTAAGAATGTTTTGTTCTCTTTTTTTTTTATTGCAGGGTTCATTCAGGTTAAGATTGATGATTACATTTGATGGCAATGGGGTAGGAAATATTGGTTATTCTCGAATTTGAAATTCATTATGTTTCATATTTATGCTCTTTCTAATATTGTTGTCGTACTGAAGTGTTGAAGATCTTTTGAGCCTTTCTTTTTGTGTCCAGTTTAAATAGGTTCTATGGGATATGTGTTCGGTTTCTTTAGTTTTTAAGCTATTGGTGAATTTTATTGTTTTTAATTGTCTTCTGCTTTCAAGTAGGTCTAGACCACATTCTCTCTGAATTTTCTAATTGTTGGTATTTGAAACAGAACCAGTGATTAATTTGGCCGCTTTTGCTTGAACACTGTCTAGTCTTCTTTTTAGTGATGAACTTGAGGGAGCCAAGACGGTTGTTGCATATTCCATTATTGGCCTTATTAAGGTGATATATGTTGTTCTGATAATTTTGGGTTTTGCTCCCCAATTTGTTCCACATAGCCTTCTCAGAATGTTTAGGTTTCTGGTAGCTCTATTTGAGGTGCTAATTATGTGTTCTGTAAATCGCAATTCCTCATCAAGTATCACACCTAGGTAATTTGGAGAACAAATTTGATCAATTATATGGTTGTTTATGCTTATTTTGGAGTTAAATTAATGCCCTTTTTCCTGTCAGTGAAGGAGACCTATAGGTTTGTGTTTATTGGGTTTTTGTCATTTTGAGTTTCATTGCCTACTTCTCATTGATGTATTCAGTATTTTTCTGATATTTCTATACTGCTACTTGTGTGCCATATGGCTATATAATCTGCATAACAGGCAACTTTTGTGTCTTCAGTGAGGTAAGGATGGATGTTGTTAAGGTTGTGTCGTAATTAGATGTACAACAACTCAAACTTGACCATGACTCTTTTTTTAACTCTTATTCTTTTCGTTTGGCCAACAAAAAATGCCCAATTTATATACACATATATTCTTACATCTTGAGACTTTAAAGAATGCAAATAATCTTCATCTATTTACATACACAACACATCTCCCCCCTTAATAATACTCCAGTTGGTCTGGGGGTTTCCTGGCTCTCTGAGGTCTAGGACTGCGGACGGGCACTTGCACAGCGGCAGGCTCCGGTTTAGGAGTGCAAGAGGGCACGTGCACAGCAACAGGCCCTGGTCTAGGAGTGCAAGAGGGCACGTGCACAGCAACAGGCCCTGGTCTAGGAGTGCAAGAGGGTACGTGCACAGAAGCAGTCTCCTCCTTGTTTCCTGATGTAACCTCTGGAACCTCCTCTTCACTTTATTTCTGACTTCCACCTACAGGCTTTTCTCCTGATGTTCGAGGAAGTATCAAATTTCTTGTCTCCACTTGTTTCTTTCTCACAGGTCGCAATTGATTGATATGCCTCTTATACACGACGCCCTCGCAACTTATAAGGTAGTAACGGTAGCTCAATAATTTCAAAATGGTACCTTTTTACCGTTTAGGTCCAGTTGCATAGTTGCGGAAATAAACCTCACAAACTGTAGTAAACTGCTCCTGCCTTCTTACGGCCTCATGAAATACCTCTCGCGGATTTCCCATCTTGGTATTAAATTCGAGAATCTTGATCTTAAACTTCTCTTCATTAGCAGTTCCGCGGGGGAATTCCATCATTACTGTTTGGGGGAATGCTCTATTAGCAAATAGGAATCTTTGTAGATTCGTCTCTAAATCATCCTTCCCATTATTCTTTCTCAAAAGGTTTTTAAACTCTCTTAAATATCTCTCAGCTAAACCATTTGTACTAGGATTATAAGGACTGGTCTTATTGTGCCGTATACCATTCATTTTGGTAAATTGCTTGAAATCACCGGAGACAAACTGCCACTGAAGCTTTACGAGCGTTTCGTTCCTTTAAAGGTATTCGAAGCGGTAAAGGACCAATGAGTTGCTACTCTCTAAAGCGATTGATTAAAAGTTTTGAGGAAACTGGATCTCTGGAAACAAAACCTCGGAGTGGAAGACCATCGACATGCAAGTCAGTGGCTGTTACGGTTTTGCAGAATGCTGAAGCTATTGAAACGTTATCCACGTATGGAGAAGTAAGTGCTAGACAAGTTTCTCGACAAACAGGGATTTCGTATGGAACAGTTTGGAGAGAACACACATTTAGAATTTTTCTATAAAAATACCCTAACAAAATTCAAAATTTTCACGAGTTGAAAGTCAGCGATTTTGAGAAGCGTCAAGAATTCGCTGCATGGGTTTTCCGGCAAATTAATATTGATGAAAACTGGCTGTCAAATGTTCTAAGAACAGATGATGCTCACTTTTTTCTAAAGGGAGAATTTAACATTCAAAACTGCCTCATTTTGGCAACAGAAAACCCTTGGATTTTTACAGAAATACCACTTCATCAGCACAGAGTTACAGTTTTGTGTGGGTTCACTTCTTCTTTTATTTTTGGGCCAATTTTCTTTGAAAATATCAATGTAAGAACTTTTAAAACCGTTTTTGTAACTGGTGAACGTTATGTTCAACTTTTGAGAGAAAATGATATTCCCATATTTCAGGACAGACAAGCACTAAGCGAAATAACATTCATGCAAGATGGAGGACCTCCTCATATCTCCCGCGGTGCCAAACAATTGCTGAAGGATACGTTAGGTGAAATTCGTTGATAAGTCGCCACTTTATATACCCGTGGCCTCCAATATCACCAGACTTGACGCCTTACAATTTCGGTTATGGGGGTACATTAAGTCGCGTTTTTATCGATGCCGGCCTACCACATTGGCCATGTTGAAGGCTTCTATCAGATGGCACGTTTTATAAATTTCAACTATTTAATTGTGACCATTCTGTCATCTATCGTCTGCAGGCGGTGTTTGAGAATGAAGGGCGCCACATTGAGCAAGAATTGTGACCTAAAACAAGAGAGAAGGCAGTTACCTAATGTGTTATATTTTGCAGCTCTTTGTTTTGGGTTATGGGAATAATAAATGCTGTCCTCACATCTTGACTCTTTTTTTTTTTTTTTTCTGTGAACAGTAATTTTTTTTTTGTTTGTCATTTTCCCACATCTTATATTATGTCGTGCAGGCCAAAGTGTTATAACTTCTCGAATAACACTGGTATACACTATTTTAACCCTTATGTTTAGTTTATCGCTTTTCGCTCATTAGAAGAAATAGCATAAGGAATATTCTCTGTATACCCCCCAACTTTAGAAATTTTGCCCAAAAAATAATACAAAATGATTTTGCTACCACGTTTTTCAACGCAAAAGGTCGATTTAAAAATGATTTTTTTTTTGGGGGATACATTTTCAAAATTATGTACAGTATAATAAACAATGATAACATTTGATAAACCCATAGGATATTTGGAATAAAGTACGACAAATATATTTTGTCACTCCCCTCTATATTTCATCTTTGGATCATGACAAATATCCAGTTGAATAGTCAAGTGTCGCCAATTAGTCAAGAAACTATACATTCCTTATAGCACGAAATCCTATTAGTAGTGCCATCATAATTTTTGGTACTATATTAACATTTCAAAAATCGTGTATTGATATCAGTAGTTATTTTCAAACATTCAATCCATCTCCATCTAAAATATAAATATTTTTTGCTGCATGTTTTAATTTGCATGTACCTATTTTACATATCTCAGATTGTATTTAAAAATCGTTAACCATTTCTTCAAACTTTTGGCGAAATGGTGTTTTATTAATTTATCAGTTGATATTATTTGGGTTCTTTCCTGGTATTCAAAAAGGAAAAATACGTGTCGTTCAGGTATATTTTTCAATTTATCAAACAATTTTGCCGCTGAATCGCTGATTCTGGTAGGGCGCCATCTAGCGAATAAAGTTGTAACTAAAATCAATTTCGAATTTTTCATTATTTGCCATAAAAAATCCCATTGCATCCTGAACACAATGGTGTTTACCGCATTGCTCTAGCGCAAATATTCGCGGAGTTATTAATTTTTAAAGTTGTGCGGGACTTTTGGATCACCCTGTATAATGCTTCTTTCCCAACTTGGTCCAATTACTATTCCTATTAAGTAGAAGGCCTCTCCTGATGGTGCAAAACTAAAAGTTGCTGATGGCTTGCGCCATCTGTCCGAATAAATACCAACTAATTGTTGAATTTTAATTATTTATATTAGTATTGAAAATAGAGCAATCCATAAATAAATCTTTAATTAAAAAGGCATATATTGGATCAAAAAATCATTTATTTTACATGAAATTTTGATCCAATATATGCCTTTTTAATTATATTAGTATATTTTAGTATAATGTATTTTATTTTCCCGATCTGAAGGTGCCTTTATCTTTATTTATCCACCCGAACCCAGTACAATTTCACTTCTGTACTATTTTTTACTATTCTTATTATTTATTTGTTTTGACTGTAGGACACAGAGAGAACCTGAAGTTAATTTCACGCGATATTAGTAAAATTTATTTAGAAATGTGAGTCCGTTATTCTGGCAGAAAAATTTCGCTTTAACACTCGCTCTTTCTCTTCCTTTCCAGATATCCAAAGACTCATAATAGCTTTATTTTCTATATAACTTTAGAAATTTATAAAAGGATAAATTGTAGATTTCATTCCTTTAAACATTTATGTTGAAGTTTATTTTTAAATTCTCTCTTTCTAACTATATATGTGCGAAATATTTGAACATTATTGAGATATTTCTTTTACATATATAAAATATATATACATTTTATAATATAGAAATAACTAATCACAAGTGCATTTAAAAACATTTTTTTTCTATAATACTTCACGGAGTTGCCAAAAATTCCTGTTTAAGGAGAGATGACCTTCCTTTACCTTTTGTTAGGATATATACAACCGATATTGTAATACGTTCTCTAACCATCATAAACCGATAATTTTCATATTAAATTGACCCCATGTTGCTATTCAATTTCTGCTTTCTACTCCAAGAAATTCATTGATACTTTTTAAAGATGCAACAGAGAATTTTACATATTATATATACTTAAATAAAATTACATTAAAATGTGATAATCTTTTGTTGCATTAATTCCTGTTACATCGTAGCGGTAATTCTTGAAT
Source organism: Cordylochernes scorpioides (assembly GCA_030710605.1). Taxonomy (NCBI): domain Eukaryota; kingdom Metazoa; phylum Arthropoda; class Arachnida; order Pseudoscorpiones; family Chernetidae; genus Cordylochernes; species Cordylochernes scorpioides. The sequence goes on from CP092886.1 coordinate 166,750,450, forward strand.
TCGGAATAGGAAAATGTAGGTTTCGATAGAAAATAAATCACTCTTTCTTTAAAGGAAAAATGGATGTATATACAAAGATCGGTTTTGATATTTATCATTGATAATAATAAAGTCGAAAGAATGTTTTGAGTGAGAAATCAATCATATCTTCGATCATGGCGATCCACACAGTAGTTGAGACAAGGAGAGCAGAATAAATCAGCACCCAAGTTTGAAGCAGCAATCTCGGTACCACGTTGGGGCACCGTGGTTCAGGTGATAAGCCAAAGTGAAAAATGTTCTGGGAAATGATACAGCACGTTGGTGCAATCCCTCCCTCCCGCTGCTTTCTCTAAGCCTCTCGTCGCTAGTCCTCTCTCTCTACACACGAACAAAAACATTTTCGTCTGTGGCCATATTCAAAACACCAAATAAAACATTTAGTAACGAAAATTTATCATTGATAATACATTTCACATTCCATCCTGAACCAACATCAAAATATATTCATTAAAAAAAAAAAAAGAAAGGGAATGTTATCTTTGACATGTTTTTTTTTTTTATTCGTAAACACACACGTTTATTTTCGATATATACATATCATATATAGGAAAAATATTTTATAAACTATTGTGTTGAGTGACATGCGAGTAGTGTGAACATCTATTAAATCTACTTAAATGACATCCCCCTTAATACCTTCACAAATTCGTTGGACCTATAAAAATAATATGTGGTATTAAAGAATGTTATATAAATTTATGATAATTCTATTTTTAAATTTTTAGCGTTTGTTGCTTTGTGAAAAGAAACCAAATAAATATTTATTGGAAAATATTTGACTGAAAGATTGATTGTGATTGATATCAATATTATCCTAAATAAGCCTTTATAATTATAAATTCATATTGATCGCTCAAAATTTAAATAATAATTTAAATAATTATTTATTTTACGAACAGAATTTTCTCTTCTTCGTAGTTAAATGCGAATATGTTTCAAGGTAGCATCAATTCTTTTTTTTTTTTTTTTGCAAATGGTGTAAGCACGAAAAGTAACGTATATGTAAGAGGTATTAATATAAGTACAATAAATACTCAAAGTAAAACACAATAAAAAATATAACTAATACAAGAAAACAGAACGAGAACAGTACAAAGTACATCGATTACGCGCGAGCACGAAAACGTGACCAATACTAAAGCGATTACGCGGAGAAAGTAACATAAAAATAGTACTCGGAGGTGATACAATTCAAAACGAAGGCAATAAATAATGCAAAGTGAAGTGAATATGTATAAATAATACAAAATAAACTTAGTTCCAGGAATGTAATATGAAGTATAGCGAGTGCGGATAAGTGACACAAAGTAAAGCAAGTATGAAGAGAAAGTAACACCAAAGTATAGAGAGTATGAAGAGAAAGTAACACCAAAGTATAGAGAGTATGAAGAAAAAGTAACACCAAAGTATAGAGAGTATGAAGAAAAAGTAACACCAAAGTATAGAGAGTATGAAGAAAAAGTAACACCAAAGTATAGAGAGTATGAAGAAAAAGTAACACCAAAGTATAGAGAGTATGAAGAAAGTGTAACACCAAAGTATAGAGAGTATGAAGAAAAAGTAACAAAAAGTAAAGCAAGTATGTAGAGAAATTAACACAAAATTTAGAAAGTGCAGATAAATAAGACAAAGTAAAGCAAGTATGAAGAGAAAGTAACATCAAAGCATAGCGAGTATGAAGAATAAGTAACAAAAAATAGAGCATGTATGAAGAGGAATTAACATAAAGTATAGCGAGTATGAAGAAAAAGTAGCAAAAAGTAAAGCAAGTATGAAGAGAAAACGACAGAAAGTAGAGCGAGTACAGATAAGTGAAGCAAAGCGAGTATGAAAAAAGAATAACACCAAGCGAGTATGAATAAAGAGTAACACCAAGAAAGTATGAAGAGAAAGTGACACAAAGTAAAGCGAGTACGAGGAGAAAGAAACACAAAGTAGAGCTAGGACGGGTAAGTGACGCAAAGTAAAGTGAGTATAAAGAAAAAAGTAATACAGAGTAAAACAAACGGGGGAGACGCTGGGGAGCTGTGACGGGACAGAACAAAGGACGTCGAGGGGAGTGGGGGATGTTTTGGCGCCGCGCTGCCGGAAATCTGGCACTGTTACGTCACGTGACATACCTCAACATCCTCCCAAATGTCACTTGTGATTTAACACCTCCAGGTAGACTTTCGCTTTATTGCAAATATGTATAAGTATCATCTAGCTGTTAACATAGACAGCATACCAGGAACTAGAGGCATTTCCTGAACACTCAAATAACCTAATGGCGGCAAAGCGCCATCTATCGGGATAAATATAAATTAAACGTTGATTCAACTTTATTCCGAAAAATTTGTGCATACACCTATTTTTTCATTAAAAAGCGTTCATTAACCCTCCTTATTGGACCATCGACGTAAATTCTGCAGCGCGCAGACAAGGGCCAACAGCCCTAGAAGCATTCATTGTTGGATTCCCTTAGTAAACCAGGAAGGTTATTTCGCCAACTGGAATAAAGTTGAAGTTTAATTTATATTTAGTCCGATAGATGATGTTTGGGCATCCTTAAAGTTCATTTGAGTTGTCTAGGATCCTTTTAATTACTATACTACTGGGTCATTTTGATCTATATTTTTACCTCTCTATCAATTTATAAAATATGATGCATTGGAAGACCCAAATATATATCAAATAGATTACAATTCTTCTTAATAGATGAAACACCTTTCTGAAATATCTCGTTTCCGATATGAGGCCCGTGTGTTAACACGCCGATAAACCTAGTTTATTGACGAGAATATCTCGTAGATAACGCAGGTTCCGCTCCCTAGAATAGCATCGACACACAGGGGTGAGGTCTACATCTTGACTTTAGTCCCTCCTGCCTACTCCACGACCGCCCCTCGAGCCGCTCCCTCAACATTGAGACATCTGGGCCAATGGAGGAGTGTCTAACACATGTTAACGACATTATGCCATTGCGAAACATCCGACTCCCACCGCTCTTCTTTTCAAACCTCTCTACAAAGATGTCTTATTTTTGAAGGATCATCTTTAAAATAATACAAAATCTCAAATTTAACTTCGCGTATACCACTAAGCTATTTCTGATAGCATTTCTGGTACTAAATTATAAAACGCAACGAGCACGAAGACAAAAGAATTAACTATTCCATTACCAAAAACGTGACTTCAGATTATATTCAAAAATATATTGTGGGGATCTCTAGGAGGCCATCTCAGCATTCTGTACGCCTTTGGTAAAATATTCATAGCTTTTAATTTTAAATAAACTAAATAATGTTAATTAGACATTATATTTATAGTTTTTGAGAACTCATGTAAATATATTTATAATTGAAAATATATAAATTTTAAGATAAATATGTTTTAATAAATTTAAAACTACCATAGAGACACACACGTCTCCTTTAGCTGAATTTTGTATTTGAAAGTTTGAATTAAGTGGTAAAACCAATTTAAAGCTAATATTTTGTAAATAAAAATTTAAAAAGAGAATTGTTTTCGTCAACCATTATTAGTGTTCGAAGAACACATTGAAGTAGTAGTTTTTAAAAATTGGTTTAGAGGACCTGACGCTTGTGCAAGTTCAACCCCACCGTTAAGATAATCAAACTGGGGTTATGACACATTGTGAATGTAAAGTAGAAATACCTCAACAATTTTTTCTTCTTCCCTTCTAGTATTTTTTCGGATGAATAAGCCCCATGAATTGTCAGCTTCCTCGTTCAGGTTTTCCCAATATGACAATCCTGGGGATATGTTCTTGACCTAGCAACATTCATTTAAGATTTTTTTTGAGAAAAAAAAAGTTTTTTTTTTTTTACCTTGCCTCCCGCTTACCGTGCAAGAAATCGCAAATTTCTAGAAGATAGAAACAACTGCAAACTTCCACGGTATTCCCCCGAATAATGATTTTGTGCGGACATGTTCACCTATCGTGGGCAACAATTTTAGTAAACTAAAGAGGTAATTTCAGACTACTATTCTAAATGCTCCCGAATAGCGAATGATCTCTAGTAACATTGAGAAAGATAGAGAAAACGATTATTTTGCCCAATTCAAGAACAATTGGTACATGGTATGGCCATGGTATCAATGATGAGCAGTTAGAGGCTACTTTTCTTTGACTGTAAGTGCACCATCCGTCTGCCTTTATAGAATGCAGTTCGGCCTTTTTGCTCTTAAAATATGTCAGAGTTCCGTTTTTTTTTCAATTACACTCAATGGTGGGGGAGAATTTGTGCAAGAGGGGGAAGGGTGGCAGTGATGCATTTTTTTGTCATAAAAGGTGCCTAATGCAGTATACGATTCCGGATCATAGTTGTCTAAAATCGACAGCGTATACTGACAAAAGTTATTACTTTTGCGGATTTAACACACAAAAATGAAATAAGCTAGGGCCTAAATTAAAGTACCTTAATACACAGAAAAGCGTACACTCAAGAATACAACACTAATCAACAAAAGGGAGATAAAAACAACTCACGATTTGTTAAATAAAATTTTAAAAAAATACTTAGCTTTATTGTAGCGTTGGGAGGGATCGGACTGGGGACACAGGGATGCCAGATGAACAGCCAGACAGGGAAAACCGCCAGTAGAAAAACCACTTTAAGTGGCTCCACACAGATTATCCACGCACTCTCTGTTGCTCCCCGCATTCCCCTCGTCCCCTTTATATACAAACATGGCCACATTCGTCTAATGAGAAGGCGTGAGAGATTGGTTCACTAACGAACGAAGACAAAATTCTTCCCTCTAAAACCTGATCAGAAAAAAAAAAAAAAACTAAAAATGTTTGTCAAATTAATTTGACAATACCATTACGCTAACAACACAATGACAATCCTTGTGAGATTCACTAATGATTATAAGCTTATCTTGGATAAGTATGAAAATTGTTTAGTGAAATCCTCCTATATTTCGAACGAGGTTTATCGCCCATATCTTCTTCTAAGAGTATATTCTATAAATTGGATCTCGAAGGCTTCTAGCAGAGTTGTCCTAGAAGAAGATGGGCAATCGGCCTCGTCGAAATATTGAATAATTTTAATAAACAATTCTTTTACCCATATAAAATAATCTTATCATCGTTAAAAAACCAGTGATAATATGATTTAGATAAAATCCTTTAAGCCAAATATGCGAAAGTTTATATTTCACTTACTTTACCTTTAGAACCAAAAGAACTCAGGTACCGATACATAATGTCCAAAACCAATGGGATTCATTCCCCTAAAATGTTAGAGCAGAATAAACATCATGAACATTCCCCTTAATTAGATTAAACCGCCTTCACTCGATTTCATCCATAAATTTGAATGTAAAAAAGAGCCTTGGGGGATACCTCGTGTGCCAGTTAATAGCTAGAGTCCACAAAGAATTCTTCCTTCTCGTTGTAATTCCTGTTAATTCAATTCCCAAGAGGAGAGGGACTTTTTAAGTGTTCCCTTAAATACAACTTGGCTATAATTGAAGTCTGGAAATTTTAATACGAATTATCAATATTTTTTATCCAGAAGTGGGTGAAGTAATCTGGATTGATAAAATGTTAATTCGTTTAGCTTGTGCCTTTTGTGTATTTCAATAGAACTTGCAGTTGTGTGCATATTGAACCACTTTTATAAATGGGCATTCTTCTTTATGTATAAATATATTAAATTTTTATGTTCAATTATAAAATGTGTTATTATACACGTCTTTATTCGGATTAGGCATTCATATATATATATATCAAGTTGAGCAAAATTTCTTCGCACCCCCCCCCACACACACACGCTGTCTATATGCAGTTAAACCTGTCTATAGCGCCCCCTCTAAATAGCGCATTCCTCTCTATAGCGCCCGATTTGAAACATTTTACATTAAAAGTGACCTGTCTATAGCACCCTATTTTGGTGAGTCCCAAGAGGGGGCGCTATATACAGGTTTAACTGTATATAAAAAAATTCTAAATACAGTATATAAAATTCACCTTTTTCATTTTTTTATTGACACAACCTAGTACTTTATATATATATATTCTTTCATTGGCCTTGTAGAACGAGAGTGGTATACGCGTGCGCGCATGCTTTAGTGAAAAACACAAACATTCTCGATAAAGAGAGGCGAGTTGCCCCTCGAAATATTGGAACAATAAATTCATTATAAATCCAATATATGCATCTTTTTTAAATATATATATATATAGTGCGGCAAATAATTTTAAGACTCGCGCTAGATAAAGGCCAATAGCAGAGCCAGTTATGAAATTGCGCATGCGTATATATATTCGAAGCCTTATCTAGCGCGTGGCTTTGTTTCAGCCATTTTGGTTAACTCTTTAAAAACATACAGGCGATTTTTGAAAAGTAAAATTTTTTGTTCGTCGGAATTCTGAGATGGAACAGAGAGCGGTCATTAAATTTAATGCAAAACTTGGTAGAAGTGCATCGGAAACATATATTTTGATTAAGCAAGTTTATGGTACGTTATGTTTGAGTAAATCAAATGTTTTCATTTGGCACAAACGTTTTTCGGATGGAAGAAATACGCTAGAAGATGATAAGCATACTGGACGACCAAGTTCTTCAAAGACACCAGAAAGTATAGAAAAAGTGCGAGAATTTGTTGAAAACAATGATGGCAGAGGTTTTACACATCAACAAAGAAACGATTCGAACCATTCTGCATGAAGATTTAGGTAAAACTAAAGTCTGTACTAAATTTGTTCCACACACTTTAACGGGCGAGCAGAAATCAGTGTGAATTGCACATTGCAGGGACATCATTTCTGCCTATGAAAATAATTCAAACTTCCTGAAATCAATTGTTACGAGTGATGAAACATGGTGTTTTCAGTATGACCCAAAGACAAAGCGCCAAAGTGCCGAATAGAAGTCAAAAAACTCTCCACAAGCCAAAAAAAAACGCGAAAAGTGCCATCAAAAATCAAAACAATGCTGATTACCATTTTCGATAGTAGAGGTATTATCCACAAAGAATTTGTTCCCGCTGGACAAACCATTACTGGAGAGTATTATTTAAACTTTTTGAAACGTTTGATTGCCAGAATTCGTCGCATTCGTCCAGAATATCGCGATGAAGACAGTTGGTGTTTGCTGCATGATAATGCACCGAGTCACTCCTCACTCATTGTTCGTCGCTTTTTGGCCAAAAATAACGTCTGTGTGTTGAATCATCCTCCGTACTCGCTTTATTTAGCACCATGTGACTTTTATTTATTTCCAAAAATAAAATTGAAGTTAAAAGGTTGTTTTTTTTATGATATCCCGACCATCCAGAGAGCTGCGACGAGCACTTTGGAGGCGATTCCTCAAAGTGGCCTGCAAGAGGCATTTAATTCCTTATTAAATCGTTGTAACATATGTATTGAATCCAGAGGGGATTATTTTGAATAAAAAAATAGTAGAAATTGAATTAGCTTGTTTATGTTTTATTTTACAAACCCATTCTTAAAAATTATTTGCCACACTGTATATATTAATTGTGCATCAGAGCGATGACACAGTGCATCACTCTAGTAAAATAAAACGTTACCAGTGATGATAAAGGATGAGCCACAACACCAGTTTTGGGAAATTCAGACAAAGCCAACCTGTATACCAAAGTTTCAGGCTTGGCCCTCATCAATAGAAGGGCGGCCCGTAACCATTGTATACAAGTTGTCTTTTTGTCTGAATTTCACAAAATTGGTGTTGTGGCTCATCCTTTATCATCACTAGTAACGTTTTTCTACTAGGGTGATGCACTGTGTCATCGTTCTCATGCACAATTAAAGGGAGAGGTGCCTCATCCTCCCTCAACTCTATGTTATATATATAAGATGATAAAGGGGGAATCTGTATAAGACCGGTGGTCTTAATAAAGCTTTGTGCGTGTATATATAAGAAGGCAAAAATAGATAAACTGGTATATAGAAACCAAATATGTGGTTTACATAGATTTTGTATTGATATTATTTTAGAGATAGATGCTCTGCGCGTGCGCAAAACCATTATGAAATTTCTGAAATATATGAAATGGATTTAATGGAGTCTTCATTTCATTCTCCAACGTTGAACGTTTGAAAAAATTATACATAACTCATTATTAAACAAAAGCATAAGCAAAATTACAAAAGCACAAATAATATATATATAGAAAAATATATTAAAATTTTAGAAAATATAATCTAGTCAGGCCCTACAATATATAAATATATAATTATATACAAAGTGTATACTTTTTTATATATTTTTAATAAACTAATTTAATCAGCTCGTTGAATCCAATTAGAGAGAGTAAAAAACAACGCGTTGATTATAATTATTTTCCTCCAAAGTTCATATATTGCAATTTTTTTTTTATCTCACAAAATTTTCAAATATATATTTTCGATATCTATTTTTCCTAACATTATTTATATTATGGGAATATTTATATAAACGTTATTATATATATTATATATTGGCATTTTACCTCCTTTTTTATGAATTTATTTATATTATTTCTCTCTCATATTGTTCCAGTCATAGAGAATATGTAAATTTTATGAGGCAAAAATTGTATTTGTGTCTAAAAGGATAATATACTGATTTATATTCTATAAAAATTTATCAAATGATTTTAAGTACATCCTTCAGAAAAAGACTATCAATTTTTATTTGTTACCTTTTCTTTTATTTTATAATTTGATCTCCTAAGGCTAATAAAAACAGACGAATTATGGAAGGAATATAATGGAATTGCCTTTGAAAAAGTTCGCCATTTCATTTCAAATAAAATAAATTAACTATTGGACAAAAATTAAGGATATTGTACTTTTTAGTATGTATATCGGGATTCAGGTAATAACTCCGAAAGATATTTGATACCTAGTTACCTTTATTGAAGACACACGAGATAACCAAGTGTAAACAAAATTGCCTTTGTCTTCTTCAGAAACAAACAAAAAAGCAAACAGATTACTGGCAACATCAAAGAATCAACACTTCCTTAAGTTTTGTCCATCAATGTACTTCAAATAAGGTACTGAAGGAACGGCATTTAGTGACACGCACTCTATTGTCAACTCGAGATTAAGAAGGCTAACAACCATTGGTGTATAGAAAAGAGGTCGTGATTAATTCCCATAACCGTTCGTGCGCCCAACTAGCCGTAGCTAAGTGCTATGATAAAATTTAAGAAATGAAAAAAATAGCACAAAAGTAAAATTTTACTGGGATCAGATTGATAAATTGAGATAAAAACAAGCTTCTGATCGCGTTCAACTGAAAGTTATTGATGGCTTAATATCGGAATAAATATCAACTAATCGGTATGAGAGAGAATCATTAAAAATCAACGATTTGTCCGACATATGGCGCTAGCCATCAGTAACTTTAAGTTGCAAGATGAGAAGATGGTCGTTTACTTAAAACATGAGGAAGCTTTTATTAAAAAGGCATCTCCTTATCTTGCAACTGAAAGTTTCTGATGGTTTGCGCCATCTATTGTAATAAATATCAACTATTCTCGTTGATTTCTAATTATTCCAGAATTGGCCAAATACCCATTCTTGATTAATCAAGAAAAGCTAACCACGTACGCGTTTCGAGCTGTTGGCTCTCATCAGCGTGGTGCAAGCTGTACCTCAACGACCAAGAAACTGGTCCTTCAGGCATCCTGAGAAATCATGAAACGGGTAGTTAGGGCCAGAATTGCGTGAGACCGCGACACAATGTGAAAAAATAGTACAAATGTGATATTGTACTGGGATAAGGTGCATAAATTATGAAAAAGGTATCTTCTTATCCTATATATATAAGGAAGCTATTGCCAAGTAGGAGCAGGAAGGTGACTGCCTGTTGTTCGCTTCTCGTCTCCCTCACCAAATCCATCAATGCGTCCGCCTTCCCAACAAAGGAATGTCAAAAGAACTCTTAATCACCTTGTCCAGAATCTTGGCAATTACAACTGAGGGAGAGTGATTGATGGCTCCCGACATTTCCTCGCATTTCCATCCAAAATTTGGAAATCTGTGAGTGTATGTATGATTCTTATCTTTGCCTTTCTTACAAATAATAAAACCTTTTTACACCCACAATCTTCAATTTTCAAACAGAAATAATGTATCGTAAAGATAGAGGCTGCTTGGCCGGCATTCATATTTCTTCAAATAAAAGACACTTCGGCCAGTAAATCTTTTTACAGTAAATTTTTCTCTCAATATATAATAAGTATTTAAAATATGTATATAATAATAATTTATATAAAAATAGTATTTATTTTTAAGTTGTTAAAGTGATAATCCTGTTGAAGGACTGACAAGTCCGAAAGCTTGAATATAAAAAGTTGCACAAGAAACTTAACCCTGGAGGCTTCATTTATTCATATACTGATTATCGTTTTTATTCATAATGTTAATATATATGTGCGTATTTTTATACAATATTATATATATATATATATATAATGTGAATATGGTTTGGGAGTAGAGAGACAGTATACCATATAATATTCGAGTGTATTAAATATTACAATCAAAGAGCTTCTTTTCATTTCGTTAATAAATTAAAAATAAAGAAATGGCCATATTTAAGCTAGAGAATTTTATGAAGGATAACTGGATATTCTACAATAGGCTATACTGCAATACGGAAAAATTAATGGGAGTGCCTGGCTATCAGTGGTGAACCATTAAACTGGCGAAACCGCTGGGAGGTTTTACCACTGATGAGCCAGGCCCTCCCATTAATTTTTCCATTGCAGTAAGGGGGCAGTAGAAATTGTTTAATTTCAAAAATAATCTTACGCGAATAAAATAGTTTCGAATTTTCATAACATCTAATTTATATAGATAGCTTATGCCATAGATACTTCCAAGATTCAATTCCATATGTCTTGGAAGGGCAAATTGTAAAGAGGTACAAAAACAAAGTCCCATCGCGACTATTTACAATGTTACATTGAGGAAGTACTTGAAGAGTTTCAATGACATTTTTTATCCAGGCAGAATTGATCTAAGTAGAGTGGTATTTTTTTACCCTGCATCCTTATTAAAAATGTAATGTAATGGCTCTTAAGACGGTATCTTACATAAGTGTAAGGAGTAAGTAAGGACACTTTGATGAGCTTTCTTAAATCATTTCTATATGAAATCTGCATGGATTTATTGATACATCTAGTTTATGTGAGCAATAGTTCAGCAGAAATTATTTGAAAAAGTTAAAATAAATATCAGTCTGAAAACCATTAGCTAAATGCTCATAAACTCAAAACAAGTAAATAATGCTAATCTCTTATTCAAATTTATTAATTATAACATATACATATATTATATAATTTATATGGATGATTTATGCCATAGATATTTCCAAGATTCAATTCCACATGTCTTGGAAGAACCAATTGTAAAGAGGTTTTTTTACCTGATATTTAATTTTACTTTTTCAAACGTCTAGTTTATATAACCATATAACGAAATATTTAATCTAGAAAATTATTTACACACTCATTCTAAATATATATAATAAACATATTCTAAATAAACACGAGTTATTTGAGAAATATGCTAAAATACACTCATATACAAAATTTAAGGAATTTATACATTTTAGTATGTATATCGTGATTTAGATTCTAAAATATATTTGATACACTATGACCTTTATTGAAGAAGCACGAGATAACCAAGTGTGAACAAAATTGTCTCTGTTTCCTTAAAGAAATGACGACTTTGCACTTCCTCAAGTTTGGTCTCCATGAGAGTGTATATTATAAACTATTAAATATGTAAGAGAAAATGGATGTATTGGGCAGAACGTTTCTTTTTATTAGCTCATGAAGTGGTACAAGCTTTCTAGAAAATTGGTTTTCGACGGGCAAATAATAACATGAAAACAAATATAAAACTATTTACAGAAACAAAAGAAATGAAGTATTTGCGTGTGCACGCGCGGGCATACATTAGACTATATTAAGGGCAAATATTAAAATCGATATCTATAATAATTGCTTCAATTGTAAAAATAAACAGATACGATTTTTTACCCAACAAACCTTTATTATAAAGAGTCAGCTCTGACGCGTATTTTCTTTAAATTATTTAACATTTTTTAAATGCAAAACACGCTTTATATCAACAGTCAAATTATAACGAATTTCATAGCTAAAGAAAAGGTTTTCGAAATGCAAGATTAAAAATATATCTAAAAGCCATAGGTTTGTATACTATGGCTTTTAGATATATTTTTAATCTTGCATTTCGAAAACCTTTTCTTTAGCTATGAAATTCGTTATAATTTGACTGTTGATATAAAGCGTGTTTTGCATTTTAAAAATGTTAAAAACCTTTATTATTAGTTGAAGAAATACTGAATAACCTTTTTTCGCATATTAAATATGTCGAGATAGAAATTGTTTAAAAAGGGTTTTCCAAATAAAATAAAGTCCCGCCTGTCCTTACTGTGATGTGGAATATAGGGGTAGTCTGCCTCATTATCGGAACTACTGGAAAGGTTCATTATTGATGAGCCAAGCCCTACCATTATTTTACATCGCAAAGATGATATTAAGACGTTTTTTATTTGGGAAAAAATCTTCTCATTAGTTCCTTTTCTTATACAGAGAGAGGACAATAATAATTTACATATTTTTTATTAGGAAATATTGGCTATAGCGTTCATAGTATAATGTACTAACTATAAATACTTTTGATTATATCGTTTGAATGGTTTTAAAACTTATTTTTATTCTGTTCTCTTCTTTTTCAAAAAACATGTTAAATAAGCGTTTACATACATATAGAATTTATTTTTTTAAATATATTTCTATCTTTGAGAGATAAACAAAAAAATAGAGTTTAAAATAAAACTAAGAACATATATTTAAATAATATTGCACAGAAATTTGAATATTCGAGAAATATGTTGCCCCAAGCCAACTAAATGAGAGCATAGTGATTATACAAAAAAAAAGAAAGATTGAAAAAGTAGTTAATCTAAGAGAGAGAGGAAAAAGGAGCAAGCGAGGTCCTGCGAGGTGAGATCCGGTCCAGGACAAATCTCCAGGGTCGCGCTGATTGCCGCGATGGCTGTTGCTGAAAAAAAAAAAAGAACCTGACGACAAGGCAGAACTTGCTAATGGCCCTGGTCACCATGTGGCTTGGCTTGCTGTTGGACATATCATTGGAGCAGTAACTACAGTTCTATTGAAGATGGGGTTAATCAGAGCTATTTCCTTCTTTCATATAGGACGATTTTTTAAAATTAGTGAAATGAAGATGAAAAAAGATTTAGGAAAGCTTGGTTCATCATTTGTAATTCTTCCCAGCGATTTCGCCAATTTGATTCACCAGGTTGCTACAGCTATTGTATTATTCGTTTTGATTATATAGCCAGCTTGGAAGGTTTATTCTTGGTGATGGCATTTAACGAAACTTTGAGGAAAGATGTTTCTGTAATTGTAGACATTCCACACATAATTTTGATTCAAGCACAGTTCTTCCGCTTAAAGGACAATGCCACAAATACAAAGTAACATTAGAGAACAGAACATATTCTTATTCGAATATATATATGCCCTATACTTTCACTTTAATCACCATATGCCGAGAACATGTATAGATAACGTCTTCTTTCTATTATAAATAGATGAAGATTTCCTGCCAGCTCTTTTTCAAGCCATGTCAATGTATAAATCATACCATGATTTTAATGATCACAAATAAGAAACTTGTCATTCTATATGATCACATTAATAGAAAACCAAATATTTAAAAAATGCTTCCATATTACCATTATCATACTTTTTTTATATAAGTATTATGAATGTTAATTTAAAAATACTTTTTTTCAGCAATATTGGGGAAAACTAAGCTAATATATAAATATCCACAAATAATTAATAATATTATGATTAAAATTTTAAAAAATAGTCAACTTGAAATATATTTTAATAAGGTGTTTGTCTGTAGATTAGCGTATAAGTATAATAACCATTGATAAAGCATATTTTGGATAATATATTAGAACTACAAGGTAATGAGACCAAATTTCCAAATTAATAAATAGTCTGACGTTTTGGTAACAACGCTATTACAGAAACGTCACACACTATTTATTTAGATTTGGTCTTATTACCTTGTATGATAATCATTATTTAAATTTTCATTTTAGTCAAACTATTTAACATAAACTTAATATCTACTATAGCCCCCTATTTAAACACGCACACATAGCAATACTATGAATACTATGTGTGCATCCACTATCTTTATAATTAGATTTTAATGTTATATAGAATCCACACACTACTTAAAATATTCACTCCAACACGCTGCCGATGTATAACTTAGATTCATTTTGTGAACATTTTTCTAAAGAAAAAACGTTAAGCCCCTCGGGCCAGAGACAAAACTCTATAGCATAAATTTGAATTAGAAATAAATCGAAATAATGCAGAAATAAACGCCATAAAACAAAAATCTTTCTAAAAAAAAAATAACCTGAGCTATTTAGGAGAGAAGTTTAGTAATAAAATTTAAATATTTAATTAAGGAGATTTATTATTTGTCAAAAATGTGTGGATGGTAAAAATGTTCCAAACATATTTGTGAAATTTTTATTTGTAAGAAGATCGCATTACTTTTCTATATTATGGTAATTACACACACAAATTCATTTACACAAAATATATTATTAAAAACACCTCAAATAACTTGAAGTTAAATAATTTGCGTTTTAATGAGATTTTATTTAGCAAACAGAAAGGAATGAATATTTTAAAATTTGAATATAAATGAAGAATTTAGAAAATTACCTTAAAGAAGAAGAAAAAAAAAACAATTTTTTAATGCATGATAGGTAATTGGTAAAAGCGAAGTAGTATAAAACCCGATATAAGATGTTTAGAAAAGTAAATTGTAGCGTTTATTTATTTTCTTCAAGAATGTATTAAATAGAAATATATAATATTATTCTATTTCTTGTAAAAAACAAAAATTTCGCTGCTGTTTTGATAACACTATACTTTGAGAAAAGAGAACAAATATTGGTAAGCGCCTTTATAAACCTTTGATACATTTTGTGATAAATATAAAATACATTTTACGAGCGGAGATTTTCTATATTTGTGTTGGAGTTGAAGTCAATAGCACTCTTTTCCCTGAAGGACTCTTTACTTCTACATCGGGCCAATATACGATATATCCATAAATTCTTAATATCGTTATATTAGCTAATATATTGTTCATGGTAAAATTGTGAAAAACGTTCAAAATTATAAAATATTTTCTCATTATGAGCTTTTTTATTTTAAAATACTAGCTTTCAAGCGATAATTGTTCTTCAACAGGCTCGATAAAAACATCTATAAATCTTACAATAAATATATACATGTATTTGTAAATATTTCTTGTAAGATATAGTCGATGTTTTTCATTAAGCCCGTTGAAGAGCGATTATCGCTTGAAAGCTAGTATTTTAAAATTAACTCATTGTGAGAAAATATTTGGTAATTTTAAATATATTGTTGCTGGTGGTGTCTTGTCCACTCCATGGAATTAGGGGGTGCCATTGCCCCGTTAGTCAGCCACATTTCAGAGTTCCCTGTTTACGGTTACCGTAGCGGCTCAGGGCTCACGACACCGTACTTCGCCCTACAGGGCAGTCCCTTACTTGTGTTGCTTCTCCCATCCGTCACGTAGAGGAGAGGTTGGACTTCTGGGCAGGAAATATATTGTTATTATTTATATGAATATATAGAAATTAATTAGAATAAACGATAAGTTTTATTGTCCAAATGTGAGATTTCGAGCAACGGCACTCTTCAACTGGCTTATCAAAGTTATAAGGATTAATACACACTATTCATAACAATCAAATATTTATATATTTATAAATATACTTGTATTTCTCTCCTTATAAATTACATTTTATTAGGAAAATATTGGTCATAGCGTTTATAGTACCATATACTAACTATAATACTTTTAATCATATCGTTTGAATGGTTTTAAAACTTATTTTTATTCTGCTCTCTTTCAGAACATGTTAACAATAGTAGAAGAGCATCTTTACTCGAAAGATCACTTTTCACAATAAAAATATATTTATTGCTACTTTTAAATTAATTTTCATATTAATATCTTTATATTTATCTGAATGTGTTACCAATATTTGGATAAACAATCTATTTAGATACCCTTTTATTATATTAAGCTAGGTAATTAGTGTATAGTTTTTCCTAATATTATTTAAAAATATTGATATATAAATTATTTTCATTCTCTTAAATATAATGCATAATTTATAAAGTTTTCTAAATAAAAATAAGCATCTTTATCATATAAAGAAATATTATATTGAGATGCAGTTAACCATACCGATAAGTATAATATATTAATATATTTTTATAATAAAATCATGTAATAAAAAGACACACATTTTCATATACGGAAAAATATATAAAATAGCATATTTATTCAATACCGAACCGATTAGATTTAAATATAATATCAGAGAAAAGGCAATAATATCAAAATATATATATTAATATTTATTTAATATTGTGATCATATTTATATCATTTTTATATCTACCTATATATTTTATATTTATGTATGTAACCTAATATATATTTATGATATAGGTTCCATAAAATCCATCTCCGAATATTACATTGGAATCCAAAGCGCAATGACCATAAAATAAAATTATGACAATATTTCACAGACATACGGCACGGCTCAAATATTCCATTATATTCGCAATTGATGTAAGCATTTCACATGTGTTGTTTCACTATGAAAAAAATGTTTTATATCAATATGTCTTTTTTATAATCTGACATATATATATATGCATATATATTATATTTCCAAATGGAGGAAAAAAAGGTTTTAACGTCAATGATATAAAGTATATATATCATTTTCAATGAAATAAGACATGTGAGATATGCTAGAAATTACATTTAACCTTAGGCATCGTGCTATAATGGAATTTTTAGGCTTTTCTGTATGATGTTTGCTATCTGAGGTATATTGTAATAGTTATATATTATATATATATATATATATAATGTGAGAAATATTGCTATACAATAAATAATGGGAATACAAATTTGTGTGTGTGTGTGAATGATTCCAATTAATTCCAAACTGCATTTATCTATTGCGATTCTAACATTGTATACACCTTGAGTTTCTAAACCAGAGACACAATTATATTCATAGTTATATCATAATAATCGCTATTATACATTTTCATATCATTGAAATTCTCTATCTAAAGACGAATATTTATATTGAAATTTTCACTTATAGAATGTCAATCAAAATATTCAAAATATAATCGCGCAATGTCAATTTAATAGATTTTCGAAATACTGGCTGAAATTTTATACTGATTAGGTCCTTATCAAATAATTTATAAAATTGAGATTTCAAAATATAATTTGAAACTTTCAGTATGTAAAAATTAACGACAAAGTATAACGTAAAAGTTAAAAGTAATGTATCATATAAAGTTAAACAGTATATATACAGTTAAACCTGTCTATAGCGCCCCCTCTAAATAGCGTCTTCCTATCTATAGCGCCCGATTTTAAATACGTAGTGCGATGCGATTTACATTATAAGTGACCTGTTTATAGCACCCCCTCTCTATAGCACCCTATTTTGGTAAGTCCCAAGAGGGGGCGCTATAGACAGGTTTAACTGTATATTACATATTAAAACCTTATATGTTAAATAGTATTTTATAAATTATAACAAATATACCTGGATTCTCTTATTTATTATAAACTTGTATGAGAGACAGAGAGATAATAGAATTTCTTGAAAATATTATATCTACGATTATAACAAGTATAAGGCTCTGTCCCAAAAGTTCGTTTTTTTCTTAAAACGTTGTTTTTCTTATTACTTGGCGGATAATATTATTATACGGCGAACACATAATAATACATAATACAATTACTTTATACATAATACAAATACATCATACATAACGGCGAATAATATTGGTATTTCAAAATTTTGATGAGTTTACGAACTTTTGGGACAACCTTGTACTGCCAACGAGTCTATTTTTATTAAGGTAAATAACGAGCAGGCTTTGAGGCTAAAACATCTCTCCGACTGGCTCTCATCACTGATATAGGACTATAGCGCTCGTCAGCTCGTATTTAGCTCAGTAAATATGGCTGATCCTCATTATAATCTTAGATACCATTATAGGTTATATAATCGACTTGAGCAAATAACCAAAAGTAAGAAATTGTGAGGGGAATATTTTCTTGAAAGGTTTTTAAATATTTTTAGTTGACGAGGATTTCTATCCTTCTACAGGAGAAACCTTTTTTTCTTCTGTAAAAGGATAAAAATGCTTGAAATCTCGGCTAAATAATAAATAAATACGTACAAGAAACTTTTCGCCTCACGTTTATGTACTTTTGATTAGATAAAATTGCATCTCTAAACAAATAATGGTATTATATTTTGATGACAAATTTGTGAAAAGGTTAATAATGAAGATTTTCCAAATGTTCACAGTGTGCTGAGAAACGAGAATTTGGAGCAGCGAATCTGCGCTTCAATCTGGGAGTTATCAGCAGCGTGAAGACAGACCCGATGACAGGCGATTACAAATAATTATATAGACCACTCATCAACACTCTCAACATTGTGGCCAGCAACATTGTCATGTGGCACCTCCCTCATTGGGGATTCTCGAGTCGTCGTCAGCTCTTATGGAGAATCATCGCCGCGCTTGAGTAACATCCATCGCTGCACATGTCAGATGAATCTTTCCCACAATCACATCTCTAAAATATAAAGGAAAATTGTTGTGGATAGTATGGCGTTTTGTATACTTTTTTGATAACCGAAATATTTATATCTGATTCTACAATATTTCCCCTATGTTATATATTTGATATTCACGTGCGAATTTCGCTTTTATAAAATTTGTTTAGAAATTGAAATGTTATCTAAGTTGACATAATAATAAAAAAATATTTTATTCTTTTACTCTGTTCGGCCAGTAAATAATTTTATTATCTCGACGTTTCGACAATAATTCGAAAAATAATATCTTTAATTTTATGAACCTTTACAATGTGTGTGTTTTATATTTCACCAGGAAAAAAATTCAGTATATATATGATATATATATATATTGAAAACACAAAAAAAAGAAATATCCTGACCGCTTACAAGATCATTTTAAATGGCAGAGCGCTATCTAGTGGAACAAAAATCAACTAAACGTTGATGTAACTTGTTCCGTGATATTTGTCCAACACATTTTATTGATAAATTAAGAAAAGCCAACCACGTATGATATATAAAAATAAGAAATATACAATCTAGATCTTATTATCTATTTCGAGACAAGTTTTAAAGCTAATATATTTTCAAATTATATCGATATTAAGTTTAAAAGATCCGTACGAAATAATTATTAGGCATAATGCTCTAAAGCCTTTCACAGGGTGGAACCAAAATACACCGACAAACTTTAGGAATAGGCTTAACACCTAAAAAGCAATAGAAAGATGTTCTATAAACATTTCGTCGTTTTTGAATATTTAAAGTGATAGAGCCGTTCGAAAAAGTCAGAAAATTATTATGATGAAAAACAGTATATTTGACCTATCCAGATGAAACTTTGCCACAAAATAATGTTGGAATTGTAAGTAATCATTTTCACAGTTCCAAACCCGGAATATGCAATTAATCTTATTAATTTACCCGATAATTATTATCCCGTTCAAACATATTTTTATCGTCAATTTTCAACATTAGAAAATTGGTTAAATTATTGGGATAATGACATATTCCGGATATTTAGAACTGTGAAAATTATTCCTCCCAGATCTAACTCAGAATTGTTGCAAAGTTTACCTAGATAAGTCAGATAGACAGATAGTTATCATGATCATTTTCTGACTTCTCGAAATCCTCTTTATTTAAAAATTTCAAAACATACGGAATGTTCATAGAACATTTTAAATTTGTTTTTAAGTGTAGAACCTATTATCTTAAAGTTTTCTGATCTATTTTGTATTCACCCTCTGTATAGTGACACAATTTATAATAGTTTTATATTCCCCATTGCCCCCCCCCCCCTGAAATGTATATGCCGATAATAAAAATCTTCTTTCTCTCCAAATAATTAGATCGTGTAATATACAAGTTATTCAAAGAGCCTTTACAATTCAGTTCAGTTATATGAACTAATTTTCATAGTTTGGGATCGGACAACGATTATTATGATCCTGAAGATAGAGATTGCCTGGCCGGCATTCATATTTCTGTGAAAAATAGACACTTCGGCCAGTTAGAGTTTTTTATTTTCTCAACGTAATTTATAATAGTTTTATTCCCCATCACACTTAAATGTATATGCCCATAATACAAATCTTCTTTCTCTCCAAATGATTAGATCGTTTAATATAGAAGTTATTCAAAGAGCCTTTACAATTTAGTCCAGTTATATGAACTAATTTTCTTATTTTGGGATCGGGCAACGATTATTATGAACCTGAAGATAAAGGTTGCCTGGCCAGCATTCATATTTCTGTGAAAAATAGACACTTCGGCCAGTTAGAGTTTTTTATTTTTTCAACGTAATTTATAATAATTTTATTCCCCATCACCCTTAAATGTATATGCCCATAATACAAATCTTCTTTCTCTCCAAATGATTAGATCGTTTAATATAGAAGTTATTCAAAGAGCCTTTACAATTCAGTCCAGTTATATGAACTAATTTTCATATTTTGGGATCGGAGAACGATTATTATGATGATATAATAATAAAAATTCCTATCATTGCGATTACTACTTCTAAGAGTAATAATAATATCATCATAATAAATAACCATTATTTCACCAAAATATTTTAGCAGACATTCACT
The DNA here is from genome assembly GCA_030710605.1 of Cordylochernes scorpioides. NCBI lineage: Eukaryota > Metazoa > Arthropoda > Arachnida > Pseudoscorpiones > Chernetidae > Cordylochernes > Cordylochernes scorpioides. Next base: position 166,771,384 of record CP092886.1, read on the forward strand.
TGAGTAGAACTGGCTAAAGCTGACTCATTCTCTTTCGTCTCATTTATTTATATATAGACTTCAATTGTCTTAATTACAATGTATAAATTTCATCATCTCAATATTTTGATTGTGATTATCTTTTGCTTTTTTACCTTCATTTGCGGTAAATCCGTGGTAAATTCATGTAAAATAAATTTATTTTCCTCCAATTTACCCAGACTAATATATTAGCTTGATTTTCTTCATATAACTTTTCCTGTATTTATCCATTTATGGTTGGAGAATCTGTATAAGAATAAAAGGTCTTAATAAAGCTTTTTGTTGTTATTATTTTTATTAATATATATAATATTAATAACCTTTTTTTACAAATGTATCAACAATCATATATTATTAAGTTGTTAAGGTGATAATCCTGTTGAAGGACTGACAAATCCGAAAGCTGGAAAATAAAAATTTGCACAAGAAACATAACCCTGGAAGCTTCATTTATTTTATAAAATCATATATATTATAATATTATATATTTTAAAATTATATTTAAAAAAGATACATATATTGGATTTATAATGAATTTATTGTTCCAATATTTCGAGGGGCAACTCGCCTCTCTTTATCGAGGATGTTTGTGTTTTTTACTAAAGCATGCGCGCACGCGTACACCACTCTCGTTCTACAAAACACTTTAGTGAAAAACACAAACATCCTCGATAAAGAGAGGCGAGTTGCTCCTCGAAATATTGGAACAATAAATTCATTATAAATCCAATATATGCATCTTTTTAAAATATAATTTTAATTATGGATTGCTCAATCTTCAAAATATTTTAAAATATAAAAAGGCAAAAAAAATTGAATTTATGAAAAAAAATTAAATGTTAGAGATGTTTAAATTTGATGAGGTATGAACAATAAAATTGGTTTCCAAACGGCGGCTGTACATCCCATATTTACACAGTGTTGGTTTAAGCCTCACGCCCGTGGTATATCGCCTCATCTCTAGCAAGAGGTTATCAGGCCTCATATCTACCGCCGCCTTGATGAATTGAGGAGGCCACTCCTGGTGCCCGACCAACCATTCTTCCACTACTTTTATAATTGAGACAGCTTCTCCATTATTTACATTGCGTGATCAAAATGGAAATTTTCTCAGTCCCTTAATTGAGGCATGGTGCAAACTTCATCTTCGCCTTTCCTCTACCGTCTTTCTTTTTTTTTTTTTTTAGAAAATTCTTTCATTTTTGCTGCTGACCACTAAAATTGGCCCTTAAATTGGCGCCTTGAAGCATGAATGCACGTTATCTGGGAGGTTATCCTTTGAATAGAGCCAGGAATTAATGTTCACTCCAAAATATACATATTATACCTCCTTTAATAAGATCACTTTGTTTGGCTGCTATTTACCTTTCATCTTGGGCTTCTCATAAAAAAAAGCCTTTCCCGGTAAATTACCTGATTCTCCTGAAATATTTTAAGGAGATTTATTTAGAAATGATTATATATACCTCTCTCTCATGTCTTTTTTCACCATATTTTTCATATGAAAGATAACTTTTTAGCAGCTTTTAAAACAGCATTTTAATCACTCTAATATTGAGTAAAATATATTTATCATTATTTATTTATATATCTCATATATGTCAATGTATATTTGAATCTGATCTACACAACATAATCAAAAAAGGAATTTCATCATCCCTAGGACACACAATCCGCACTTAAAATGAAAGAATTGAGAATGATCGATGAAATTAAAGAATGGCTGTAAGATAAGATTGATCTCGAATATATATTTTGACATTATGGAATTGCTGTAGATTAAATTCTTCCTTCTTTATAAAATTGATTGTTTTAGGATTTTATTTTATAGAACATCTTGAATGAAAATACGGGTTTTTTTTTTGGCGTTTCTTTTCATTAAAATATTTCCACAAATTAACTTATAAACATTATATGAATTTTTCGAATATAGAGGATATTATGAAAAAAATATATATATTTATTATTTTTTCTATAATGTGTCTTTTCTTTTTACACAATATATATTTGTGCCTATAGGACATTATGAAAATATATGTTTATATATATTTCAAATAAACGTATATCTTTCTGAAATATTTTAAAATATGACGAAAATTTATAATGTTTTATACATGAAGAAATATTTTATCTTGCTCAAAATTCCTCAGGTATTTATGTGAAAATGTTAAAAAGTTGTCCCGTAACTCCTATCTCCTCGTTGGGTAACCAACAAAATATTGGCTTGAGATTTTTTTTCTGTTTATAAAATACTTGCTTTAAAGAAAGCGACAGATTGATGTAAAACGTTCTGGCCCAAGTGGAGAGTTGATCTTTGCCCTTAAATAACCCATCATCACATAAGCCTTCAATAACTATCTATAATCAGTTGAAATCGGGCACAAATAATGCTAATGCACAATAAAAGTTAAAAGCGGCTTAATTTTTCCATTGCAGTAAGGACAGTAGAAATTGTTTATCTTTAAAAAGAATCATACGCGTCTATAATAGTTTCGAATTTTAATAAACATATTTATTCATTCTCTCGGCCATTCACATTTGAAAGCTGTATATTTATATATATTGACAACTCTCTGCAACTGGTTCTTTGTTATGAAATATGTTTTGTTGGAAGGGCTTACCCTGTGGTGAGGGAAAAACTAATGCCGTAGGGTGTTAGGGGAAAAATATAAAAAAACAGCATTAAAATATTTCTAATTTGATTCTATAAATGGTTCAATGATGCTTGCTATTCTAATTTGTTTATCTCCATTCCAGCCATCTGATGGAAATGGAAAAAATTAAAATGGCAGATCCTCTATTGAGATCTGAGCGACCCAATATTTATTCTTTCCTATTATGCCATCTCTTTAGAAAAGACCAATTTGGGGAGCACGCAAAGCGGGTACACATAGGGAAATTATATTTGACTTAGGACCGACACCTTGGTAACCATAAAAATGATTCTTCTAATGAAATACATTTCATTCTTTAGTTCATAGTCTTTCTTCAGAACCTTTAACATATGCTTGCCAATCAATTCATTAATGACATTTTTAATAAGATGAGCTTGACGCTTTGGAATAAAATAAAATGGCAATACCTCTAAGCATATTTTATAATAAAATAGCAAAGGTACTATAACCCATCGATTTTTTATATACAATTTCTTTTTTTTTTTTCAAAAATGTGCTGATAAATTGGGGTACAAAGAATTATATAAAAATACTCAATAACTATGCTATTATTATAGTTAAATAGGTTATATATCGAATTCTTACAACTATACAACATAGACGATGAGTATACACTAACTATGTACACTTATTTTTGTTCGCTCCTGACGATGACAAAAGAATTTTGTCGAAACGTCGAGGTACTAAAAATATTTACCTGCCGAAGTATCTTTAATTTGAAGAACTATGAATGCCGGCCAGGCAGCCTCTATCATTACGATATATACTAACTATTACATACCTTTCTTTATCTGAATAACTATATTTTTATGTTTTTTGATGTTCGAAAATTCTAAAATAGTTATGAGATCTCATTAGTACCAACTCCACATATTTCGTCTTGTTTTGAATGTTTTCTTGATGTGTATTGTTGCATCATGATTAATGCGCGTATTTTAAAATTATTTATAATGTTATTTTTAATATTTAAAATTTAAATTATATATTTATTTATTTTTATAAAACAGATTATTACTATAAAATATTATGTACTATAAAACATTTGTATTTTGTTACACTAAATACCCCACCTGCTTTAAACTTTGATGTGCTAAATGAGGAGAGATTCTAGGTGCTACCTAAATATATAGTTGTCTTATTATTGACTGGTGTAACCTTGTAGAATGGTTGAGACACGTTCTGGAAAGATGCAAGACGCGTCTGAAGAGAGAATCAAGACTGAAGAATCTGCCAAACCGCAGCCTGGTGCAACAGTATCATGATAGAAATTCTGTCTCTTCGAGACAATGTCACTTTTTAAAATGACTTTTTACTTATTCGTCAAATGATTTTATATGATGACACATATGATGTCTAAATAAATTATTCTTATTGTTGATGTTAATATATTTAGATCGTTAGAAATAAAACCTTTAAATATCGCGTGAGAACGCCCTTGGAACCTTAGAATGATTTTCAACGCCTTTCTAAATGTTTTCATTTCTATTTGATCCTGACGAGGAAAAAGGATTTTTGTCGAAACGTCGAGGTAATAAAAAGATTTACTGGCCAAAGTATCTTTATTTTCAAGAAATTATTAAGTTAATTTCTGAATACACATTTCAAAACAGCCAAGATTAAGTATTTATTCCTAATCCAGGTAGATATTGAATTAGCATATTCACAATACAATGTTTACTTAGACATATAATCTTTAATATATTTTAATAGAAATATACCTATTTTTGATATTCTATATAGTTTATGAATCATTCATTTATTAAAAAAAACTAAGATATTTCTAAAAAAAATAGTCTATTATTTCATTAATATTTTTTACATATATATGAAAACTAAAATCTCTTTTTTCAATGTTACACAAGCTAATTCAAAAAAGGTAAATTAAAAAATATTTAAAATTTTTAAAATCACTTTTTTTACATTTTGACAGCGCTTCATATTCTTTGATATATAAAATATTGATAACCTTTAAAAAAAACATCATTAATTTACGTTGAAAACATGCACAAATTTGTAATCCGATTTGAAGCGTTGCTTTTTAAAGAAGGAACAATAAATCGTATTGGCATGACGTAATCCTTTGTACTTCAAAGATAAAAATGTTTGGCTTCGGCGAAGATAAGCTTCTCACAAGAGATTCTTCTTTCAAATGATCCCATTAATGCTCACATCCTGGGATCTTGCCAACTCTCTCTTTTTTTCTTTCGTCTTCAGCGAGCCCTTGCTATAATTGGCGTCGATTCCAAGGCTTTAGTAAAACAACGAAATAGCAACAATGTCAATAGAGAACGGAATCTTCTTTTTTAATTTCGAGGCCTTAAATTATTGGACACTTTTAATTCGCTTCAATTTAATGAATAGATCGCCGATTAATTTAAACCTAAGACCATTAAGAAGCGTTTGCAACTTCCTCAAAAAATGGTCATTAAAAGCTTCGGGGTAAAAAAAGAGAAAATACGCGCCTTTGTTTCCACTAATTATTCCAATTAATTTAATTAATGCACATCCCTGAAGAAACATTTCCATCCAAATGCGTTTACACCCATAACATTTCTATGATTAATTACGCGTAAAATATAATTATTAAATAACTAATTATCAATTTATCCTTCTATATCCTCCTATAATCAGTATTTTATAGCCCTAGATATAGGTATGAAATCTCGGATGTATAGTAATTATTGTGAAAAGGGGGAAATATTTTCAATTTACTTCATCTTTGATATATAGTTCGTGCATCAACCTTACCTAAGCGTTAACTATATAGTAGGATAATTAAATTATTCCTTATAAATTAAACCTATAAAACTCGACTATATTTATTTATTTGAAACTATAGACATGAATGACCCAGCTTCCCTTGAATCTTCCCTAGTAAATGTTTTCTAATACAATATTTGAATCACCACAAAATATATTCGTAATAAATTATTATTCGTAGTTATAGAAGTGTATTAGGCGATACAAATCATTAATATAATAAAACCTGTGTTAAAATCCTTTTATAACATATGGTTATAACCAGTTCCAGTTTGAAATAACTTTATTAGGTGCCGATCAGAAAGAGAAACCTAGCTTATGATAGTTACAATAGAATTAGTCAATTATAAATGTTCATATTCCTATCTCGAAAAACTATGACAGTAGCTTCTTCCAGACCTATCTCCATATCGTGTCGAAATTTCATCCGAATAGATTAAACAGTGTGTAAACTTATGCGCAGGGCAAATTTTGTATTTATATATATTAAACCATTAATCGAAATAGCATGATTATATATAAATATAAAATAAAGATAGAAAAAAATACGCAAGTTAAAATTTAAAACTTATTCAACTTTGTGAGAGGTTTAAGAGAGATAATATAGAATTTGAAAAGGCATAACATCAATCTTATAAGTAAATTATAAACAGGTCTTGTGTACACGTTTGAAATCCAAACGACAAAATTCTAAACGAGAGCTCAAAACAATATATGCTGAGAATTCTGTCGCGAACGCCAAATTGACAACAAAGTATTTTGTACTCGAGTATATTGAAATTATTTTTTATTGGCAACTCACTGGACGAGCGCGGGAGTATGTGCACTTAATTAGTTTACAAAGTAGTCAATTTATTAATAGAATAATTGGCAGTTTTTTTATTGGCTGTATCGACCAATCGTTAGACAACTTTGTTCTTTATGTCTTCAGATTGACTCTTTTAGGTCCGCAAAGGTGACAGCCACACGTCTGTTAATTCATTTAATTGGAAAATATTTTTCTAAAATCTCTTGCGTTAATATAATTACCACAATTAAATAATATTAATTAAACTCCAAACATTGAATGACCCTGTAAATTCCATATATTTGCGAAATTGAATTTTAGAACTTCATGTTTCAACATGAAGTTTCATTCTTACGATACCAGATTTCTAACCCTAACAAGGTGAACCATATTTAGATCATTGAAATCACGAAATTTCAATTTGATTTGAAACTGTTCGAGATTTCTTAATTGTTAAAGTTCAATATTGTCTTTTCTTTTATTTAATTATATTCACAACTTTTGCCGTTAGAAAAGTTTGCTATTGACTGTGCTGTCGTAGGAAGTGTTTTCTAAATCTTTACATTGTACTCATCTAATTACACAATTTGGAAATAAATACTAAATATGATTTTTAGAAAGAACATTTATTGTCTCCCCTCTTGCCCCGGTAGCCATCTTTGTTTACATCTTTGGCTAGCTGACGGTACTCGGGGATGATGTTAAGTTTTTCTTAATAAAGACAGTTTTAAAAGTTTTTATAATTCTACTTAGGTTAGGTCAGGTTCAACGAGGGTTAGTAAGTAAGTCGGTAGAGGAGTGGGTAAAACTCTCGATTGCCGACAGCCATGAACAGGGATTGAATCCCGCGTTAACATTTTGCTTAATTTGTCAATAACTTTCAAGATAAAAAAATCATATTCGGGAGTATATAGGAAAAATATTATTGTTTCTATATAGAAATCACATGCCTCTAAGTTAAAATATAGCATACATCAAACATATAATTTTCTCTTTTTCTATTAACCTAATAGAAACTCATTTAAATTTGTAAATAAGAGATAAATATTAAAAACATGTTAAGCTCTTCTACTTGTAGTTTAGAGGTGAACTCAAAAATTAGAACAAACACATTAAATCATATATATATAGTCTAGAAGTGATTTTGAACTAAATATTTAAACTCACTATATGTGCAACATAGATATGACTTATATTGGAACAAACATATGGACTCCTCTTTTTATAGTCTATAGGTGAATTCTATCTATAGTTTGTATGAACATGTAAACTCTCTTGCATGTGAAGTTTAGAGATGAACTTAAATTAAAACAAAGAAGAGTAAATTTATCTTTAGACTTAATGACACATTCTCATAGACGGTATGATAGAAGGCGATGGAAGTATGCTCGAAGGAATTCTCGCCATTGTGATTCATGTGAGAAAACACTTGGAGCTGACGAAAGCGATTGCGAAAGGTAGCCTTGATTCATAGGAAATTGAGGCTTACTTTATTATGTGGGGCCAGATTGGCTGGCAAGGCCTCGTCTAGAGCCAAAAGGCTTTCTTGTAGCATCAGACTGCATTAAAATTTGTTATATGAAATCTATATCCCTAGTTAATATACACTAATGAGAGCTTCTTGCAGCTCTATATAGAGAGTTACATATTGTGCCATTTCGCCTATACAAGTGTATTTGAAATGTTCTAAAGTGAGTTTTACATAGTCTAAACAGCGATCAAATTGGTGAGCTTTATTCTATTTGCCTAATTGTGATATATCTAAAACGGGCTTTCTTAAAGTGATTTATATAATCCCTACAACACATGGTACAGGCCATGATAATCATGGTGGATAGAAGTTGGCGACTGTTTTTACTGTAAGTGCACCACATGTCTACACATGTGAAAAGAAGTTCGACTTTTGAACTTAAAAATGTGCCAGAGCCCCGTTTGGTTGCTTGCACTCGCTGGTTGGGATGTACCTTTACAATAATCGGGGACCATTTGAGTATTTTTTTAAATCAGAAAAAAGGTGCCCAATGATGGATTTGATCCCGGGTCGTAGCGGTCGAAAACCAACGGTTTAGAACATCCTTCCATCGACCCCCTGAAGTGCTTAATAATGTTAGTGAAACATATATTAGGGAATATAGTTGAATATTTATTTCACAAGATAAACAATATTGTTATATTAAATGAGGTTATTAGGGTTAGAAATCAGACGGTAGTGTAAATCAGTGTAAACAATGACGTACCGACACAATATTAGGACGATACACAGATATATAACACAACAGTAGTGATTATTATTTTAAAATATGTCGCATTAGGCCACCTAATTCTCGCCGTACAACAGCAAGCTTAGCTATTATGAGGAGTCATAATTAGATTCATTTCACAAAGCATTTATTAGTAAGACAGTTTGTAAGCTGGATATTAGTATGAGAGGGTCGTAGTATTCTACAAAATCGATTAACCCAGAACATGTCTTTAATCTCAATCTGTCACCCTCCATAAATTCAATTTAATGTCCGACATTTTTCATACTAATGCGGCTCTTCTCTAATCTAACCTCTAATCTGATTTAACTACTTAATTAGCCGCGGTTTGATATTTCAGTGAAAAAACCTAATCTGTTTAGTGTTTACTTTCCGTGTTTAGCTACTTTGGCGCTGCCAATATTTTCATTAAAAGAATGAGGGTTATCTATTGCTCAATTTACATATAAATTCAAATTGTGAGTTGATTTTTTATTTTACCGATAAGGGATAGATTTGTTAAGATTTATGATCTCTCTCTATTTTTTAGTGTAAATTTATTTTTTAATCTTTAGGTATCAGGCTGTGCTAAACGCTCATATGATCTTTAAAATGATATATAAGCTTTTCTTTAAGCCATCTAGAAATACTAGCAAGCTTAATAATGATTAAATGGAAAATGTTCAAAAAATATCTCAATATCTCTCTCTGTACGTATCAAATACACATAATTACTTTTGAATCAAAATGTAGTTATAAGATAAAACTTAAATTCTGGATAATATACAACTTTCTTAAGACAAATTAATATTTTAAGTAAAGAACGACAACAGATTGTCCCATACATCTGCTTCTTAAACAGATTTATGCCTAAGTGGTACCTCAAAGGGATCCCAAAAGACGATCTCATGTGAATAAATATTGTTTCTATATGCTCAGAAGATGTTCTTTTTCACTGTAACACGATAGAAAATAGTTGTTTAAGCAATTATTTCTCACACATTTTTCACTTTTACTTAAATTTAAATGAATCTTCGAAGATAGGATCACTTACATCTATAAGTTTCACACTTTATCGATTTAAATTCGCATAGCTTGTTAGTAATTGAATAAAAATTAAAGTTATTGTTCCAAAAGACGTATCCAGATGGCACTTGGGTGAAAAGCCGGCCCTTAACTTTACCGGTTTGGAGGAAAGAAGAAAGAAAGAGGGGCGGGTTCGGAGCGTAGGGAGTTAAAACCAACAACATGCATTCCTAATTATAGGGTTGGACAGAACCTCCTGAAGAATTGCTCCTCCGCCCCCCCTCTTCCACTCCTCCTTCTCAACACAAATTGATATCCAAGAGGTGCTCCGACAAGACGTGTTTGGTAAGAACTCGTTCTGGTCTCGACTCATGCGTGTGTCAACCCTCAGCCATCAATATGCACGAGGCTTCTTGATACCCCTCATTACTCCTGGCCGCGTCGTGCCTTTGTGCCAGTGTCTAATTACCTTCTTAAAATTGCTTCGCAAATAAAATGAGGGGAAATTCTATTTTTTCCTCGAGTAAAAAGATAATCATCGCATCTCGTAAGCCTTCAAAATTTCCATACAACTCCGTGGCAATTGGAGGAGAGGCGGAGGATAATTAGAGGGTTCTAAGAGGATCAGCTTCCAACAAAATTGAAAATAACCCCGCAACACAAAATCCCGCTTTTTAAAGTAGTCTATTTGCATAAACATCGAACGACTCGCTTTAAAATGAGGACTAGACAAATCCTAAATAAATTTAGGGATGATAATTTAGAGAGATTTTGTTCAATTTCTTCATTAATTTGTAATCTTCTCTATCTACATATGATAAAATAATAAGCATTAGATATGTCGTTGATTAAATATATATGAAGCCCATCCTCTCTTCAAAATAACAAATGTGAAAATATGATCTCATTCCTTGAACTTTCTGATCACGGTAAGGGAGGGTAGCGTATAGAAAAGACAGAGTAGAAGTTCGGATTGATAATAATATTTTACCTATTCCAACACCACATAAAATAAAACCGTAGTTCTAAAAATAATGACCCAAATCTATAAAGAACTTTCTTGTATAGGGATTTTGTACTAAATTATAAAAATCACGTGAGAACGCCCTTGCAACCTCAGAACAATTTTTAACGCCTTGCCAAATGCTTTATTTTTATTTACTTATCCTGACGAAGACAAAATATTTTTGTCGAAACGTTAAGAAAATAAAAAACTAACTGGCCGAAGTATCTATTTTTCATAGAAATATATAGAATTAGTTGAAATATTTCTCTTCTAAAAAATTTGCAAAATATATATATAATTCGCTGTTAAGTAATAAAGAATAAGGCATACATTTCAAAAATAATATTTTAATTTTTTTTTTTGAAAAGAGATGGGGAGATTTGAGAGAAGTTTTTCAAACGTGTTATTTATCAACTTATTGATAACTAAACAAGTTATTTGTTGCTTATACTAAAGATAAAATGTACAAGTATAATCACAATTCACTAATTATGGAATCTTCCTCACTCATCCTATATGGTGGGAAGATGGGCCGAAATCTTCTCTCCATCAAGTCACTCAAGTTCTTAACGTGGCGCTTCATCTCCTCTACTCTTCAAAATTCTTCAACGATATAGAGGGAGAATTTTCTTATAGTTTTGTAATTTGAAGCCAATTTATTTCTTTGAATTAATATACTAGAAAAATATATTGATTATATATATGTATTTATATAAATCATTAAAATAAATTAATTTAACGAGTTTATCTTTTTTAACTTTGAACAAGCTTCATAGCATCTTGTTATTTTATATATTTATATGTGAAAAATAATGAAAAGTAAAATAATAATGAAAAAGGTCAGCTGTTTGTATTAAAATCAAAAAGGCATATCCTGACCACGTTCACATGAACTTGTAGATGACATCTAAAAGTTCATGTGAACGTGGTCAGAATATGCCTTTTTGATTTTATTTTGATTTTAATTTAATTTAGTTTGATCCAATATGTGCCTTTTTAATTAAATATTTATATATATCCATACATTAATTGTTTTACCATCGGAAAGAAATTATTTTGCAAAGCTATCTTTATGAAGAGAATAATTCTGATAAAGTTCGTATAAAAGTTAATCGTGGATCAAGAATTGCTGATAACCTTCAGGGAACCTTGCAAAGATCTTCCCGACCAGAGTTGTCAGATGATGACTCTCCCATCCCAGCGCCTCGGGACGCACTCATCCACTAATAGACGCAATTATAATTGATAAAAGTGAATTGGTGCCATCCAGGAAGCCACTGGGGTCGGCCTGTTTGTTTTGCAGATAGCATCGGGTTGCCGTGGGTAATGGACGTCTCACGCCCGCTACACTGAACGCAACTGAAGGTGAAACTTGGTCACCGGACACAATGCCGGCTAATCTCGCAAAATTTCCTTAATCACAAGTGAAATCTTGTGGTAACATTAATGTTGAACACCCTTACCAACAAATATTCATCAAATATTCTTGTAAGAAAGAAATACCTGCTTTTTCTGGTCGTTGAGGTACAGCTTGCACCACGCTGATGAGGGCCAACAGCCCGAAAAGAATACGTGGTTAGCTTTTCTTTATTAATCAAGAAAATGTATTTGTGCAATTCTGCAATAATTAGAATCAATGATCAGTCGATATTTATTCCGACAGAAGCGCAAGCCATCAGCAGCCTTTAGTTGCAAGCTCGGGAGATTACTTTTTTTTCTTAATTTATCCCGCTGACCCCTATACAATTTCACTTTTATACAATTTTTCGCTAATATATTTGTGTTAAAATTTATAAGAGCATTATAAATATTATTTTTTTACTACTCTGAGTGAATACAGCACACATTAGTTTTCTTAATGCAGGAAAAATGTATCAATTTAAAAAAGACATTTCACAAAAACGAATATAGAAAACCGTTAAATATTTCATATAGTACCTGTTCTATATTTTTATTGCTTTTATTCCGGAGCCTTCATCTACAAGAGCTACACCTGGCATGACATCGATACGTTGGAAGTATACCGATCAAACTTAACCTTCTAGCGTTTACTATAGTTCAGTATTCAATTCGCAGGAATTCAACGGTTATATACCAACATGAATATTGTGATTGGAACCTTCGCAATCCAATTTGGATGATACAAAGGAAATATGCACATAAGGGATTATATAGTTACCTCATCATCAAAACCCACCACGTTGCAAATACAGTAAATAATTTCCCATTAGAGTTTATCCCATCATTCTATATTTGAATGTTTGTATTGAACATATATACATGTTTGTGTTTTAACGAAATCTATTAAATGATACAATATTATACAAATAGTTTATATATACCGCAAGGTTTATTTGCTTTACTTTGAGAAAGAGCAAGTCTCAAAAAAGGCTCCCAATAAAAATATTTCTAAAAAATGCCTTGCCTGCGGTATTTTATTGCATATTTTTATATGAAGATAATAGAGCCCGCAATTACCCAATATTTTTTTAAATCTATAAATGTAGTTCACAAGAGTTTTTTAAAATATAAATGATGGATAACGAAAGAACTTTAAAATATAATTAATATAACTATTTGTAAGAATACAAATTCTGGAAATGGAAAGAGAGAGATGGTAGTATACATTAACTAGATCTCACGCTGAGGTCCGCTGGAGCAAGTGCAGGAAATAATATCTAAATCTTGACCGATGGGGAGGAAGATTGCCTTCCTTCCCTCATTATAGATAGGCTCATCCTTTAATAACTCCACCTTTCAAAGTCTCCCCGTCTCTACTAAGAGTAATAACACATTGGGCTTATCGTGTTATGATAAGACATAACAGATCTATGTGTTGTGAGATCTATCATTACATTAGGGCCGCGTGTTATAGAGCTTCTATTGTTGGTATTTACCATGGGGCGGGACCACCACCTTTTAAATATATATATATACAACATAGGGTTACGGGAGGATGAAATTCATGTACAAAAAGAGGCACCTTTCCTTTTATTTATGCCTATATATATATGTATTAAAAATAATTGAGGCATATCCTGACCAAAAGCACATGTGTTTTTTATTTATTTTTTTCTATTGTTTTCTCATATATATATATGAAAAGCACATGTGCTCCTGGTCAAGATATGCCTTTTTTATTTTTAATATCAACACCTGACCTTTTTACTTAAAAAAAAAATGTTTTCTCATATATATATTTATTTTAAATAGAGCAATCCATAAATATATCTCTAATTAAAAAGGCATATATTATATCAAAAAATATATAGCTTGATTTAATATATGCCTTTTAATTTAAATATAAATATATATATATATATATATATATGTAGTGTATGGTAGATTTGGGTATATAAATTAAGTGATAAGTTAAATGTTTTTTGTTATCAAAGTAAGATTTTTTTTATATCTTCCAATATTTGCAATATTTTATAAATAAAGGGCGTATCTATTCAATAAATATTAAATAATTGTTAATACTTTTACATTTATACAATAAATATCCATTATAAAATAAGGAAATATTGGTATTTATGTAAAAAATGGCACTTCTTTTCTATATCTTTAATATGTATATATATGCATCAAAACAATACATCTTTCTCTATTTCTATACTTAAATTTACACCTAAAATGTGTGTCATTTGAGATTTTATCATATATATTAATATATAGATTCTATCATGTTATATTCTTTCTAAACACTTGATATGTAGTTTAAATAGCACGGTAATATTTACTGGTTTATCTCTTACTTGTACTTGTAGATTGAATGCTTAGGGTTATCGATAAAATTATCTTTGAATTTATATTCATTGATAAGAGAGCTAATATATTTATATTCCAGAAATCTATAAAGAATTCATATCTTAATTATTTGTAAATAACTATGTATATACTTCTAATTTACTCATTAATTTTGCTTTCAATATTTTATCATTAATTTAGAATTAATATGTACACACACAATTATTTACAATTACACTGTTGTATATTTGTTTTGAAAATAGAGCAATCCATACTTAATTCATTAGATAATAAAAGGCATATATTGGATTTAAAAATATATTTATTTTGCCAATATTTCGGCTGGCTGAACGCCAACCTTTATCGAGGCATTACATTTTTGTATACACAAACTCAGCGCCGCATAGTGTTATAATATCACAGTTGAAATCAATTAAAATACAGAGTAGGTGGGAGAAATTTGTGAATGTAAAAAATAATTATTATAAAAAATTGCAATCAAAATGTAAAATATATTAAAATATTAACGGAAAAATATGGGTTCTATCTTTATATTTTAAAATGTTTTTAAAAAGGATAAATATAATCTTTCATAGATAATATAATAAAGGATAAAATATCTCTTTCATAGATAAAATAATAATATATAATATTAAATATAATTATTAGCTGTATATATACTGAATGCAATATTTAAATCAAAGGTACAATTCTTTCATTGGTCTTGTAGAACGAGAGTGGTGTACGCATGCTCGCATGTTTTAGTAAAAAAACACAAACATCCTCGATAAAGAGAGGCAAGTTGCCCCTCAAAATATTGAAACAATAAATATTTATAAATCCAATACATGCATCTTTTTTAAATATATAAAAGTATTCAGTGTGGATTATAATAAATCTTTTTCTCTCTTGGAGAGATATAAAACTTAATCTGGTACATTCAATTGACGATTACTAACTTGGTTAAAGATCCAAGAGTTTTTCCAACTGCAACGACTCAGATGAACCACAGCATAAGATATTTATGAGATGACGCTGAAGTTCTTCATAATTAATTCTTGAGCGGTTTGGGCGCTTAGCGTTAATGGACCGACGGATTAGCTACTACAATGGTAGTTCTTAATGGAACTATATGATTTCCCTGCTCTATTATACATAACTCTCTATACATATATATATGTGTGAGCAATGGTTACCCAGAAATTATTTGAAAAAGTAAAAAATTAATATCAGGTAAAAAGTTTATTTTTAATTTAAATTTGCAAGCTTTCAAGCAAATGTACTACTCTTCAGCGTGCTGATATTCTATGTACAAACTCTAAATAATATATATACAGAATAATTGAAAACTTTTGTTATTGACATGTGCTCTCGCGGGCGTGCATCAGACTGTTACCAGCTAAAGTAATATATATTATACTGGGATTAAATATATATACATTCCAATAATTATTAATATTTTGATTATTTGTCAGGGCTATTGTTATATTGGGTTGGGAGGTCAACTCCCTATATATATATATATATTGATGCTTCTAACTCTTTTCCGCCAGAACTACTGAATAAATCTTGAAAATAAAGATACTTCGGCCAGTAAATCTTTTTATTACCTCGACGTTTTTATTACCTCGAAGTATCTTTATTTTAAAAAAAAAATTGAATACCGGCCAGGCAGCCTCTATATTTACAATACTGAATAAATCATTGAGTAATTCTACATGTAGGTAGCTCTGAAGATAGAGCATAATATAGTTGTAAATCACAACCTATATATATATATATAGAACAATACCAGAAATTTGTTAAATATTAATGAATAAAGCGATGAAAAGTGAACACACACACAATATGTTTCTTTATAGTTTTATACCAAATTAATTTAAATATTTTGGAGTTATATATAAAACGATGATGATAATAATGATATATTAACGTGATTTCCTATACAGTAGACTCTCCTATAACGCGAGTTTTTACAACGCGATTTCGTACAACGCGATAAATAAATTGCGACAAATTTATTTATACAACGCGAATTTTCGCATAACGCGTTATAAAATACTAACAATTTACCCTAACAACATTCGCGTTATACAAGTTTTATTTCGTACAACGCGAATTCATATAACGCGATTTCATACAACACGGAACACATTAATCGCGTTATAGGAGAGTTTACTGTATTTCTACCATATAATATATAATAATAATGATAAATTATGACTTTTGTTAAAAAGTACATGTTAAGAAAACATTGACTCGAAAAGAATCCAGGCGTAAACGGGTCAGCCGCCTAGCAAATATATATAGTTCTTCACAGAGGCAATTATGATTTAAATAAATATTGGTATATATTATATATTTATATGGGATATATATATATATATTTTCTAAAAATATATATTAGAAATATTTTCTCTTACACAAACAGTGTTTTATTTATTATATATAATAATAAGTTAATTTTCTTTAAATATAGAAACTAAGTATCAGCTTATAAATCGAATAAAATACTCGGATAGTATTTATAAAAAATAATTAGACATGTTTCTTTCTTAAGACAAAATAAAATTACCAGAATGAATAGCTCGCATCTAACCAACAAACTCTAGTAAATACTATTAGAGGAGAAATAAGCCTTAAAATTAGTGCCAAACGAGGGAAGGACAAATTTACCTAGGACGCTAGGCTATTGAAAATTGGATGTTTTTTGGTGTGTGCCAATAAGCCCGGAGCGTCTCCCAGGCAACGATCGCACAACAAAGAAAACTCCCGGAAAAAACAAAGATAAAACCAAACAACCAAACAAACCAACTTGTTCACTTAGAAAAACCTAAACTTTTCTAAATATTTCTCAGGTAAAATTATTTAATTAACATCTGTAACTTGTATTAGTTTTCCTATATTCCCCTTGGAATATTCCGAAATAAAAGATTCCAAGCGATATTTTGGTTTCAGAAGCAAAGTGGAACGTGTTTTCTTTTATCCGCCATCTTATAAGATATTGTTCATCTTTTAGAGAAAAAAAGATAAAACTATAAGAAAATGTAACTTGTTCATGATAAAATTGTGAAAAAAAATGTAAAATTACAAATATTTTCACACAATGAGTTTCTTTTTATAGTTCTCATTGTGAGAAAATATTTGTAATTTCAAAAAAATGTAACTTGGTATACTATTTATACTTATTATTAATTTTAGATATTTAAGAGCAATTTTATGAAATATGTAATTTTTTCTTTCACTTTTAGTGTTATACTTGTTTTTGTCCTACTTTTATTATTATGTTTAAATTGATAAAATATTATTGATACCTGGTGCATATTTTATTTATTGTTACAAAAGCACGAAGTCCAAAGGACTATTGTGCTGTGCTAGTATTATTTACATATATATGATTAAATATTTACACGATGGATTAGTAGTGCTTTGTAAATTATTGTACAAATAGTTCTAAACTTAACAAAGTTCTCATAAGATAGAGTATATACACAAAGAGAATTTGGTAATGTTTCAAAGTATCTACATACAATTTGATTAGTCAGAGGGCAAGTTAAAAGAAGATGCTCTGGTGATTCAACATCTAAGCGGCATTCACATGTTGGATCATTGATAACATTCAGTTTGAATAGGAAACTTCAGAAGGGTCCTTTGCCTGTTAAGAATAAAGTAGTGAATTTATCAGAAGAAAACCTGGTGCATATTGAATCGAATATATTTTAACATTTTCATTTGTAGGTATTTCCTGTGGACGTACAAGACGTTTATATATATAGTGAAGGCACAGATTAAGATAAATTCATTCATATCACGTATATATTATATGAAATTGTCCGCATATGTTAAATAGTTAGAATGAAAGGTGTAAAAATAATGATAAATTTTGAAGATATGTTTATCTAATTTTTATTACTTAGAAGTGTGTGTGTGTGTATTCGTCTGCTATGTACACATAGCACAGACGATGATTGTCGGTAACGTTAGATATCATTGTAAATTCTCGTATGTCAACACACGTAAAAACAGTTATACTTTTATCTCTCTCTGAAAATTCTTCATGTTTCTGCAAAAAAAAAAAGAGATTTATGCAATCTTCCGATTAGGATAACCCAACGAGCATATTTGAAATCATTATTAAAACTAGCTGGTATATTTCATAAGTGCTACTTTTGCACTTACAGAGTGTCATAGTTATTTATGATTGCATGCCCTCACAGACGAAGGCTTTTGTTGCAAATTTTTTGAAACATTTCACGATATATATTCGGATGTTTCTCAATATTTTCCATCCAGCTAAATAATGTTTAATATGCTGAAAATAAGACATAACGGAATTAATTGTATCTACAATCTTCAGCTGTAATGATAGGCTATCACTTGTAAGCTGTCTATACCTAGAATTTAGGCTATTCTTAAATATTCCTACAGGAATTGAACGGCTTGATAAAGAAGGAAAGCTATTTGTAGCAGTCCATTAAACTGAGGTGTGCATGGGAATATTATGAAGAGGTCCACACAGATTCACTTATAGTTCTCAGAGCATCTTCAAGATAGCGAGGTCTTGTGGCCTTTTCTAGTCTGAAGACCGAAAAGAAAGTTCATAGGGGAAGAACAAAGAACGTACTGGCAATCCAATAAGCTTCGCTTTGATCAACAA
This sequence comes from Cordylochernes scorpioides, assembly GCA_030710605.1. Lineage (NCBI taxonomy): Eukaryota > Metazoa > Arthropoda > Arachnida > Pseudoscorpiones > Chernetidae > Cordylochernes > Cordylochernes scorpioides. Next base: position 166,790,306 of record CP092886.1, read on the forward strand.
TTGGCTAATTTGCTTTCCAATGGCACAAGTAGCCAAATTAATGGTAAGCGTCGGTGCTGCACATATAACGTGTTTCGCCACGCCCTCTCCTTCCAAACAAAGGCTTCCCTTGCCACGGATCTCTAGTTGAGAGCTGAGGATTCCATTCATAAGGAAATGAGAATTTTAAAGCACAACATTTTCCGGTTCAAATATTTTTGCTAACAAATTAAATGTTGAACTAATTAGTTCTCCGCTCTTTAAAGTTTTGTGCTGTCTTTCTCTTTAACTCTCTCTTATTTAATATACTGAAAGATCTTGATTATACACTCCCATACATTGGACTCTGTGTATACACTACATCATACAATATATATACCTATCTATATATGCTATCTATAAGTAATGACTAAAGTTTCTTCGACGTTTTCTTTCAATTTATACGATATAATTAATCGCACAATATTTTTCCCCGAGCTATTATTGAAACTTTGTTATTTCGAAAATTAAACTTTACATCAATGTTCAACTATAAAATTTCAACTACCACCACGTCTCTACCTACTCAGAAGATCTTTCTCATATATTTTAACAGTGTAATTACTTCATTAATAACACATAGAAGACGGAAATCTAAACAGTTCTTTATCAATTGAGAGAGGGATTATTTTATAAGGAAACACGGAAATATCTTTATTTACGGGGCTGCTAATCAAAATGAATAATTTTTGAGCAATAAGGAAACACATAATCATATCTTTCGTAATATTGTAACGTAGAAAATAGGAAAGACAATCTTCAGAATGATACGGCAATTAATTTGTAATGTAAAACAAATTTAAAAAAAATATAAATACAAAATAAACAATGAGAAAATTTTACAGAATAGCATAATGAAATATCAAAATTTATAATCTGTACATAAAACAATACTACAATATTACATAAACAATACTACAAATACAAAACTACAATATAGTTCAACTAAAAAAAAGAAATAATTTTTTAAAACCTCATCATGTACATTTTAGGATTAGTTTTCATTGAAAAGTGTGACATTGAATCACCGAGACGTTAGAAATAAATAGAAAGAAAGATTGGGGAGAGTGGATATATTTAATCATATATAAATTATCTTTTTTAAAATTAAAGATATTTCGGCCAGTAAATCTTTTATTATCTCGACTTTTCGACAAAAAATCTTTTGTCTTCTTCAGGAGCAAATAGAATTAAAGCAATTGGCAAGGCATTAAAAAATATATATATCTCTAACGCTTTGCCAAATGCTTTAATTTTTATTTGCTCATGACGAGGACAAAATATTTTGTCGGAACGTCGAGGTAATAAAAAAATATTTACTGGTCAAGGTATCTTTAGTTTTAAGACCTATGGATATCGGCCAGGCAACTATCTTTACGATAAATTATCTTTATAATTTTTTGATGAATTCTACCTTCCGAAATGTTTTTTTTTTCTCATCTAGTAGATTGTTACAACAAAGAAGAGCTCGAATGAAGAACGGATGTAAGTAGAGCAGACGACCACTAACGTCCTGCTGATGACAACACGTGGATGACAAATTGCTTGCCTTCCAAAAGTTAATGAATGATCAACTACTAGTCATGAATAGATGAACAGATTGAAAACCTCAACATGTCTGACTCGAATTGCAAATCTGGTCGCCAACACAAATCTCATTCACCACACGTCATCATCTGCTTGTCACACTTATAACTGTGAGATAACCCTTATGTAATTAATTGATCTAAATTGCATACTCTACCTTTTTTATGAATACAGTAGGATAATTCGAATGTCTTTAATTCGAACATTTATCTTGGTCCCTAGAATTTCCTATAAATAGAATATCCGTTTTTAATTCGATTTTTTGGATAATTCGAATTTTTTTTTTGGTTCCTTGGGCTACGAATTAATCAAGTTCGACTGTATATACGTGGTATTTTTTAAAAATAAAAACACAAAAATACTTTATTCCTTCTATATATTATTAATAAACCATATTTTCTCATAATATTTACGAAATAGGACATTCCCACAAATTTTCAAATCATTAGTAATGAATCAATTTTATTTTGTTCTGATTTTAAGACTCCACTATTTTCATCTACACAAGTCTTTCATATTCTCTTTCAAATATGGCTCTAGTAAACTGGAAGGAATTCAATAACGCCAATGTGGCAGCATGTTTGACATTGTCACTCGTCTCATCCTTGCGCATTCCATGGACAATTGCTGTTAGGATATCATTTGCCTGGTGAACTATGATGTAGCTACACAAGTCAAGAAGCGATTTAAAATTCAATATTAATTTTCAAATAAAGATGAATTCAGTAAAATGTATTAGCTTTATATATACATGGTATTTGATACTCATTCAAACGCTCCCAAAATTCTGTATAAATGTAAAAAAGGTGCAATAATTTGGATAATATATATGATAAAACTCTTGAGAAAATTTCTTCGTCTGTCAATAAATATTAAATTACTTTTATCTATCTTCAAATCGCTTTAATCTGTTAATTGATTAGCCAAGGCAATTTGTGCAAGGTGAAATGGCTTATTAGCTTATAACTTTGAAGAAAAAAACTTTTATTTTTAAATTTATAAATAAAGATATGAAAAAGTCTTTGTTGGAATCTCACAAATCCTCTGCTAATTGACCTTAAATTTAATGCAGAAAAAGGTCTTAAATCATTTGAATAAAAAATAAATTTTAAGTTTTTTTTTAATCTGCATTAGAGGAAACGTTATAATTGAAAAAAAAAAGTTCGTTTTAAGACTTTTAAAAGGATACTTTTTGATATTTTTTATTTGCGTAAATTAAAGTGCTACTTTGTCTATATTGTTACGAATTAACGTTTTCAATTTTTATGTGCACACACACACACACAACAAGAAAAATTATTAATAACACACAATTTATAATAGATTCAGACACATATGTCTAATTACTTTTTATATAAAAACAAAATTATATATTCAACAAATATATTCGATATAAATTTCTGTAATGATTTTAATCTAATAGAAATTGCTAAATTCACATACACATTTTTTACAATATAAAAATAGCGGCATATATTATTGTGGAATTGCATTTATTGTTTTGTAAATGTCGAATTATCATAAAATATTTGGAATTCCGATATTCTGATTGGCTGGGTCTTCGCAAGATATTGCTTAGCTCTTGCTATGTAAAAAATGTAGTTTTGCCCTTCTGGTAGGAGCTCGCCCCTTAGAAAATTCCACGCATGTTCTTTTTACAAAAATGTTTAATATTGTACGGATAAAAAACTCAGCTTATACATGCTGAATAGCTCAATCATATATGCATTTAAATTTATATGATAATTTAATTAGAAAATGAAATAAAAAAATTTAAGTAATATATAAAATATATCTGTTTATAATTTTGACAACTTCAAGAAGCTATGAAGTAAAAACTGAAGTATTTTTATTTGACTTTAATTATCAAAATACAAAGTAAGTATGTCGGAATAAGTATATTTCACTTGTACTCTTTCATATAATGTACTTGTATGACAATGTTTGCACACTCATTTAAAAATAATATCCACTCATTAACAAAACTTAAGGAAGTTGTATCTTTTAGCATGTATATTGGGATTCAGACAATAACTCTGAAAGATGTTTGATACACATTGATCTTTATTGAAGACACACGAGATGACTAAGTGTGAACAAAATTGCATCTGTCGCATTAGGCTCTGTCCATGAGTATATATGGTTTTAAAGAAACAAAAATGTCTGTTAAAAGGCGACCCATTGAATATAATCATATAAAAAATGCATATTTCTATCTGTAAGAGAAAGACATTTTCCCTAAAATATTTCGAGGTATTACTACCTCTTTATCAATTTATTGCACAATGAAAAATATGTTCTAATGTGTGATTTATATGAATTTGAAATTTACTATTAAGCATTTTGTGCAATAAATAAGGTGTGTGCAATCTCTTTAAATATTTGAAAAAATTGTTGTCCCTCTTGACAGATATAGGTACACTTTTTAATATAAATTATATATGTGGGGGTGTGTGTAAAAAATAAATATATATTTACGACTTTTTCCTTCTAGAATATAACTATTGACTCCCAAAGGACATATATCATCTGCGGCGCAGTAGGTTATAAAGAATTAACTCTGGAAAACTCAAGCTACCTATACGATCAAAGACCTCCAATACCAATCGTATAAAGGCGAAAGAAAAAAAAATCAAGAAGACAAGATGTGGATTTCAATTACCCGCTCAAATTAACTGTTATGGGGTTTAATTATGAATCCTTTTCAACTATTCGATTGGCTAAACGCTCCACTGGCTATAATTTGACTTGGGGAAGGGGGGTAGATCTTTGTTTTCTCTCTGAGGCTCTAAATCTCTGGGTGACTCAGAGTCGGTATCTGCCTCCCTTTGTGTCCGCCCATTGTTGGCCTGATTGACACCGCCGTCGTCTTGATAGAGCCTCGATCCCCCGATATTGAAGTGAAAATTTAATCCATATCCTAGGGCGAATGTAAAAAGAATCCTTATATACAAAATGGATTTTAATTTTTCTGTGAAACCATATTTCACATATGAAATATCTCACTAATGTTGTATATATTTTAATTGTTTAATTATTCCCACAGAGTATGTGTGTAAGATCACAAGTAAATAGGCGCTAACCGTAAGAAAAAAGTTTCTTTGTTTAATATTAGTTTCTCTTTTATATTTGCTCTCTCTCTTGTAAATAAATATAATGTTTGATTATAATTCTCGGATTCAGTTTTTTAAGAGAGGAATTCTAAGCAAAGTCAACAAATAATCTTCAACAAAGTTTTTTTATATTCTAAATATCAAGATGAAACGATTTCGAGTCTACAGAAATCTTCTACCGGTCTATTAAAAAAATAGTTTAGGAAAATCTATTTTTTGTTTACTAAAAAGAAGAAATATCTTTCTTTTCGCTAAAGGAGAAGCATTTTTCAAATATTTTTCTTCAAATAGGCCGTATAAGTTCTCATTACTCGAAAGCTTGCCATCTTGTTTTTTTTATAATGTGATAAACAAACTTTGTTGAGCACAGAGTATTGAAATATTCACATAGAATATCTTCAAATTACTAAGATATAGGTTCTATAAACTATATATTAATTGCATGAAACACTATCATTATAATCATGGAGGGATGAGAATCTATTCTGTTCCCTTCTTAGTGTAGCTATATAATAATTAATTGACGCACAAATTAGCTATGATCACACTAATTAATGTGTAATTATAAGAATATTATATATATACCATATTGTCTATTCACGTATAGTAAACCTTTCTTAAACAAAAATCTTCTTTGTTAACTAAAAATATGTTTTGGGATATGGTGATATTTGGCAATTTGAACATAAATATTCAATCATAATCCCAACCTTTGACTTGCCAAATGGAAACACCATATAGTTTATACTAATTGGAAAGAATTAAGCACACAATATAGATGTAATTCTAGAGTATAAAATTATATGTGAAAAGTATATGTGCAATAACTGATAAACGTATAGTACGAATTGGGTGTATAATTTTCTTTTAAAGAAAAATGCTTATCTATATTTAAAGTGCTGGAAGATAAAGGAATAAGCTTTAACGCTAGTTTTCGAAAATTCGAGCAAAACATATCTGTGTTGTATGGTCCGACCACATCACTAGCTAAAACATCTATTTGGAAGTTTCACGAAGGATTTTTCTAATTTGTGCTGATAAAAGCCATAGCCCGAACACTTGGTATACAGGTTGCTTGGCTTTTGTTCACTTGTTCCAAACCTAGCGTTGAGTATTATTCACTGATCTGAATCTAGGCGTGACTCTAGGAGAATATAAAAACACGCATTGTTCTATTGTATTTATCAAAAAGGAAGATGCGCCATATGTACATATATATATATTAATAAAATGGTATCTCCTTATCGTGCAACTGAAAGTTGCTGATGGCTTGCGACCTATGTTGGAATGAATGTCAACTATTCGTTGATTTTTATTTATTCCAGAATTGACCAAATACCCATTCTTGTTTAATTAAGAAAAGCTGATCCATCTTATCCCAGTACAATTTCAAATTGGTACTATTTTTTTCACACACACGCATATATATATATATAGAGGTACATTTCCCATTGCCAAAATAGAGGTACATTTCCCATTGAAAATTCCGTACAACAACGTATTTTTATCGCCCCAGTATACCGAACGTAATTCATTTTTAAAGAGGAATATTATCCACCACTTTGCGTTATATAAATCTTTATTTATAGAAATTTCTATAATTTTTCAAGTATAGAAGAACCAAGATTCATTTACTCAAATTTAGTAGAGCATTGTCGCCTAAAATACTTCGAGGATTTCATTATTTATATATATATATATATTATAGAAATCCGATAAAATTTTGGACCATAAATCACGATATCGTCAACAAAATACAAGTACGGATACCTGTGCCAGATAACTCTGTATATTTATATAAAAAGAGAAATCCAAAAGTCGAATGAGCAGCCTGCACGTACTCCAATTGACACCACCGCCATTATCCGTATAAATTGCTGAAGAAGAAATTAATATTCAAGAAGGACCAGGATTCCATCCTCCGCGCTGTTTTATGGCTTAATTGGCAGTGGGCTCTCATTATACGCACGTAAATTACACATTGGAGCTACAATTAGCGCTGGTTCGATCCCCCACCTACAATATTTTGTGGTATAATTGAGAGAGGATAGAGGGTAACGTCTCTCTTTCTTAGGATTTGACCGGCTACCCATTGGTAACAAGGGATCTCTTGGTTGGTACCTACATTCTTCAACTCATTTTCTTCTTCTTTTTTTTTTTTCAGTTATATTTTTTCAATATTTTTATAAAACACTATTATTATATAAAAGTTATTTATTATCGGTATAATAAACGAATCTATAAAAGTATATAAGTGATTAGAACAATTTATAAAATTAAAGCAATGTCATTTTTCAAAAAACAATTCTCTAAAGAATTTAGCGAATATCAAACATCACGCTTATCTAATATGTTGCTAAGCGTCCAAAGCGATATATAATGAACATTCCTTCACATAAAAATACATTTGTACATCTTTATTACATATATTTGATAATAATATTTTAAGATGATTTATAATAAGCATGAATAAATTCGATTTTTCTGAAGAATTCAAAGACGTACAAATGCGTAGACAGCAATTTCAGATAAGCATATACGTATATACTTTAATTGGACTTTCATTATTATAGTTTTACAGCTGACAAGAGGTTGTAAGGAAGAACATTGCTATGGCTCCCGACTAGAATATTGTTTTAATATGGCTAGAGAATATAAGAAGCTATAATGTTGTCGCAAAGGTTCATGTTTTTCCTAAAACATTGTTTTTCTTATTACTTTGCGAATAATATTATTACGACGAATACATAATAATATATAATACAATTACTTTATACATAATACGAATACATTATACATAACGGCGAATAATATTGGTATTTAATTTTTTGCAAGTGTTTACGAAATTTTGGGACAACCTTGTATTTAACGAAACCTTTTTTTCTTTTTCCAAATAAAACAACTTCCTACAGCGATGGTGAATATTTTGAGGGCCTGGCTCATATAACTTCCCTACGTTTGCCAGTTTAATCTACCACCACGATATGATATTATATTGGGATATTAGGCTTATATATCCGTCACCTTTTTTAAAGGAATTTTTGATGAGGGTGATCAAGGGAAATACTGACATAACCTTTAAAGACCGTTAAAAATATATATAAACGCATGCATCGACCAATAAACGATTCGGAAAGAAGTCAGTCAGGAAAAAGGTAAATATAAAGTTTTAGCACGCCTTCTGTATATATATATATAAATATTTTGAAAATAGAGCAATCCATAAATAAATCTTTAATTAAAAAGTCATATATTGGATCAAAATTAGACACATTAATATGTTATAATACCTTGAAAAAGGTTGGCGTTCAGGCAACTGAAATATTGGTGAAATAAATGATATTTTGAGTCAATATATGCCTTTTTAATTAAAAATATATATATATATAAGAAAACGAACTACTTAACCCGTATTTTCTATTTTCCAAAAGACAACTTTCAGTTGTTTTTACTGCGAAAATATGGAAGGCAACGAGGAACCACCACACTCACATTCTCAAGTATACTTTTGATGATCACGATAATGATGATAAAGAACCAGAAGATAGATATGGAAGATTATCATCAATGTGATATCGATAATCTAAAAGACTATACACACCAAAAACACAGTCTTCAACTATATGTTAATTTTGTAGCGAAATATTTATTATTTTATGAACAGAATATTAATTTTTTATTTATAATTTTATACTCTGCTAACCTTTCTCATTACCTCTCTAGTATTTTGTAAATATTATGTTGTTCTTGCCTTAAATAAATTGCTGTGTCATTATTAAGTTTGTCTTTCCTAAATTTCTACGTGACAATATATAAATATCCATATCTAGGAATCCATTTTGAAATAAAAATCGTCTCTTTGTATCCCCGCTGGCGTGCATGCTAATATTTGAGCACTATGCCGAGCTCGTTCTCCGTGCTATTATTCCTGGCTGAGCTCTGGAATTAGGCCTAAGAGCTCATCCTGCCTTGTTATCTCGGCCCTATAATTATTCCCATGCTCCTCACCTCCTGACCCCTTGGTTGGTTGGGAACCAGTCCTATATTCGTATTATAACCTAATTTTTATCTCCTCATGCCATAGACACCATATATATGTGGGACATATATATATATGATTCCAAATACATTTACATTATGATACCGTCTAATATATATCAGTTATGGTAATCCAAAGTTAATGTCTACATTTATTGTGTATAATTTAGAACCTTTCAGTTTTAATTTATGGATCAAATTATTTAACAATTTGAAACTTATATACATATATTCTCTTACATACAGTATATTGAGATTTCTATTGAGAAACCTGTGTCAAAAATTTAAAATATAGGAATATGCAAATTGTTTCCAAATAACACTTATTCTTATAGGGCTTTCTAATTCTTTGATTCAACTTAAAAAAATATAAAAGTTTTCAAATATATAATATAAGGAATATACAAGGAATATACTTGTATTTTTTTATTCATGAATATTTGAACATTTATACAAATATATTGTTTCATTTTCAGTTCAATAATTGTAAAAAATATTTTCCCTGTATGAATTATAAAAAATAGGGCTGAGTAATTCCATCCTCAACATAGATGCAATCATAAACGGCTTGATTTTAAATTTTTAAAATATATTTCACTCAGGAATATTTAAAGACTTTAGCATATTCGAATAGCTTTTTATGGGGAAGATCTCTGGACAGAGTTTTTTTTTGACATCATGTCTTTGTGCTCCGAAATTCCAAAACCATCCTATAGAACGCTATGCGTGATTGAAAACTTGTTCGAATTTTCTCAAAAGGATTCATAAAAGAATATTTATAATAATAATCATAAACACATAAATATAATTTCCTGGCCGCGCTGATTAGCTAGACTACTAAGTAAGTGGGGAACCTCTTTATCTTTTGGTTACTTAGAAATATTTATCCAGAATATAGAGAATTCTATATTTGATTTAAATATAACACATGTAAATCATAACAATAGTGTACATAGCTAGAATAAGCTATTCAACAAACACCGTATAAATCCAAGCAACATACTATTGTAGCCTATATACCAAAGCCATTCGGATCCAAAACCAAAATTCTGTATAGAGACATTCTATCTGTCATCTAAGCGTTCCAAGTAGATAGGATTCTTGTTGAGGGGAAAATGGGAGTTGGTCGACAAGAAATGCTAACATTATCGCTAAGCCTAAAAATAGTAGGAAAATGGGAAGGGCGTCTGAGCCATGGGAGTCTGGAGAGAAAGGAAGCTCTGCCCTTATCAGACGGGAATCGATACGTTCCCATCTGTGCGCTCCACCTGTATACGCTTTGTGCCTCCCTGCCATACCTTTGTGTGCTCTTACTTCAATACGCCATTGTTGGAAAAATTAAGTTTTATAATAATTTAGGTGCAAATTATTTTGTACATATAGTTTTAAAAAATTTGCATAATTATTACTATATTAAAAAAAAACTTCCTCCCAAACATATACGAAATCTGGGATTTACTATAAATACCAACGTTTTAAAATTGTGCTTGTATAATGTTAAACTTTTTATACCATTGCTGTTCTGAAGATATGATATCTAAATAATTTTAAAAGCTTTTAAAAAAACTAATCTATTTCTCGTATTCTACATGTGTGGCAAATATAGTACTGGAGGAATGTGAGTAGTAGCTGTGTGTTCTAACAAGGATGAATAATACGATATACAATACCAAATAAATACCAATGTATGGTGAATGTAACTCTGAGAGAAGGTAAATATTATAGATTATATTATAAAAAATTATAGCCCACGGATGATAAAGTGCAATAAAACTCCTTAAACCCCGATGTGTGGGAAATGTAGCGCTGGTGAATATCTGCTAAAAGAAACGCTATATCGTGATTTATTCAGGTATGCATATGGTGTCCTGTGTATTCGTTGGCTGATTGATTCTCCACTCTTAAATTACCTTGACCATCCAATCAACATTCAGTTACTAAAGCGAGCAAGATTTATTCGCTCAATGGCTACATCGAGCAACTAAATATATGTTATTGATTAAACAAAAAGTTGTATTTTTAATCATATTGATTTTAACCTTTTTATATAATTCTTGTATTATAGGGATCTCTGACACGTGATCTCCTTATTCTGTAGTGGAGAATTTTAGCGACGTAGGAATAGATCGATTTTAAAAATTATATTACTACATTAAAGCTTTTTTAATTTTAAATTTCCGTCGCATGTGTAATTTGATATATTTATATCTCTCTAGTATGTAACAAAGCGTTCTTCAATGGATGGTCATATGCGATACACTCCTTAAGTACTAAAGTGTGATAAATGTTGCTCTCTTGAATAGTGTGCGTAGTATATACGCTTTATCATATATTATTAAGTGTGTTACACTCCTTAAACACGAATGGGTGATAAATGTAGCCTTGGGGGAATGTGCATAGTAGATACGCTTTATCCTATATATGATTATGCGTTTTATACTCGTTAAACACGAATGGGTGATAAATGTAGCTTTGGGAGAATGTGCATAGTAGATATGCTTTATCACATATATGATTATGTGTTTTATACTCGCTAAATACGAATGGGTGATAAATGTAGCTTTGGGGGAATGTGCATAGAAGATACGCTTTATCGCACATATGATTATGTGTGTTACACTCGTTAAACAGCAATAGGTGATAAATGTAGGTCTTTTGGAATGTGCATAGTAGATACGCTTTATCACATATATGATTATGTGTGTTACACTCCTTAAACACGAATGGGTGATAAATGTAGCCTTGGGAAATTGTGCATAGTAGATACGCTTTATCGCACATATAATTATGTGTGTTACACTCGTTAAACACCAATAGGTGATAAATGTAGGTCTTTTGGAATGTGCATAGAAGATACGCTTTATCGCACATATGATTATGTGTGTTACACTCGTTAAACACCAATAGGTGATAAATGTAGGTCTTTTGGAATGTGCATAGTAGATACGCTTTATCGCATATATGATTATGTGTGTTACACTCCTTAAACACGAATGGGTGATAAATGTAGCTTTGGGGGAATGTGCATAGTAGATACGCTTCATCATAGATTATTATGTGTGTTACACTCGTTAAACACGAATGGGTGATAAATGTAGCCTTGGGGGAATGTGTATAGTAGATACGCTTTATCACATATATGATTAAGTGTGTTACACTCCTTAAACACGAATGGGTGATAAATGTAGCTTTGGGGGAAAGTGCGTAGTGGATATGTTCTACCAAGGAAGATGACATTCAATATACGAGTGCTCATTATGCACCAACCTCTTTCGTATCTCTCTTTCTATGGTGAGATGAAAGTTTCACCTATTTATCTATCGCTACTCTCTCTCCCTTCATGGATATTATAAAACGATGATCATAAAACAATATTTTCACCCTCGAATATCGATTTTAATATTTAATAATATAAGGTTGAGCACATACGGAGTATCCCTATTTACCCGTATAATTGTTAGAAACATTACAAATTATTCTCATATGCTTTTTATATATATATATAAAAAATTCTACAACTATTGAACGGAAGATGTAAATTATAGGGAGAGCTTTAGTGGTAAACCCTCGTGGGGGTTTCGTCAGTGTAATTAAAACAACACAGCTATAACTCTTATGTTGGTTATTGTTCTTAAATTAACTTATAATTGGTTCATCAATTAAGAACTTCGAATTTGATTCAAATTGACTATATAGTATTCAGGTTTATTATCATTTTGTATAGAATTCGAGTTGATTAAACTTTCCAAACCGCTGGAAGGGTTCAAGTACTAATGAACTAGGATCTCCTGATATATATTGCCTTCTTTTTAAAGATTTTCTTCATAAAAGTAATATGAAATAGGTCTGATAAGAAAATATTTAAAATTTTAGATAATATTATATCGACTTTTTTAATTAAATAATTTATTTAGAGAAAGGTTTTTAAATAATATGTAAATATATAATGAAGACTATTTGAAATTATGATAAAACCTCATAAATATTTGAGAGAATCTTACCACACATTATTTGAATTTTTCTTTTTTAATTTTCAAAACGCACTCAAGAGGTGATTTAAAATCACCTATTCACCTTATCACCTATTCTATTTTATATAAATTTATTTTCTTCTTTCCACAATAAAGACATGTTTACGAAACAAATAAATCTACATCAACTACTGCAGATAGAACGCTAGATATAGCAAGAAATTTTCCAGCTGTAGAGAAGAGGTTTAAAATACCCTTGATAATTTTGCAACATAGTTTCCATTTAAGTAGAATAAGTGATAAAAGGGGACGATCCGTTGGAATGACATTGGGATAGATTTCCCGCCTTAAACAAGCATAATTAGACGTGTCACGTTTTTAATAAATAATTCAGAAGGAGGAGATATCTTCCTCTCGACTTCCAATTACCTCGGCCGCACAAGATAAAAAAAGATTAATTCTGAAAGATCTTCTAATTCTTGGAGCTTGTAATCCCAGTGTACGATATTGTTTGCATTGTTAGAGAGAAATTTGGGGGAACTCCTTGAGGCTTCTATTACTTGCCGCCTGGCTCCATTCCCTAGGGGCTCAAGCTTTGCCATGGTCAGTTCCTAACACCTGGCTTGTCCCTAGCTGCTATCTAAGGCCTTCCATAGAGTTGTTTCATTTATATATATATATATTTATACATATTTATAAAAATGGAAATAATTTTGTGTAAATAATTAAAAGCAAATAAATGGAAAATATAATTTAGGTTTATTTGGATGGTTTTTAAATATGTTTTCAATTTTTTAGTAACAAATTAGGCTTATAACAAGTTCACGCTGAAGCTTCGGCAGTTATGCGTCATAAAAGCGGAATATAAAAGAAAAAAAAAATAGCTTGTTATAGTTTGTTGAGACTGTGCCAAAAATTTTAACATTTGTGCTTATTTTAGAGACACCACTATTTTGCTATTCAATATCATCATATAAAGTTTTTGCCCAAACCTATGTAAATAGTTTTTTTATGTTTTTTTTTTATAATTATGATTTATATAGAATAATCCTAAATTCTTTTGTGTAATTGTCTAATTTTTTCTTACGAAATATTTCGGTCAAAGAGTTAAAATAAAAAAGAGTGTTTTTTTCGAACAAATTCTTCACCTCATTTTTAAGTCAAATTATTAGGCTTTAAAATAAGCTCGCTCTGTAAAAATATAGATATTTTTAAATGCTCCATTTTAAGAAAAATTGGTTTTATTTTTCATTATTCATTCCTCTTATTTTTCAATATATTGGTGAACTATTATGTATTTGTAGATTTTATTATTATTTATTAGATTGCATTATAATATATAGATAATATATATATATATATATATATATATACATAGATAATACATAGATAATATTATTTATTAGATTGCATAATCGAACACGCCTATACGCACACACATATATACATATAATGTATACGGCCCGGCTGATAGTACCCTGTAAGGGCTCCTAATCCAGGGATACAGGATGAGCAGAGTTTGTACTCCATGTTAGGAGCCGCTGCACATGGCGTCAGTTCCTCATGTCAGAGCCGGCCATTTCTTTTAGAGCTAAGTCGGCCTGACACTGAGTAGTACCCCCAGTCTTAATGACAAAGGCAGACGCATTCTACTTCCCCCAGTCATGATGGTTGTCAAACAGACACCATCAAGGGTCACAACTTGATATCCTAATATGATTGAGCGGAGATAAAAAAGAAGAAGAAGAAGAAGACACACATTTACTAAGGATTTTTAAATTCTGTTAATTATCACTTAACATATATATATATACCATTTTTCTTATAATATATTATATGCTACATAATCATAAAATTCATTTAACCTTTCACCAAAAGTATTTCTAAATAATTTTTACTGAAATGTTTTACACACATAAGAAATATGGATAATAATATTATATATAAATATTATAAGAATAATATTTTGGAGCATATTTATGACATTATATATATTTTTCTGGATTATGGAAAAAACTGATTTTTTATCTAATTTCAATAGCATATAACTGGCGTATTTTCCCCTAGAAAAAAACTTTCAAATAGAATTTGCTAGAAAATAACCGTCTTTCTAATTACAAAGGTAATTATGATATATATATATATGTTATGAATAATTTGTTGTTGTTAGATAAAGGGTTGATAAGACAAAGGATCGATAAGATAAAGGCAGTCGTGATAAGAAAAATATAATTATTTACCATCAAGTTGTGACCCTTGTGTACCCCAGGAATGCTCACATTTGTAGCCAAATTATAAATCATCTGATTAAGCAAAATACACTCATGGACAACAATTAAGGAAGTTGTACCTTTCTGCATTAATATCGGGATTCAGATTATAACTATGAAATTTATTGATAAACCATGACCTTTATTGAAGACACACGAGAAGGCGAAGTGTACACAAAATTTCTTCTACCTTCTAAAAAAAAACAGACGACCGGCGTAAGGTTTGTCAGTTTCCTTGAAATGAGCGACGACGGGTCACCGAAACGCCGGGAATAAAGTATGTAAAAAGTTGAAGTAAAGCATCCATATCTCATTTATAAAGCCTACCTGCGAATGGCGTCTTTCACAAAGAGTTAAAGGATGAAATTTAAAGCAAACAAATTAATCAATTCAAAATGCTGTTTAAAGTGACAGCCAACTTCGCATGCGACTTAACTCAGCGCGACAGGTCTTAGACAGGAGTATGCGACATTAATCCCAATTGTGCAGCATGGTATCTTAAGATTTTTGCCACAGTACGATATTGTATTTCTCTTCACCTCCTCGACAAAATGGAAATTTAAAGGAAAAAGGTCGAAGGCAAAAAGCGACCGTAAGTGGATCCTGGCCGCAACCCTAGCCGGCGGTGGGATAGGTTTCCTGCCACCCCCAATTTACGGTTACGCCTCTTTTCTTCACTTAACTCTTTTTCACTCTTCTTTTTTTTACATCCTTCTTAACCGATTGCTAATGATATCATTGGTAATTTTTGCATGAACTTCTGCATTTTCTCGATTTGATATTTATATAACTTTATTATTATTTTAGTCTTTTACAAACTAAAATTTAACCATATTTTGAATTTAAAAACTCACTATCAATTTTTATTTGATGCATGTTATTGACTTTATAAAAATACTTATGCACAAAAATGTCAAATATCAAAATTTTTCTTAGACATGATGTAATGTTTACATACATGCACATAGTGTTTACATAATTATAATGTATACATATATGCATATTATATTACATTGGTCCATATTATGTTAACGGACATACAGATTACGTTTATAGATATTCACATTATGTGTCTACAGACATTCCTAAAATGTCTTTTATGATTATTTTTCTTAGAATTAAGAGACACTTTGGCTAGTAAATCTTTTTATTCTCTTGACGTTTCGACAAACATCTCCTCCTAAGGTAAAAATAAAAATTAAAGCATTTAGAAAGGCGTTATAAATATATTTTATGATTATATCATAAATTCAGAATCTCTACTATATAAAGTTATTGCCACTAATATATATTTTATATTAGAGATAAATGAACGTAGAAATTATTTTTTTCAATATAACCAAGTACTAAATATTGTATAGTGTATCAGAACAATTATGGACATATTAATATCGTTTGATTCAATTTCAGAAAGTCTCTATCTCTCCCTTTTTCTTATATATATTCATATAATAGTGCTTTACATAGTAAGCTTTACATAGCTTTAAAAGTAAAATCAAACAATTCTAAATTCTTTTTTTTTTTTTTTTAAATGGAGCAATCCATAACTAAATCTTTAATTAAAAAGGCATATATATTGGATCAAAATATCATTTATTTTACCAATATTTCAGTTGGCTGAACGCCAACCTTTATATAACACCTTGATGAAGGTTGGCGTTCAGCCAACTGAAATATTGGTAAAATAAATAATATTTTGATCCAATATATATGCCTTTTTAATTTAAGTTCATTTTATTTAAGATTTCGGTAAATTTACATTTTAACAAATATACGAGACCTGAATATAATATTCTATATTTACAAATGCAGTCTCAGGATGATAAAATTTGAAGATTTTATAGATTTTCAAAACAATACAGATTAATGATGATAGTATATATTGCTAATTACGCAGCATCCATAACATCATCATGCGCGAAGGTAAAACAACAGTAGGACGAACGAGCGGCCATATTGGTCTGTCTGTCCCTATAATTGGGCGATTAGCTGGCCAATCCTCGGATTACACGGAATTATCTCTCGGGAATCATCCAAACAGCAAAAATACGCCTATACGCTATTTCCGTGTATTGCTCTTCAAATATTTTCGTGTTTTAAACATCTATTGTTCCTTTAATACCCAAACACCAGCAAATATTTTATGAAAATATCTTTCGCTCTCTAGTAATCTTTTGGAAATATATATATATTAAAAATAAAAAAGGCATCTCCTAACCACGAGCACATGTGCTTTTTAGATGGCAGAGCGCCATCTAGTGGAGCAAAAATAAACTAAACGTTTATTTAGCTTGCTCCGAGATATTTGGCCAACCTAATTTTTAATATCAACACCTGACCCACTTATCTTTTATTTTTTTCTTTTTGTTTTTTTCATATATTTATATATATTAAAAACAAAAAAGGCATATCCTGACCGCGTTCACATGAACATTTCTATATGGCAGAGCGCCATCTAGTGGATTCCGTGATTTTTGACCAACCTTATTTCTTGAAAAATCAATAAAAGTCTACCACGAACGCGTTTCGGGCTATTGGCCCTCCTCAGCGTGGTGCATATATATATATATATATTATAATTATTAAGATATATTTTCAAAATTAATTGTGATTGAAGATATTTAATGCCTAAATAGTATTTTACATTAGATGTGTAAATAGATTCCTATGAATAATATTTATAAATGAATAAAACAAAGCATCAAGGGCTGCGTATTTTTATTAGAACAAATATATACGAGCTTTCGGGCACATACGCCCTTCTACAGGAATTAATGAAACAATAATCCAACTAGTTTGATGTGCCCGAAAGCTCGTATATATTTGTTCTAAAAAAGATACGCAGCCCTTGATGCTTTGTTTTATTCATTTATAAATCGTACAGGGCTTTTTCAATTGATAAATAATATTATCCGCATAGATATATTTCTATCTACAACCCACACATATCTGTACTCTATCTAACCATCTTTATATTTCTATATAATTCAATTAATGCACAATATATATTTATTTATTTCAACACACAAAACGCGATATCCCGACTAGGGATAATTGCGTCGACATTAAATTATTATTAATTATAGATCATAGATTCTTATAAAAATTGGTAATATTTAATTATTATTTAACAGTTAAAATTAATAACCTTAAATATTTATTTGATTTTTATTTGTTCAAAAATAAACTTACTTTTAAAATATGCGCATAGTTGGGTAGAGAATTTATCAATGAATAAAAACACTGCACATATATATAGCAACAGAATCAGACATGTGCTCTGAAACAAATTTTAAACGGTTTCCCGTTTTTTATATATGACATAAAGAAGATATATTTCATACATTAACATATTATTATATATAATATACGGTATACATTTTATACATTATTTGATTGGTTCTTTAATTTCACATGGTCTTATTAAGCCATTCAGCGTTGAGTTCACTAGCCAATCAACGAGTAATGTTTTCTCTATTTCATTGTCTGCATTGAGCAACAAAGAATTATAATCAAATCTCGTGGTTGCAGTGATAAATATTTTGTGACATTAAACATGTTTTAATTTTATTCATGCAATTTGTAACTTCTGAAAATTATTTTTTAAGGCTTGTATCTATGAATTATATTGATATTAGGCCTTTAATTCTGTCTCTCGTATTATAGGGATAAGCCACTTGGGATATCTTGTTATTTTATAGTTATAAATGTTTATTAGAGCTTAAGAGAATATTAAGAATATATCGAACATAGGTTTAGATATCAATATTCTTCAAATATTCGGCATATAAACGTCCATATGTTTTCACATAATCCAAATACTATATTATTTCCCCGAAGAGCTTCGGCGATTTGCTATCACGTTATTAAAAGTGTATATGCTAACCTTGAGAATAACCTGTGTGAAAACGGTTACTTCACATGGTCTTATTAAGCCATTCAGCGTTGAGTTCATTAGCCAAAAACGCGAGTAATGTTTTCTCTAGTTCATTGGCTGCATTGAACAACAAAGAGTTATATTATAATCAAAACTCGTGGCGTCAGTGATAAAATTTTGTGACATTAAACATTTTTATTTTATTCATGCAATTTGTAACTTCTGAAAATTATTTTCTAAGGCTTGCATCTATGAATTATATTGAAATTAGGCCTTTTACTTTCTCTCTATTGTATTATAGGGCTGAGTGATATCCTGTTATTTTCAAATTATAAATGTTTATTACAGCGTAAGAGAATATTACGAATATATCGAACATATGCTTAGGTATCAATATTCTTCAAATATTCGGTATATAAACGTCCATATGTTTTCACATAATCCAAATACTATATTATATCCCCGAAGAGCTTCGGCGAGAAGAGATTTGCTATCACGTTATTAAAAGTGTATATGCTAACCTTGAGAATAACTTGTGTGAAAACGGTTACTTTCACATGGTCTTATTAAGCCATTCAGCGTTGAGTTCACTAGCCAATCAACGAGTAATGTTTTCTCTATTTCATTGGCTGCATTGAGCAACAAAGAGTTATAATCAAATCTCGTGGTGTCAGTGATAAATATTTTGTGACATTAAACATGTTTTAATTTTATTCATGTAATTTGTAACTTCTGAAAATTATTTTTTAAGGCTTGTATCGATGAATTATATTGATATTAGGCCTTTAATTCTGTCTCTCGTATTATAGGGCTGAGTATCTTGTGATACCTTGTTATTTTCTAATTATAAATGTTTATCAGTGTAAGAGAATATTACGAATATATCGAACATATGTTTATATAGGTATCAATATTCTTCAAATATTCGGCATATAAACGTCCATATGTTTTCACATAATCCAAATACTATATTATTTCCCCGAAGAGCTTCGGCGATTTGCTATCACGTTATTAAAAGTGTATATGCTAACCTTGAGAATAACCTGTGTGAAAACACTTGATAACGACAGAGAGAGAGAATCGTCGAAAGGTTAAGAAGCTAAATAAAGCTTAGTTCGTTGAAAGAGATGCAGTAGGTATATGTAAAGTAAAATATATGTTATAATACGTCTCAACCAGAAAAAAATTATTCACTCAATGAATATTAGCTGGTATTATTATATTTAAAATCACAATAAACGATAAAAATAACGTTCTTGATAATGTACACGCCGTAAGCAAAAAATCGAGTTATTCAAGTTTTCTTTGAGCCAATCTTTTCCACATTCATTATCAAGTGTGGGTCGTCCTTTCTTCTTCACTCATTTCGAGTAATTTCCTCCGTCCCATTAATTAGATGATAATATTTGGGCAATCAAGTGATTTAGCCTGAAATAATTCCATTTATTTTGCAATCCTGTTTGCCACCCCCCTCCTCTTGCCATTAAGGGCTCCTTAATAAATAAGTCCCCACAGAGCAGCTAATAGATTTCTGGAAACGATTACCCAAAGATTTATGGAATTTTATAAAGTTAACTCAAGTAAGGCTGAAATTCAATATTTTTGAGTTTTCATTTTTTTATTTCAAATTTTGTTACCATTTTATTTTAATCATTTGTTAACGACTTTTTGAGATACTTATTTTATTTAAGCAATTGCTTTTTTGAATCTCAACTACAATAGTCATTTTGTTAATTGTTACAAGGAAATTGTAATTTTGGGATGTAACGAACTCATGTAATAGTTTTTTTATCGTGTAAAATAATACTGAGATGTGTGATAATTTTAAAACGATATTATTATAAATATAGGAGAAGATATTAGATATATATATATTTGAATATAGCTATATATATATATATCATATTTTAATTAAGTCTTATCTTAAGGCTACATTGAATAGCAAAGTATTATACAGCCATAAAAACATTGTATTTGAACAAGTTCGAAACTAATCGAGGGAATGGGCGCCAAGAGTCTCAGTTATTCCGTTACATTTATTTAGGCTTTACTGATTTATTTCTGCAACCGAATTTATTTGTCGTTTTTATCATGTCGCTAAAAAGTCCAAATGTCTAAGTCGCGAAACTAAATACCGCAAAAATATCTGAGCGGATATTCTTTTTATTGCATTTAGCTTTCGTTTGTTGTTTTTTTGAAGCTCTTCTATTTGCTTTCTTTTATCCAGGGAGGTGTGAAATTTCTAATTACATGAGACATTTTTTGACACTTTGTCTAAATAATTGCTATATGGAGACAAAACACACCCAATAAATATAATTGTTTTCTAACTGATATTTCGACTCTCTCGAGGCAGAAAATTTTGTTAGTCCTCAGTTTATGAGAACTATGACTATATATCGGTGCTATGACAATATAAAATATACGACAGTATGAAAGCTATACAACAGCTGTAATACAGTATGAGAGCTACGACAGCATGAGATCTACGACCGTGTGAGAGCTATATATACGACAGCATGAGATCTACGACCGTGTGAGAACTATATATACGACAGCATGAGATCTACGACCGTGTGAGAACTATATATACGACAGCATGAGATCTACGACAGTGTGAGAGCTATATATTGTTGCACTGGGCTGCGGTTTGGCAGATTCTTCAGTCTTGAGTCTCTCCTCAGACGTGTCTTGCATCTTTCCATAACGTGTCTCAACCATCTTACAAGGTTAAACCAGTCAATAATAAGACAACTATAAATTTAGGTAGCACCTAGAATCTCTCTTTATTTACCACATCAAAGTTTAAAGCATGTAGGGTATTTAGTGTATCAAAATACAAATGTTTTATAGTACATAATATTTTATATTAATAATCTGTTTTATATAAAAATAAATAAATTTATAATTTAAATTTTAAATATATTAAAAATAATATTATAAATAATTTTTAAAATAGGCGCATTAATCATGATGCAACACTTCCCCCTCTCCAGAGGTCGTCACGTCCTCGTGAGTGACCTCATCAATTCTTTCAAAATAGGGTTTGAGTCTTGAGACATGGACAATCAATGGGTTTTGGCCAGGATTATCTTTCGGCTCAATTAAGTAATTTACGTTGGACAGCTTCTTTAATATTCGATATGGCCCAAAATATTTTCTCAATAGTTTTTCACATTTTCCGATTTTCCTGACTGGTGTCCAAACTGCCACTAAATGTCCTGGTTCATAGATTTTCTCGTTGTGTTTTTTGTCATAGTTTCTTTTCATTCTTTCCTGAGTCTTCTCTGTGTTGTTAATGACTACCTGTCTCGTCCTTGCTATTTTATCTAAGTAGTTTTCTATATATTCGTCGTAATCGTCCATGTTAGTGTCCGTTGGGATATTCTCGTCGTCTAAGAGGGACATGGGTTCCCTCCCAAACAACAGGAAAAATGGAGAGTAGCCTGTGGTTTCTTGAATTGTGGTATTATATGCGTGGGTGATAAAAGGAAGGATTTCGTCCCAGTTCTTCTGATCCGTATTCACATACATGCTGATCATATTGATTAAAGTTCTATTTAGCCGTTCCGTTAGTCCGTTAGTCTGGGGGTGGTAGCTCGTTGTGAAGCAATGTTTAACTTTGCACATTTTCATAACCTCCTTCATCAAATTGCTAGTGAATTGTGAACCTCTGTCGCTGATAAGAAATCTTGGAGCCCCGTGACGTAAAAATATATGTTCGATTAAAAATGTAGAGACTTCTTTCACTGTCGCTTCTGGTACTGCCTTTGTTTCAGCATACTTGGTATAATAATCCGTCAACACAATGATCCATTTCCTTCTTCTTTTCGTTGATGGCAAGGGGCCAACAAAGTCAATTCCGATTCTTTCAAAAGGGTAGTTAGCTGGGGGAATAGGTTGTAGAAGTCCAGATGGCAACTGATTTGAACCTTTCCGACTTTGGCAAAGATGGCACGTCTTTACAAATTCGGAAACATCTTTCAGCATGGAAGGCCAATAGTATTTATTCTTCAATCGGTATGTGGTTCTGGCGACGCCCAGATGGCCATTCAGCATATGGTTGTGGTATTCACTCATGATTTCTTTCCTTCTCTTCTTTGGCACTACCAGCAACCATTCTCTACCTTCAGGATTTGGATTTTTCTTGTAGAGACACCCATTTTCTTCTTTAAAGTTCTGTGTAATTGAACGCTTGTTTCCACTAAGGTTCTCCTTAATATTCTCAATAAAATCATCCTTTTCGTCTATTATTTGATTCAAAAATAGTCTTTCATAATCCTCGTCCCATTCGTTTTCTGGTAAGGGTCCTCTAGATAGACCATCAGCGTCCAGATGTTTTTTTCCCGATTTGTGTATAATTTCGAAATTATATTCCTGAATCTTCAGTGCCCATCGTGCTAATCGACCGGTCGGATCTTTTAAATTCTTAAGCCAGCATAGTGCGTGATGATCAGTTACGATTTTAAAGTGCCTTCCATATAAATAGGGCCGTAATTTTGATATCGACCACACTACAGCTAAACATTCCTTTTCGGTGGTTGAATAATTTTGCTCAGGTTTACTTAGGGTTCGGCTCAAATATGATATTACCTTCTCTTCGCCACCGATATTTTGAATTAGTGTTGCGCCTAAGCCGATGTAAGAGGCATCTGTGTGAATGCAGGTGGCTGCATTTGGATCAAAGTGACCTAAAATTGGCGGATTCATAAGAGCTTTTTTAAGGTTTTGGAACGCTTCTTCCTGTTTTCCTGTCCAGATAAATTGCACATTTTTTCTGATGAGACTGGTCAATGGGTCAGCAATTAATGAGAAATCTTTAATAAATTTTCTATAATATGAGCACATTCCTAGGAATGATTGCACTTCTTTGGCCTTCTTGGGCTGAGGAAAATCTCTAACGGCTTTGATATTATATTCGGCAGGTTTTATACCCTCTTGGTTGGTTATATGTCCAAGGATCTCAAGTTCCTCGAAAGCAAATCTGCATTTCTTGGCGTTCAGTTTTAAATTAGATTCGCTGAAGCATCTGAGGACAGCTTCAAGTCTTTTAATGTGGGTTGGAAAGTCCGAGCTGTATATAATTACATCGTCCAGGTAGCAAAGGCAAATCTGCCATCTCAGATTTCCGAGGACATTGTCCATGTTCCTCTCAAAAGTAGCAGGGGCGTTGCATAGACCGAAGGGCATTACGTTGAATTCATATAACCCATGTGCAGTAGTGAAAGCCGTCTTCTCTTTGTCTCTCTCTTCAATTTCGACTTGCCAATATCCCGATTTGAGATCTATTGCTGAGAAGTACTTGGATCCTTGGAGAGTGTCCATTACATCATCAATTCTTGGGATTGGATAAACATCCTTCACTGTTACTTCATTTAATTTCCTGTAGTCCACACAAAATCTGTATTTGCCATCTCGTTTTTTGACCAATATAACGGGAAAGGACCAGGGACTTGAAGATTGTCTAATTATTCCTTCTTCGAGCATCTCGTCTATTTGATCCTTTATGATGGTTCGTTCCTTAGCGCTTACCCGGTAAGGCTTGTGCTTTATTGGTTTTGCGTCTTCTGTATGAATCTGATGTTTTGCCAAACTGGTCCTACCTAACCTCGATGAGAACAAATCAGTATACTTGGCCAAAATTTGTTTTAACCTCTCTTGTTCTTTAAATGATAAATTTTTGTTTATTTGAAATTGTATTTCGTCATTTTCATTCTGCTTCTCTTTATTCTCTATAAAATTTACCCCTGCAGGAAGACTTCCATAAGCCAATGTTTGGTCTTTCATGATTTTTAAAGGTCGAGGATAAGGGTTCGTTATCCAGATATGGGTTTTCTTATCCGTGACAGTAAGCAAACTTCTTGCCAATCGAAGACCATTTGTTTGAGTCATTCTGTTGTTCTCTTCGATGCCATATTCGCCATCCTCTGCTTCTATTGAGGCCCTAATCAATTTAATAGATAGTTTAGGTATAACGGTATCTGTAGTGCTCTTTATTTTTTTTAGATCATAATTGCTTACGTCATGATTACTCATCAAATTATATTTTATTGTTTCTCGTTTACAATCAATTTTAGCATTCATTTTTTTAAGGAAATCTCGTCCAAGAATAAGAGTTCGTAGATGCGCGTCCATTACTACAAATTCGTGGGATAATTCAGTGTCATCAATTTTTAAATCTAAAATAATGCTACCTACCATATCTAATTTTTTTCCATCGGGTCCTGAACACGTTTTAGTGAGACTATTTATTTCACGGCCAGCAAAAAGTGCTGTTCTTAGGTCGACCACTGAAAGATCGGCGCCTGTATCAATCAAAGCTTCGCATAACCCTATCTTGTCCACATTAATATTAATTTTGTACCTAGGGTCCAACTTTCTAATTCCATTTATGGTCGACTTGCTTTGATTGAAGGAATCAGGCGCGACACTTAGTTTAAATCTTCCAACACGGAATATCTATTCCGTGTAGGAATATTCATTTGTGTGTCATTACAAACATCCGCATAGAGGCGAGGCCGTGTATAATCTTTCCTTTCGTCCATTTGAATATTTTCTTGGCTCTTGTCTTGGGAAACTGAGGGGTCCTCTTCTACGATCCTCACAAACTTGACTCTGCAATACCGCGCTACGTGTCCTGGCTTGTTACACTTGAAACATATTGGTCTCCCGTCTTCTGTCCTATTCCTGTTTGAATCTGGACTCTTATTGTAGGTTTTCCTTGGGTAGACCGGTTTTGGCTCAGGAATGGGAGTGTAAAATCGTCTAGGGGCAGATACCTGGGGCAGCGGCTTGTTCTGGTAGTACCTCGGAGCGGGGGCCTGGGGCTTGGGGGTGTTCTGGTAGTACCTCGGAGCGGGGGCCTGGGGCTTGGAGGTGTTCTGGTCTGGTGTTCTGAACGACGGAGCGTTCTTCCATTGCTCTTGATGGTGGGAACGAGGAGAGCGTGGTCCATTATATAGAACCTTTGATTTTTCTATACGTTCTTGATAATTATTTTCAAACAAATCCATCTTTTTACACAATCTTAGGAGTTCGTTGGTATTCTTAGGAGGGTTTAAGTAGAGGGCAAAAGAGTATTCTTTCTTTAGCCCTCCAATAACCCAATTTATTTTATTCTCTTCTTCCATTTGGGGGTCGACCTTGTTGCACAGAACCAGGATATCCTCTGCAAACCTGATTGCAGGTTCATTCCACTGCTGCATTCTGTTCAGCCTCATCTTCAATTCTTCTTTGTTGGCGTCTGAGCCAAAATCCTGAATTAGGCGGCTCTTGAAATGTTCCCAGCTGGAAAAACTTATCTTGTGTAGGTCCAGCCAGGTTTTGGCGCTACCAATCATGTTCATGGCTGCATAGCGAGAAATAATATATTCTGCCCAGTGGTACAGGAAGCCAATTTCTTCAAGGGACTCAATCCATGGGCGAGGGTCTTCTGTTCCATCATATTTGGGGATGTCTATGTTGGGGTTCAAAACAACTGGGTCGGCACTTGCATCTCTACCAATTGTTGCACTGAGCTGCGGTTTGGCAGATTCTTCAGTCTTGAGTCTCTCCTCAGACGTGTCTTGCATCTTTCCATAACGTGTCTCAACCATCTTACAAGGTTAAACCAGTCAATAATAAGACAACTATAAATTTAGGTAGCACCTAGAATCTCTCTTTATTTACCACATCAAAGTTTAAAGCATGTAGGGTATTTAGTGTATCAAAATACAAATGTTTTATAGTACATAATATTTTATATTAATAATCTGTTTTATATAAAAATAAATAAATTTATAATTTAAATTTTAAATATATTAAAAATAATATTATAAATAATTTTTAAAATAGGCGCATTAATCATGATGCAACAATATACGACAGCATGAGATCTACGACCGTGTGAGAACTATATATACGACAGCATGAGATCTACGACCGTGTGAGAGCTATATATACGACAGCATGAGATCTACGACAGTGTGAGAGCTATATATACGACAGCATGAGATCTACGACAGTGTGAGAGCTATATATACGACAGCATGAGATCTACGACAGTGTGAGAGCTATATATACGACAGCATGAGATCTACGACAGTGTGAGAGCTATATATACGACAGCATGAGATCTACGACAGTGTGAGAGCTATATATACGACAGCATGAGATCTACGACAGTGTGAGAGCTATATATACGACAGCATGAGATCTACGACAGTGTGAGAGCTATATATACGACAGCATGAGATCTACGACTGTGTGAGAACTATATATACGACAGCATGAGATCTACGACAGTGTGAGAGCTATATATACGACAGCATGAGATCTACGACTGTGTGAGAACTATATATACGACAGCATGAGATCTACGACAGTATGAGAACTATATATACGACAGCATGAGATCTACGACAGTATGAGAACTATATATACGACAGCATGAGATCTACGACAGTATGAGGACTATATAAAGACAGTATGAAAGCTACGATGGTATGAGAACTACGACAGTATGAGAGCTACGACAGCATGTGAACTACGAAAAGTATTAGAATTATTACAGTTTAAGAGCTACGACAGTATGATTTCTACGACCGCTTCAATACTGTATGAGAGCTACGGTAGTATGAGAGTTGATTGATATTTATTATTAAATATAAATATATAAAGGATATTATGAAATTTATTCTTGAATCCAACTGTGTAATAAACGAAGGTCTTTATTCCTTTATCCGACTGTAGAAGAACTGATGGTGTTAATTCTCGTATTCGAGGCTGTGAAAGAGCTGATGGTATTTATTTATATATCCGACTGTGGCTTTATAGGAAAACCACAACAATTATGATCCACGAGCAATAGAATGTATAATACTTCACAATATATAAAACAATGATGATTTACCTTCTCGATTTATATTACTCGGAGCTTGGCGATAAATATTTTATGGCATTTGGCCGTTATAATAAATACATGAAACATTGTAGATATCATTATTTCTACCTTGTGAGCTGGCCTTCTTTTTATCAATTTAATTTTAGGAATATCTTAGTGTTAAGTAGTTGAGGCGGGACACACACATACTTAGTTATCCTTTGGTTGAGTAACATTTACAGACTGTTGAAAAGAACTATTCCAAAGGCCGTAATGAGTTCGATAATCTCAAGAAACGCAAAGTTGATTTTAACATAAAAATCTGCAATTTACTACTTTTGATAAGTAGCGGGTCGGTGGACGGTGAATCGAATTCCGCATTCTGAAGTTCTTCTGAATTAAAACTTGCTTCAATGGCCCCCGAGTCTTGAAAAGTCCAAGCCTACCAGTGAGTACAATTAACCATACCGGGCTTTCGTACACGTTTAAATTCAAATGTCTAACTGATTCTAACATGTGTAGACATGTGGTGTACGTATAGTGAAAGCAGTCGCCAAGTACCATCTAACATGATGATTATAGCATTTATCACGTGTACGAGAAATAAGATTAAATATATATATAAATATATGAAAAAATAAAAGATAAGTGGGTCAGGTGTTGATATTAAATACCCATTTCTTGATTTCTCGGGAAGCCATTGGGACCAAAAAATATTTGTTGTCGCAGTGGTTACAGCCTACTCCACGCTGACGAGCGCCAACAGCGCGAAACGCGTTCGTGGATGGCTTTTCTTGATTTATCAAGAAATTGGGTTCGCCAAATATCACGGAGCAAGCTAAATAAACGTTTAGTTTATTCTTGCTCCACTAGATGGCGCTCTGCCATCTAAAAAGCACATGTGCTCGTGGTCAGGAGATGCCTTCTTTATTTTAATATAAATATATATATACAAGGATGTCATATAACAACTATTAACATTGTGTCTGCCAAAAAGAGCTCTCACAATATCATATACAGATGGGATGTTATATCTCTTCTCTTTTATTTACCTTTTCCCCTCTAAAACTCTCAATTTTTGGACTCCAAATCTTATTGTGTTCTTTTTTAATGTTTTAATTTTTACATCCAAATAGATATTTCATCAGTTTATTTCAGCAAATATTTATGTATTTAGTGTGTATTTATAATGTGTACCATTATCCCATTGTGACATATATACAACCACGCATATTAAAACTTATTAAACAAAATTCCAATTGTATTTGGCAGTGAGAAGCTATTTAACCAATCGAAGAGTCTTATCTCTGATATGAAATCTGAAAGTTGAAATTTTCAAAATAAATATTTTTATTTATAAAATATTGTTTGGATGCATCTCGAACACAGAAATATTGAGCCAAATTTGAAGAAAAAAAGATTCGATATTTAAATATTGACTCGAGGTATGAAATTATATTTTCTTTCCTCTTCTCTCTCTCTCTCTCCCTCACCTATAACTCATAAAATTTACCATTGTTGTCAGATTCCTTAGATTATATCCAGGTATATGAAGAATTTTGGGTTAATATATATAATGCTACGAAAATTAACATGGGAGACGCATTATTGATCCTGAAAGAACAAGTGTTGGATTGGCAGTGAGCGCCGAATGTTGAGATCGATCTAGCTCATCGATTTCGCATACTAACATCATACCAGTCTGACGGCCGGTCGGCAGGCCATTCCATTGTTTTGCCTCTTCGTCTGCCTCCTAAATTTTACTCAATACTCGTGTAAATAGTCTTGTTTCTTTTTAAAGCTTCTCATAGCTAAAAATACATTTTTATATATCTTGCAAGCGTCATACCTTTTATATTTCCACATTCTGTTTATTATATCATTATTATTTATAATAATATATTGTGAATTTAAAAATTATACTTCGTTTCGTATATGTACACTCAATTTCGAATTATATATGTTTAATAACAATGTTTATAAATAAATCTATACGTTTTTTTTTATAATACAGTCGATTTTTTGTGTCGCTTTAAATATCGTTTGGGTGGAAATAATATAATATGTATATTTTGTGTACATCTGCAATATTCATTTTCATCTGCAATATTGAAATGGCACATATTAATAAAATGTGAATGTGGTTAGATTGCGGCCGGCAATATGTTGATGCCGTGGCCGCGTGCCAACTCCTGAAGCAGACGACGCCCTCGTAATCGAATTAGGAAAACCAAAATTTTTCTTTTTTTTCTACTGCACTTTTTTGACTAAAAATGTAAAGTAATGTTAAACACAGATAACTTCACGTAAATATGCATTTTCTTTGTTTGTTGATATTATCCCTAAAAACTAATGTAAATATTGCAATTTCCATAAATTTAACATTGAGATTTTTTTTTCTTAAAAATAATAATCCCTGTAAGTTTCCCACACAGTTCTAAAAAAACCTTATATATATATATATATTTTTTTTTTGCTTATCCCTAGTACACGTGGTACAGGCCATGATAATCATGGTGGGTAGAAGTTGGCGACTGCTTTTACTGTAAGTGCACCACATAAATACACATGTGAAAAACAGTTCGACTTTACACTTACAAATGTGCCAGAGCCCCGTTTGTTTACTTGCACTCGCTGGTGGGGTTGTACTTTTGCAATAATCGATGGCCATTGGAGATTTTTTTTTCAAATCAGAAAAAAAGTGCCCAATGCGGGAATCGAACCAGGGTCGTAGCGGTTGAAAACCAACGGTTTAGACCATCCTTCCACCGACCCTCTTATTTATTATTAATTTTTAAAAATATAATCCGAAATACATTTTAGAAAATATATTTACTATAGAAAGAACCTTTGTTTGTGGCCTTCTCTACTCTATATATTTATAACAAACACACATATATATCTTATTCATTTATAGCAAATATACCTCATTCTATCTAGATATATTATGAAAATATGTAAACCAAACTTCCTGTATGATTATTTTGTGTTGAAAATCTGCATACCTTTTATAATGAAGTTTTAAAACTCTGAGTATTATATTTCTTTTAATTGTTTTTAACGATATGATGATTCTTTGATACATAAAGCTTGTAAAGAATATAATCAGAAAAATGAAAGCATCTAATCATATAAGTGAATGGCTTATTCCATCTATGGAAATAAATATGAGCATTTTTTTTTATTTGAACTATCGCGCGTGCGGCCAAATATCGATAAAGGGGTGGCGTGTCAGTCTCACAGCAACAACAGATGTTTTCAATTGGTGAGATATCTTGAGAACTTGCTGGACACCAGAAGAACAACCTTTGTATCGAGGAAGGTTAGGACAGGTTGACCAACATAAGATCCTGAAATTGAGATATAACCTTTCATACAGACAGTAAATGGATTTACTCCTAACTGCTTTTCATATTAGAGTTGAAATTATAATAATTTACATATCCAAGAATCTCAGCGGCGAAGCACGCATCTCCGTTTTCTTCGTAGATCGCGAAATGTGTGTTGTCGTTGGAGACCCGCTGGCGATCTTCCACCAACCTCTGCAGCGGTGGAAAGGCGCCATGTACATATTCATTTTACCTAGTTATATATATACTAGCCGAATGACCCGGGCAACGCCCGGGTTTTACCCGATTAAATGCTTTTATTCAAATACTATTCGTTACAATTATAAATTGGCGCCGTGGATGTCATTCTTGTATAATATATAAATGAGTTTTTAAAATTGTTAAAAAAAAAAATGCATCAGCCGGGAATCGAACCCGGGCCGCCCGCGTGGCAGGCGAGCATTCTACCACTGAACCACCGATGGTTATGAGGCTATTTATTCCATTCACAAAAGCAAACGGTGACAGAATTGATTATTAAGAATTGTTGCTTGATGACTCTGATAACTGTATATATTAATATGTATGAAGAAACAATGAAAAATAAAAAAATATATACGTTTAGTTTATTTTTGCTTCACTAGATGGCGCTCTGCTCTCTAGAAATGCTCATGTGAGCTTGATCAGGATATGACTCTCTTTTGTTTTTAATATAATTTTATTAATTTATAATATTTAAAATCAATAATGCAGACTATGCACTTTTGCATGTATTGACAACATGTCAATAAAATTATTTTAAATGTCGATTGTCCAACCATGTTGTACCTTTCATTCATAATTTGCGTTTGTCATATATCTCAACCGTGGTGAAGAAAATATAATGGCCAATAGTGTATTCAAATCAACCCGAAGGGAACAAGTTTTCATATATATATTATAGCTTATTTATAATTATTTTTAAAAATCATTATTCCTCATATAAAGAGCAAATATATAATGAAACCTTCACAATATTAATATATAAGGTTATCAGCGTCATAATAAAGCAACAATTCTTAATTCTGTCACCGTTTGCTTTTGTGAATGGAATAAATACCCAAATATGGCCATTTCTCATAACCATCGGTGGTTCAGTGGTAGAAGCCGATGAATTTTCTTTTTTACAATTTTTAAAACTCATTTATATATTATACAAGAATGACATCCACAGCGCCAATTTATAATTGTAACGAATAGTATTTGAATAAAAGC
The DNA here is from genome assembly GCA_030710605.1 of Cordylochernes scorpioides. Taxonomy (NCBI): domain Eukaryota; kingdom Metazoa; phylum Arthropoda; class Arachnida; order Pseudoscorpiones; family Chernetidae; genus Cordylochernes; species Cordylochernes scorpioides. The sequence goes on from CP092886.1 coordinate 166,822,623, forward strand.
ATTTAATCGGGTAAAACCCGGGCGTTGCCCGGGTCATTCGGCTAGTATTGTCCATTTATAGAAATACTATTTCATTTAATCTAATTTTACGCTGTCTTGTATTTCAAATGTGTTGAAAGTGATGCATTTTTAATTGCATTATATTATAGTGTGTAACCTTTTATAATAACCAACTTAGATTTCTCCACACTGAGGTTAATTACGGGGTATCTCCATTTAAAGTGCTGTTCATTACGCTTGTAGAGAGTTATCTTTCTCAACACTTTTAATACCACCACCGCCTCATTATCCTCTTAATGTATTAAATTTCCAATTTAAATTTATTTCAAGATGTAATATATTTAATTAAATCTCATTGTGTAGACATAGAAATGTGTTTCTAGAGGATTTTAAAGCGGAATAAGGAGATGTAGTTATACACGCATGGTGAGATTTAATCTCAAATTATCTAGGTGTATTAAAACACTTTCTCGTGGCCTCGGAAATTGATTTATTGTCCCGAAAATGATGAAATATTGGAAGAGTGGGGGGTGGAGACACACACACACCTCGGAAGATTTATATTCCCCGAAAATTTATCTCAAGCCTATTTTAATAGTTTAAATAGAAGATAATTGATAGAAAATATTAATATAGTGCAAAACTAAGGTTTGAATATAAAAAATAATAATGTTGGAATAATCTCTCTCTCTCTCTCTCAACCTATAACATTATATTTATAATATTGGAATGGGTATAAATATGCTGTTTTAATATCGCTATCCGATTGAAAGATCAATCAGCTGGCAATGCTTTAGAAGGAAAGCCAGTGTGAATGCTGTAGCTAATTATTTTCATGCGGAATTAGCTATAATCCGATTTAGGAGATTAATTTAGATCATTTGATTTTAAGAGATCAATTTGAGATATCGTGGAAGGTTTACCAATATTTCACGCAACGCTAAACGAATTTTCACAGTCGGCATTTTCACTACCATAGTTCAGTCGCCTTTATACCTTATTATTAGTTCAGTCGTCTCTGTACTTTATCCTTAGTCTAGTCGCACCTACACTCTATCCTTGGTTCAGTCGCACATACACTCTATACCTGGTTCATTCTTCCCTACACTCTATCCTTGGTTCAGTCGCCTCTATACTCTATCCTTAGTTCAGTTGCCCCTACACACTATCCTTGGTTTAGTCGCCTCTATACTTTATCCTTAGTTTAGTCGCCCCATCACTATCATTGGTTTAGTCGCCTCTACATTATCAGTGGTTCAGTCGCCTCTACATTATCATTGGTTTAGTTCCTCTAAATTATCATTGGTTCAGTCGCCTCTACACTATCATTGGTTTAGTCTTTTCTAACTCTATCCTTATTTCAGTCGCCCCTACACTTTATCCTTGATTTGGAGGCCTCTACATTCTATTCTTGTTCCAGTCGCATCTACACTCGTTCCTTGGTTCAATCGCCTCTACACTCTATCCTTAATTCAGATCTTTGCATAGGTATTAATACTGCAAGGCATTACGCATTTAACTCATATTTGTCATCCATTGTGTAAAACAGGTTTCACGTAACATTTATATTCACCCGAATATTGTTTATACACAATAAAAATATATAAAAGCTGGCAAAAAAAAATCAACCCTGGAATTTTTCAAAATTTTATTTTATTTTCTAATCTGCTTACAATATTTACAAAATTTTTATTTAATAAACTTTTGATAATTTTTTCTTAGAGATGGCGAAATTAATTAACCAAAAAAAAAAAGAATTACTATAATCTATCATATTTTACAAATATTATTTAAAAGAATTTCACTTGTTTTTTTTTTTATAAAGTAATAGCCTTTTTTCGAAAGTAAAATGCGAGGCTCGAAGCGACACCCCGGGTTCTAAACAGAGGGGGTCTTCAGCAAGGCGACAACGTGGTGATTTATACTCCCTGGGGGTTAAAAACGAGCTGAGGTGAGGAGGCCAATTACAGGGAGAGGAGAGAAGTCTAAAAAAGTCCAAATTGTGAAAGGCATTGATATTTCCTTCACTCTAAATTATTTTCCTTCATAAACTCTCCCCGAAGGAAAGTATTAATAGACAGCGTCGATCCAACATTTTCTATGTCGGCGATGTTTTTAGAGCAGGGGCCAACGGCTCTAATTTTCGATAACCGTAGAAATTTATTAACATGACATTCCTGATGTTGGGAAAACACTTATCCTCATCATGAAACTATAATTATTGTTATAAATACCAATTAATTGTCGACTTTTGCCCAGATATTTTCCAAAACATTTACACAATATATAAATATAGAATACATATATGTATTCGTGCTGTGCGTGTGTCAGCAATCGTGATACAGACTATTCTTACGATCCACCAAAATGGCCATAGAGAGTATTTAAAAACATAAAAAGGCATATCCTGACCACCCACATGAGCATTTTAAATCACAGAGCGCCATCTATTGGAGCAGAAATCAACTAAAAGCTAATTTATCAGAGAGTACGTAATGACTCAATGAAAATATATTTAAATCCAAATGAGAGATATATATGGTCACGCTCCAAAGAGTTTTCATAAAATATTTTCATCACCCTAATCCTTTTCCTGCATTGTTCACTTCCATCAGTTGATATATGCATAAATGGTATTGCATTTCTTTCTCTAATATTGAAGTTACAAATTCTATCTCTCTTTTGATAATTAGATAATACTATACTTTGGTCTTAACCAAAATACCGAGAAGCGATTTTGAGATCCATAGAGTATTTAGTATATTAAGATCAGGTTTGCATCATATTATTAAAATACACCATTAGTTTACATATAATGAGATGGTATGCTTGGGCTCTGCGTAGAATACATGCTTACCTGCATGCCGTTTTAATATCAATAGATACATAGGCCTTAAGAAGTGAACGAAACACCCATGAAGATATTTAAAATGAACATTATATTTTAATATATATTACTAGGGTAAAATAATTATAGATGATATCTCTCTCTCTCTAATGAAGCTCTGAGCAATAGTTTAAAGTGTAAATTTATTAACAATAGGAAGTATAACAATCGGAAGGTATTGTTGTGAAATGAATTGTCGAAAGTTTGGCAACTGACCTGAGAACTGTATTGTTCTATAATTATCTGGAGAAAACAAAATTTAGTGAACAATCCTATTGGAGAACATTGTGCCTGCATTATAATATCTTCTCTACTCGGAAAATATGATACTGATTTAGTGATATGAATGCCAGTTGTCTCACGTGAGACTGTTATCGAGTTGCCTAAGGTTTCGAGTTAGCAATTGATTGGTAATCGGAGTTTCTAATCAACAATCCAATTTCGACGTACGAACAACTCGCGATATTATTGATTAATTTAATTGTACATTTGAAGCCACCAAATGATTAAATACGAATTACAAAAATATGAGATTAGTATGTTCAAAATTATAAACAACCTTTAAGAGTATATGTTTCTTTCAAAATAACCAACATTCCCCCCTGTCTCTCTACACCTTCCTTACTGCAATGAAATGGACAAGACACAACCACAACTGCAATGAAATGGACAAGACACAACCACAACTGCAATGAAATGGACAAGACACAACCACAACTGCAATGAAACACTACTATGGGTTCGACACTAATGAGCCGGGCCCTTTCAACATTCTCTTAATGCAATAAGTGCAGTAGGGAATTATTTATTTATAAAAGAAATATATAAATCTCTTAAATATTTTATCATTTTGATATTATATTGCGCGTTTAGACTTCGTAATTAAAAGATTAGTACATGTTCATTGAAGTAATGATAAGAACTATCGTTATAGATTATCAGCGGCGGATCTTACTTGAAGTTCATCCCTCACATTTAGCACAATTCCATTAAAGAATTACACCAGGCTTAGACAAGTTCGTGCCGCGCAGAAACTGAAAGGAATTTTGGCACTTTTTTTGTGGCGGCAGAAAACTTCGCCATTTAAACACAAGAGATAGCAAAGTTTGGTTATAATGGTGAGTGATTGATTTAATTCTAGATTTTCAAAAATATTGTTTCACACACACGCAATCACGGGATCAAGCTCGAAATCCTTAGAATTTGTGAGGCGCTCGAGATTTAGGCAAAGTAGAGGGAATGGCATTCAACATTGCGAAACTATATTGAATTGAAACTTAGAAGTTACATATTTCTCCACACATATATGAATATTGTAGATCTCTTAAAATAAATATATCTTTACAAACAAATAGATTCCTTTAGAGATCCTGACCCCCCAAGAAAAAGCCAAGTATAGTTTAAATATATATATATATCGTAAATATTGAGGCTGCCTGGCCGGCATTCATATTTCTTGAAAATGAAAAAACTTCGGCCAGTGAATCTTTTTATTACCTCTCTTGATTATCGTAAATATTGAGGCTGCCTGGCCGGCATTCATATTTCTTGAAAATGAAGATACTTCGGCCAGTGAATCTTTTTATTACCTCACTGGCCGAAGTATCTTCATTTTCAAGAAATATATATATATATATACTTCCTGGGCGCTTCAAAATAAAATTGTTGGCTCCAAATGACCGGTGTTAAATTAAAATATTCAGATAGATATATTTGCGGTCTTTTCTACGTCAATATATTCGCACCAACATGGTCTCGAAATTTTTGAGATTTTTGAAATAGTTTTTTATTTTTATTTCAACACACAAAACGTGATATCCCGGTTAGGGATAATTGCGTCGATTTACATATTTTCTAAACAGAAACAATTATAAACATATTACACATGAAAAAGTAATAAAAATAAAAAGAGAAACAATAATATATATTAAGAACTCGATATTTCCAATACTAGAGGCGTTATTGTATGAATGCAGCAGAATGATAAACATGATTTTAAGTTAAATGCTAATATTAGAAAATGCGTTTTTGGTAATATTTTATTTCAAAAAGAGAGGCGACGTCTACTATAAAAATAGACTCATATCTTTAAATATGGAGGCTCAGGTCGGTCCCAAAGCCACAACACTAGATTTAGAAATTCCAGAACGCCCACCTGAATATCATGATTTCACGCTATCGCCCTCATCAATCTAGGGCGGACATTGAAGGTATAGGTGGGCAGCAGAGACGGCCGATAGATGGCTTATAGTATTTGCCTCCAATTTTAACGGGAGAGGTAGCCATTTCATTATAAAGTTATATATTAAGTTATTCCATTCAAAATTTAAATGATATATATGGACATATATTATATACGTATGTATAGCATTTAACAGCCTGCTATAACACTTGGTCAACAAAGATGGTGCTATGGACACGTGCCAATTTTGGTTGGAAAATCAATAGGCGAGATATATTTGCTCGTCTCAAATTGGAATTTTATACGGATAGGAAATGATTCAATAAATTGTGCATCATTCTTGTAAAATTCTCCAAGTAGAGTGAGACATTGGAATTATGCAGTTACGTTGCCGTAATACAATAATCTATGGCGGTATTTACATAATAGCGTCGGTACATTTTACGATGCTAGATTATTGTTCTAATCATCATCGGGGTCTCATATTTATATACACACTTCTCTATCTATATGCAATATTTACACTTATGTATCCACCATTTATATGATCATATGTACATTTAATGTTGAATATTCATTATTATTATACTTATTTATTATAATATAATGATATATTAACGCGCCATCTGTTATTCAGATAATATATAATATAAAATAATAATATAATTTAAAACTATTATAGACGCGTATGATTATTTTATAAATAAACAATTTCTACTGCCCTTACTGCAATGGAAAAACTGGCGAAACCGCTGGGAGGGTTCACCACTGATGAGCCAAGCCCTCCCATTAATTTTTCCATTGCAATAAAGGCAGTTGAAATTGTTTATTTTTTATAAAATAATCATACGTGTCTATAGTAGTTTAGAATTTTCACTTATAATAAAATTTAAGCAATAATATCAACAATAATTTTTCAAACTTTCTTTTTCATTATTTTTAATGTTTCGATGAGATAAATGTCAAGAAGGGAAATCAACATAGGATTGGGGCTTCCTTGACAAAGGTGACAGTCGGCCACCGAAAGGTTTGTTAAAAATAAAGGTTGAAGTGGATACTTAATCATATATATTGTGAAATATGAATGCATCGCCATTTGGAAAGGATGCGCGGGGGGAGGCCCGGGAGGTGCGCGCGCAGTGGAACAGTGGGAGCATGCGCGGATGAGGGGGTTCTTGGCGGCCATTTGTAAACATACTGCGCGAGCTCCCGTTATTCTCTTCTTTGTAACCTTACTTTAAATAAACTATATTTAATCTCAACATCGAATTCTATTTAATTTATTCTACTCTACAATATAATATATTAACTATACTACAGCGGACCCTCGGTTTACGAGCACCTTGGAGTACGAGCTTTTCGCAGTACGAGCAAAATTTTTTGAAAAATTTTACCTCGGATTACGAGTGAAATTTCGCATTACGAGCAACTCGTGATGGTTGCCCGTAATCGTGATGGATGAAAATTCACTGGGATCCCTCCCTTCAGATCAGATTCGGGAAATATGTAAAATGTGGGAAACTGTGCAATTGTTCGTAGCAAGAAGAATTGCCCGAGTTTCAATTATAAAAAATAAGAAATTAGTTTCGCACTACGAGCGTTTTGGAGTAACGGCATGGCTCTGGAACGGATTATGCTCGCAAACCGAGGGACCACTGTATTAAAATTTGTACCTAATAAATTTACTGGCAATGTGTTTCTTTTAAATAATACCATCAAATATTATATCTACAGACCTTACTGCAATGATATAAGTTATTGAATGAGAGGACTTGGCTTATAAGTAGTGAACCCTCTCAGTGGTTTCTCCAAATTAACTGCTGAGAGGGTTCATTACTGATGAGCCAAGCCCTCTCATTCAATAGCCTATATCATTGCAGTAAGGTCTTTAGAGATGATATTTGATGATATTATTGAAAAGAAACCCAGAGCAGCAGGTTTACACACCTAAGATAGTGGATATTGCTGCTGCTGTGATAGAGATACATGGAGACATCTGAGGCTCTTCGTTGGACACGACAACAACAACATTGAAAAGAAAAACATTGCCTGCAAATTTATTAGTTAAGAATTTTATCGATAGATGGCAATTTAATTGCCATCTATAATTTAATTTAATAAATTAACTATTAATTTATTACTATTAATATGAGAGATATTAATTAGTACGAGAGATAAATTTCAGGTCAGTAAAGAACCTGTCTATGATAAAATGCTCTTTTTGAAAAAGGAAAGAGACCAAATGGAAAGAGATTGGTATATATTGATACATTAAACCTGAGGTTGTATCTTTAATTACCTTGAATGACATTACCAAGAACACCTATAAATTCTCGGCGGGTATACAAACACTCTCTGAGCACAATAATTGAGCGTTCTGTGTTAGATTAAAATAAAATTAAAAAAACTAGGCGGGTTCAGCACTGATGAGCCAGGGAGTCCCAATATTTTCCCGATTCCAGTAGGAAATATTTTAGATAAAAAAAAATAGCGTTGTAATAATTTAAACATGATTTTGATATATTATGCCTTACCTGTAGTTACGTTGTGTATATATATTCTGCATCATAGAATAAAACCGCACTGTAAAACATTGAGCTCAAATAAGATACTATTACATCGCACTTTTAGATATTAAAAATAAAGAAGGCATATCCTGACCAGGAGCACATGTTTTTTAAGAGGACAGAGCGCCATCTGGTGGAACAGAAATCAACTAAACATTGAATTAGTCTGTTTCCTGATATTTGGCCAACCTAATTTCTTGATAAATCAAGAAAAGCCATCCACGAACGCGTTTAGCGCTGTTGGCGTTCGTCAGCGTGGAGTAGGCTGTACCACTGCGACCAAAAAGATTTTTGGTCCAAGAGGCTTCTTGAAAAACCAATAATGCGTGATGCTGAGAGAGGCAACATGTTCCTTGTTCGAACAGCGCTAGATCCTCCTCTCAATCAAAATTCGTGAAATCTAAATGCATGTGAACCAGAAATTTTTTTCTTTTCTAAATTTTGTAATGATTTTTATCATTGATATTTTATTCTAAACCTTTATTTATTTGGAAAATTAGATATTTTATTTGAAAACCTTCATTTTATTCGAAATCATTGATATTATATTTGAAAACCTTCATTTTATTTGAAAAATTAGATATTTTATTTGAAAACTTTGATATTTTATTTGTTGTCAATAATATTTTACTTGTAATAATTGAAATTTTATTCGTTATCTTTGAAACTTTATTTGAACCAATTTATATTAAAATATACGATGACTATAATGACTTGAAATCATTTGCCTTACGTTAATAAACCCAACTCTTTTTTTTTTCTGAAGTTACAAATACAATTTTGACAGCCGCAAACTTTGACCTTTTTTTTTCAAAACTATAATATCACAAAATAATGCAAGGCTTGGAACTGGGAAATTCCTTATAAATGGCAAGAGATATTAAATATCTATCAATTTACAAATAAACTAGGTTTAAGAGAGATATAATAGTATGTTTTGAAAATAGAGCAATCCCTAAATAAATATTTAATTGAAAAGGCATATATTGGATCAAAATATCATTTATTTTACCAATATGTTATAATACCTTGAAAAAGGTTGGCGTTCAGCCAACTGAAATATTGGAAAAATAAATGATATTTTGATACCATTTATTTTTCAAATATTTCAGTTGGTTGAACGCCAACCTTTTTCAAGGTATTATAACATATTGGTGAAATAAATGATATTTTGATACAATATATGCCTTTATAATTAAAAATAACAGCATGTATAACGCTGCACGCAGGTATGTATAAATTAATATAGTCTCAAAAATAATACAACCTCACAGAATAATATTAATATAATAAACAAAGAGAAGAGATAGAGTTTTACATTTTAATGGCGCCAACTTTGATAGGAGGATATGTATGTAATGTATAACGTTAATAACAATCTGACAATAACATGTGTGAATAAAAGTGTGACTGACTAGCAAAAGAAAGAACACATCAATGTACTACGTCATCACAACTCCTCCAGGTATTGCTGCAGCAGCAGACAAATGAGGTGGGATGGGACAGACTGGCCTTATATCATCTCCTAATTTCCCACTCGACATTTAGAACACAGGGTCATTTGTCATTCTTACTTGGATGACACATATGGAGGCTGGCGAGCCAGAATGTTACATGTCTTCACCCAAACATTTTTATATAAGGATTTTATTACGATGCACTAGCGCGCCATCTGTTACCGCTGGGATGGTTCATCACTGATGAGCCAGGCCCTCCCATTAATTTTTCCATTGCAGTAAGAGCAGTAGAAATTATTTTATTTTAAAAAGAATCATACGCGTCTAAAATAGTTTTGTATTTTTATATAAGGATTTGCTATGAATAGTGTCACCCAATAATACTTTAAAAAAGAAACAATTGGTTGTTAGACTAAGCGTATCTTGTTGTGATGTAAGCTTTCGAGAAAATTAAACTTATATAATGGACACAAGCTCAAATATGACAGGAGAAAGAATGAATCTGTACACAATAGAAAAACAAAGAAAGTCATATTTACTACTTCACAAATAAATATACATGGGTGAAAAAATATTAAAATAGAAAAAAGGTTAGGTGTTGATATCAAAAACAAACAAAAAATAAAAGACATATCTTTACCGCACAAATGAGCATTTTAAATGGCGGAGCGCCATCTATTGGATGAAAATTTCACTAAACGTTGAGTAGATTTGTTCTTTGATATTTTCAAAACTTCGATAAATAAAGAAAAACTAACCACGAACGCGTTTCGGGCTGTTACCCTCGTCACTGTGGAGCAGGCTATGCCTCCTAGAGGCTTCTGAGAAATTAAGAAATGGGTATTTTAATAATATTAAAAAAATAGAAATGTTTTATTTTTGTTTCACTAGATGGCGCTCTGTCATCTAAAATGCTCATGTGAGCGGTCAGGAGATATGCTTTTTTATTTTAGTATACATAGGTAGAACACAATGTTGCGGACGATGATATTTATGTACCAAATAAAATTGGGAAAGCTGAATCACCTGGATGCTCGTGTGGAGGCGAAGAACAGAACCCCAGACACTTATTAACTGACTGACCGCTGACCTTAGGGAACTAAATCAACTTCCCATAACAAATATGCAACATCTGGTCTACACTAAGGACATACACCAAAGATTCAACAAATTCTGCAGAATGTACTAAACTAAATAAGTGACTACTAATGTAATCAATTTGCATACTGATATGTAAATATGTATATATCCCTTTAAACTACTTTTTCTTCTTTTTGTTTTTCATTCAAATGTATATATTTCACACGCAAATATCCGATTTGTGGATATAGCGTGTATTCTGCAATTGTTAAATAAAATATTCATGTACCAAAAGAGAAACCTCTACCTTTAGTTATGCATTAGAACAATTCCTTATGTTCATCACCCCAGACATGAATATCATCCTTACGCAGATTTGAGTTATATTCTAACCAGAAAACTAGCGTAAATACCTTTTTGTTAAATTTGACCAATTTCATAACTCCCCTTGTATGATATACTGATTAGGGACATAGCCCGAAACCATGGTATACAGGTTAGCTTCTTGTCTGAATTTTTAAAACTGTGACTCTTTACATATTACCACTCTAAAGTTTTTTACTGGGGTGAAAATGATAATACATTGTTTTTCTAATGTATAATTAAAGGGAGAGATGCCACACTTTTCGGTGCATATTATATACAAGAGCAGGAATCGCCAGACATCATCTTGAAGAAGGAATAAAGGTTTACGGCTTTATCTTAAAGTTAAAAGAAACCCGTCGCCGTAAACTTTTATTCCTTCTTCTCAACATATTATATTATATAACATATATATAAGTAGAAAATCATATATATTACGCTTCGCCTATATAATTAAAAACATCTACTTCATTTTTGTTCAATTATTTTATTGCTTCAAAACGAAAAAATAAAAACTTTTCGAGAATGACATTAATATAGTTCTTAAAATTATGAGATAATTCGGCAAGAAAAGTTGTAGTTTTTCTTACATTTCGATAAAAAAACCTTTGTCTTTGTCAGAAAAAAATTAAAAAGAAAACTAGAAAAAAAAAGCTTCTATTTTCTATCGTAACGTTGAAAAATGATATTTTCTATGGTAATAGAAAAGGACCATAGAATTTTAAGGACCATGGAAGCCGGCCGGGCACACAACCTCTTTCTTTAATATTCTTAATATGATTTGAAGATAGAATTATAATAGGAATAGAAATGTAAATCGATTTTCCAATTGCAAGTCTATATTTCTTTTATAATGAAATAATTTGAGACACACAAAAATATATATATTTTGTATCGAAAAAATAATTTAGATTTCGATAATTTTTGTATCTTATACACATATTAGTATCTTTCAACTTGAAGGTAAAATCTGAATTAATATAATGAAGTATAAGAAGATGTGTAAAGATTAAAGTTTTAACAACCTTTTAAAGAAAACCTACACTTTTAAATCGTTTTTTAATTTATTCAAAAATCTAAAAATTGTCAACAGCATTATTCTAAAACAACAAAGAAACATTAGAGCCTGCCACAAAAATAAACAACTCTCTGCGGCCCAAAATTTAAGAAGCAACTGTGATCAAAGAAACGTAATTTATAAAAAAAATGCAGACGAGAAAATCCTATTTTAATTTTCTATGTCGAGGGGGCTGTGTAGATTCTATTATTGAATTAAAAGGAAAAATCTAATCCTCTTGACATTTAATTTACCGCCTAGATATAAACTTACGGCAAATAAAATGAATTCACATTTAAATTTATTAATTTGCAAGAATTCAAAATGAAGAAAAATAATTTCATTTAGAAATGAGATAGAAAGTAACTGCAAAATTTCATTTACATTTATATATTACCCTGAAAATATGTCTTTTTATATCATAGATAATATCTTGAAAAATTCTTTGTTTCCCCGAGACTAGCAAAGTGTTATTAATGGTAGATATAATGGATATATCTAATGAAAAACTTAACAATTTCCTTGCCGGTGAGAAAAATAAAGAGATAAAAAAGGGTGTCGAGGAAAGAAGAGGAGTCAAATGAAAAATAGGGGAATGAAGCTGTTTTTATGAGTATAAAGCCTCCTTTTTTTTCTTCTACTTCTTCTTTTCAGGGAAGCTCCCAGAGGGCACCATATATATAGCTAACGGGTGTTTTTAATTAATTTATACCCTGCTATGTGGAGAGGTGTAGAACAATACCCGACCCTCCTCCCTTTTTTCACTCACTTCATCCCAAGTCTTTGTAAGCCAGACCCAAGAATGATATTTTCACAATATTTCAAGGTATTATTTTATTTCTCCGTTTTTTTATTAAAGTTTTATACTCGCCTCCGTGTTTATTAGAAAATTAAATGTTTTATTAAATGTTCTGTAATCCTCGTGTTTTTTGTTCTTTTCTGTGCGGCATTTTTTCCTCCCCAAAGCTCGGGAGTAAAAAGGAGCAGGAGAAGAAAGAACAATACAGCACCGCTTCTTTATTCTTTCGGAGCTGCGAATTTCGGGGGATTAGAGCTTCGATCGTGGTTATTACCCTCACGCCACCTAGACTTGCTTCTGTCTCACGAGGGCAGCACAGTCGCTGTCTTATGTCACGTAGAAAATTAGGAAAGGCAAACTTCAGAATGGCACAGCAATTTATTCAATGCAAACCAAATTAAAACTTAAAATACCAGAAAGACAATGGAAGAAGTTTAGAGTGTATCAAGTGTTATGTAATTAAAGTAAGTAAGAAGGTTGAATCCGTAACCAATTTAAGTTTACATATTATTTATTATTAATAGCAATTATACAAAACAAATCTTGGTATATGTTTTACGTGAAAACAACAAAAACAATTGATATTATATATATACAAGTTCCTTTTCAAACACGAGCTCATCTTTAGCCATTGTTACTCTGTGTAATATTCCAACATCAAGTTCTAAATATCAAAATTAATATGTTCATAAAATAATAAATATATTTCTACAGTATTTTTTATGTAAAATTCAGAGATCGGAAAAGTAAGTAGTAATTGTTAGTATTTGATTCGCACCCATATTATTATTATGGTCTCAATTACTATCCAACTCCGAAATATATTCTAGAGTATGCCTTACTCCAAGTAATATGCTTCCATTCGAGAGGACTAGATAACTAAATGATTAACTATTAGAGAAAATGGAGAGAGAAATGCGGTAAACACGGTTGGTAAAATAAATTTATCTTATTAAATTCCCAAAGTAGTTATTCACATCCTTCCTCTCACATAAAGTAATATCCCATAAATGTATGAGAGTTTGATATTGCTCTTTTGTTTAAGAAACCATTGTATTATAATACAAAACCAAGATTTTACGTCGTATTGTCAATTTTTAATTAAAAGCAAGAAGTAAGGGAATTCTATAAATAAATATGTATTTATTTATCTATTTCACTCTTTTATTTCAAATATAAATCGAGGAGAAAACTCTATATATGTGAAAGAGATCTTGCACATCCTATACAAAATGACTTGAAAATAACTTCATTTTTTATTCGATGACCTCAAACACCTATAGAACAAAAATGAGAAGCCTAAACAAGTTAAGGAAATTACAAAATAACATGATTGAAAACGTCAAATCATACTTTCTAGTGAATTACAACCGTGTTGTATGTGAATATATTACCTTCAAATGGCAGCCATTTAAATGGCTGTAATGTTTCCATGCGATGCATAATTTATCCAAGCCATTCATCTCCAAGACCTTTGTCACTCCTGAATTAATCACTTTACTTTCAGTCCTCATTTGACGCGCATGGTCAAAGCAGCCGAGAAATAAATCGATCTTGTTCAAATCATTAATAAGAAACTGCACATAAATTCACCACATTTTATGACCTATTCACTTCCATTTGGTGCTGGCTACCATATTAATTTTTATATCCTCTCACGGCCAGTCTAATGTTTAAGGTTCTTTGTGCGAGAGAAAAAAATGGATGGGTACCTAAACAGCTTTGAATTTGAAAAGAAATTATGTTAAAAAACACTCTAACCAGGTAAAGAAATATGATTTGGTTTCATTAACCAATTGGAAAGCAGTGGGCCCTGAACTATGTGTTTGCGATAACATTTTCACTAGAATACTTACCAACTACAAGTAACCGGTTCCTGATTTCGTATGGCCATAAGTGGAAACGATCTCAATTTGCCCTTTAAATATCCATTTTATTATATTTTCAAGATTGGCGAACTGTATATCCACCTTTATGTCTAAATTCGAATAATCTGAAAATGATTTTTTTTATAATTGCATTTATAACTAATATAATCTTCACTTTCCAAGTTTAGACGGAACCCCAAGCGCTTTTTAAAGGTTTAATCGCAATATAAGGTTGGGAGAATATTTTTAATCCCATTTGAAAATAAAAAGGAATTTATGTATTTATTCCAAGTTGAAAACATTTAGAATTTGGCAGGATAACATTTAGACCAAATTTTCAAAATGAAGTGCATCATTATCAACAATTTTCTGTCATATTTGATTTAATTGAAAATTGAGCTAAAATGGGATTCAAAACTTTATATAAACCAAATATTTTCGTGATTCCATACAATGCTTTGCACACCTTTCTAACCATGATGGTCTTCAACAAATTTATGTGTAAATGGACATGTACCTAATTATTCACTAAACGTATAATAATTTTACATAAATTTACATAAATACTGCAATATGACTTCATGTAGATTAGATGAATCAGAAGATCAACGTGCCCCATGTTGAAACATAAACAGAGCTACTCTCCCACCCAATTCAAACATATTTTAGCTCATACTGTTGTTCTAAACAATTGAATCTGGAAATAATTTTTAATCAAAGAAAGTCCATCTCACTCTATTGCCTTGCAATTAGCAAAATAATATTCGCATTTTTGAAAAAATCATACAGATTTTACTTTTATCCATCTAAAGATATTAATTCCAAGAGCGACAATGAGTAAATACTGCATTATTAATAGAATGAGCAAGAGACGTACAAATATTCACATTCATATCCGAGAGAGAAAAATATATTTCTGCAATAAATATAGTTTTGAATTATCTAGATTTATAGAAAAGATATTTTACAATATTTGTTTAGAGATTTATCTAGAAGATTTTAAAAGAAAAAAATAACGAAAAATCCGCCGTTACACTATCCCAGAAGCATTTCATTTGTCAGCTTATGCAGCAGCGAGAGAATATTGAATTTCTTAGGACTTCCCGCAGAGGATTTGTCCTCTCGTTTCCGGTCGGGGATTCTGCCTATCGCGCCGTGGAACATCCACTCGGGTCTCTTCTAAAGGATTTTGGGGCAAAGGATTAGGATTAGGCGGGAAGGGAGTTCAACTGTCATCCCTGCCTCAGCCAGTACAATGGTTAATTTACATGTGCTACTCAGCCTTCTGTTTGGCTTAAGGATTTGCTCCATCCGACATCTATTTGCAAGCCATTACGCCTGTTGGGCTCCACCCTACATTATTTGATAGCCACTATTCTTCTTTTTTTTTCAGACACAACTATGCTGATTTCATCTTCACCACTGAAATAATCTCTAGAATAAGCCTCAGCTTAAACTTTTTTCTTGAATATGTTGCCAGAATTGCACGTTATCTTTTAAACAGTATTCCACCCATGTCCCTAACATACTCTTCGATTCCACGCGTTGCCCTACCATGTTCATCAATCCTAAATAACTTAACTCTATTCTGTTCAGGAATAACACAGAGTAAAATGTAATCTATTTCCACATTTTTATATTGAAAAATCATCTAAAGTTAATTCGTAAAGTTTTCAATAGTCTCAATAATGTTTGAAAATAATAAAAGATAGTCATATTTCAATAAAGTCCAATATTTAAACAAGCTATAGTACGAAACTAAGCTTAAGTGGAAGTGTGAAAATGTTTATCAACGATGTTCTAGATGATAAATATTCAAAAATAATATTTATCTTTTTAGACTATGGTTTACAACTTAAAAATTTTTGTACTTTTTTTCTTAAATAATTATATAGAGAAAAGGTTTTCACACGACCTTCTCTTTTGAGAATATAGGGTTGGTTTATAAACAAAAGGCTTTTCATTGACTTTAAACCATTCTATGTCATCAATGCTTGTTGTCAGCAGGCTTCACAGGACAACACACGGTACATCTTCAAGTTTGACTTACACATCGTCTAAATAAATCTCCTTGTTTCGCTAGTTGTGATTTTGCTCATATAAAATATAAAAATGATGATGATAATGTATGGAAATTACCATTCATAGCTGACAATTTATTTATCTTAAAATTACTTAAACTGTTAACATAATTTCTCTTCATTCATTTTTTATCTTCTCCCTCCCTTTTTTAAGTTTTAAGAGAAAAGATAGAGAAATATTCTTAAATATTTTTCTAATTCACTTTTTTAAATTTCGATATGTAATTTTTTAATAAAGTTATAATAAAGACGACTCTTCCTTAACCGGCATAATATGAAAAGGATATAAAATGTGCTCTTAAATGAATTTCTAATATACATTTTTTATAAAGCTATCCACACACGCATAATGTGGATACATTAATTTACCTTTGATAGTAGAGTGCGCGCGTTCTTTTAAAAATATAATTAGAGAGTGAAGAGAAAAATCTCTAAAAACTAAATGAAGTTACAAGCATTTTTTTGTATCATATTTTTAATATTAAAATTGGCTATATATTTTATTAAAATTAATTAAATACTTTTAAAACTTTAGTTTAATTGAATTTATATATATATATTATTTTTATAATTTGTTATACCAGCAATAAAAAAGTCCATAATAGAAATAATTTAAATATATGATAAGGAAATAAATATTTATTGAAAAATGTTGAGGAATTTTCTGTCTTTTTTATCAATGAG
The DNA here is from genome assembly GCA_030710605.1 of Cordylochernes scorpioides. Taxonomy (NCBI): domain Eukaryota; kingdom Metazoa; phylum Arthropoda; class Arachnida; order Pseudoscorpiones; family Chernetidae; genus Cordylochernes; species Cordylochernes scorpioides. The sequence goes on from CP092886.1 coordinate 166,839,648, forward strand.
ATTTCAAAAGAAACAACAAATGGCTAAAAGATGGTAAAAAGAAACATTTACTAAATAAATGTGGCCATATTTTAAATTAATTACGTATTTGTTCGTCGAGGGGTCCCGCCCACGAAGCAGGCCGGTTTCTCCACCCTACCATCACATAAATCCTCGCACTCATGAGTGAAAGTAATGTGAATTTCATTCATGCCATGTTGTAGGCACCGAGGATGCGCAAATTTACTGAATAATGAATAAATTATATTATAAAATCTTATTTTGTTTATATACCCTAAACATTTCAGTATAATATTACCTAAATATTTTGTTCATTAGGCATTTTTGAGTGAAAATAATCTAGTAATATATATGTTCCATCCAAGCATCTCAATATAAATATCTTGATTATTCTTTATAAAGCGATAAGCTGAAAATAATCAATAAGCTCGCGCAATTTTCATTTTAGAAATCATTAAGTTATCACTGCTAATCGTAGATGTTTGTCACTGGCGTGTAGAGATGTGAAAGAGGAGATTTGAGAAGAGGAGGGTCGCAGATGACGAGCCATTACAAGGTGGAAGTTGTTTAGAATTAATCTTGTGTGCTGTATTAAATTGCTGCAATCCGTTACGGCACAATGGCGGGAAGCTCCATAACGAGGCTACAAAAAGGAAAGAAATGCGCCTAGACGAGATAACCGCATCTTTCCAGCCGTCATTACACCAATGTACGACCCAGATTCGCCTTGGCGGCTTGCCCGGTCGGCTTGTGGTCCATCTCCCTATGACACGACCCTCTGATCTTTATTCGATTATGGCTTCATACCTATCTGTGGTTTGTTTTCCGTCTCTCTAGACACGACCTTCTTATCTTTATTCGATTATGGCCTCATACGTATCTGTGGTTTGTATTCCGTCTCTCTATGACACGACCCTCTGATCTTTATTCGATTATGGCCTCATACCTATCTGTGGTTTGTTTTCCGTCTCTCTAGACACGACCCTCTGATCTTTATTCGATTGTCCTCTCATACCTATCTGTGGTTTGTATTTCGTATCTCTATGACGCGATCCTATGATCTTTATTGGATTAGAGCCTCATACCCAAATATATTTCAACGTCATTTCTCCAGATGGGCTGACTATTCTGTGGTTTGAGGAAGAAAGAAGTCAGGATACGGCAAACCCCTATTAGGGCGGGGTTCGAATCTTCACTCGCCCTGGTCAAAAAATAATATTTGATCACTGAGAATATGTATTACAACACAATCACTCCATAGGAAGTACATTAAGAGAGAGAGGGAAGAGTTCTCTCTATATATATATAACAATTTTATTTTGTTTTTTAAATTAAAAAGGCATATATTGGATCGAAATATCATTTATTTTACCAATAATTCAGTTGGCTGAACGCCAACCTTTATCAAGGTGTTATAACATTTTAAAGTGAGTCAACAACAAACTCAGCGCCACATAACCTTAACAGAATTAAGTTTTAATGTGGCGCTGAGTTTGTTGTTGACACACTTTAAAATGTTATAATACCTTGATAAAGGTTGGCGTTCAGCCAACTGAAATATTGGTAAAATAAATGATATTTTGATCCAATATATCCCTTTTCAATTAAAGATTTATTTATGGATTGCTCTATTTTCAAAACGGTATCACAATATATTCACAGCTTATTTAATTTGTATTTCGTGTTACTTCTAAAAACTTTGACTTAAATGTTTATAGCTCATCGTTATCTAAGTCATCTAATTACTGAAATATCCATATTTTCATCAACATCTGGATGTCTATCCAACAATATTACATATAAAGAATGTTCTTTCTTTGTTCACTAATTGGCTTGATTACATTACGATTCTTTTCATCAAGAGGAATCTATATAAGCTATATTTCACCCAAGATAATTAATATATAATCTTGATTGGAATAAATCGAATGAAATATAAATGAAAATATTCAACAAAAAGAAGAAACATCGCATATATTTTGAATATTTAAATTGTTAAAACAAATTATATAATATTATCACAAATAATAAAATGAAAGTTTTTCTTCAAATCTTTCCATAAACATCTTGTAATTAGAGAGAGAGTGCTTGCGAAAGAAACATGATAATTATTCTAAAAAGTTGAGAGGAGGAAATTAAGGAGCTTTAATCACTGTGCATCACGGGAGTGATGATCTTGTAATTATATATCGACTGCATTTTCAGAATCAGACTTTACAAAACTCCCCGCAAACCTTGAAAATTAATTTATGTAAATCAATTATCCTTCAGAATGCTAATTATGGGGCGAATGCAATTATCGCGCGCAAGATTAATATTTTATTGAAAATGGAGGAGCATTACCGCCACCGGAAATGCAAGGACCTTCATGCAATCTTCGCCATCTTGATTTTGTATTACTAATGAGCCACTGATGGAATCCATCAACGAGTTTGAATCTCAATCTTACATCTGAAATTGAAAGCACTAGATATCGAAATATAATACAATTATTGTAACTCATCAATAAAATAAAGATACAATATAGTCCCAATATTATAACCTCTGTGAAATCTTTAGGACAAAATAATAAAGCCTCCGAGGTTGCGTTTCTTTCTTTAAAACGTTTAATAATGCTCAAGCTTTCGGGTATGGTGGCTGGTTTCTCATGATTCTTTTGACAAATACTTCATGCCTTGGATTAGGAAAGTTCATAAGATACTGTTTGAGCATTACTTGTTTATTTCTTAAGCGATTGAAATTAAGATTTCTCCGATCTCCCTTCCATGTAGAAATTCGTGAGAGGCGGTGGCCGTTTAGAATCTCACCAAGTTGCTAATTTGTTTGTTTACTATCAGAAGCCATGTGGGACGCTTCTATCGCGCGCTTCTTCGACGCTTCCTTCACACTATCTATCTCTTTCTCATTCCACCTAATTGAATATAAGAAATTGTAGTATTATATTATAAAGATTATTATACAAAATGTTCAATCATTAAGATTTACTTTTGTCTTACAAAAAACTTTCATATTGGCCACTTTTAATATTGCCAAGGACCTTTATATAAAATATACTTAAAATTACTGCATATATCGGATATATTTCTTTGAAAAGAAGCTCTTAGAAATTTTTTAATATATTTGCTAAGCATGGTTCTTAATGTTTTCAGCCCATAAGAAAAGCACAACTTCTAATGTATAAAGAGTCATTTTCAATTTCCTTTTCTACTCGATAGAAACGTTAAGTGCTAAGCAACCTTTGGATAGAGGATAGAGACGCTGTTGGCTGAAACAAAGTCTTCGTCTATAAAATTAATAGGAATTTATTTCGACCTGACTTGACAGGTCACTTGGTGTTTCGAATTCATTTTAAAGTTATTTTCAAGAAATCAAGAAATGGGTATTTATGGCTAAACTTGCGTAAATACACTAAATGTGTGAAAAATTAATTTTAAAAAATAAAAATAATAAAATATTTCTCAAAAAGTCTCTGGAACCAAAATATTTTTGGTTGTAGAGATACAGCCTGCACCACGCTGACGAGGGGCAACAGCCCGAAACGCGTTTGTGGTTGGCTTTTCTTGATTTATCAAGAAAAAGGGTTGGCCAGATATCAGTTCCACTAGATGGCGCTCTGCCATCTAAAAGGTTCATGTAAACGTGGTTAGGATTATTCCTTTTTCAATTTTAATACCAACACCTGACCTTTTTTATTATTATTCTTTTTTATATATTTTTTCACACAAATGATTTATATATTAATGATTCCCACATTATATTAAAATAAGTTTATATAAAATATTTTAATTTAAATTAACTAAATATATATAATAAATTGATTTCCTTTAAAGCATACCTCTATATAAGTGCGAGAATGCCTGACAACTTGTGAAAAATAAATAATTCTGATTATACATTGAGTGTGATAAAGTGCGGAAATGAGGGCACAGATCCATCCGAGTATTTGACCAAATTCCAGGATAAAATAGAGCGGAAGTCTATTTTCCAGGAATTTTTATTTTGACAAAATAGAAATAATAAATCGGGGGATTTCGGCATTTAGATTAGGTAGATACTTTTAATGAGAGTTGAAAAGAAAGTATTTAATTCTCCAACACCTTTCATTTGTAACTCCTTTAGTTCTTTTCATTAAGGGAAATTCCTTGGAGAAAATGGCGGAAATATTTTATTCTAGTTAAACCTCTCTAATAATGAATTAAATTTCTTTTTATCTTCCTCCAGTTTTATCTCTTAAAATTGTATATAATCCTATATACGTTTATTTTAAACCTTACCATTTAAACATGATGTAATTTTAAATTTAGTGCTATATATTTAATAAAAACACAAATTTAAAATGTAAATATGTGTTTATTTAGAAATAATTGTTTCGAAATATTTTGTTCTTAAATTGAATTTTATTTAAAATGTATTTTCGTTTCTATATATATATATTACACATTCTGAATGGTAATGTGGATTTTGGTTATAATAGTACAGCCGAAGGTCAGAATCTGGTTAATATGTTATAATATTATAAAGTAAATAAAGCTTCCAGAGTTAAGTTTCTTGTTCAAACTTTTATTTTCAAGCTTTCGGACTTGTCAGTCCTTCAACAGGAGTAACACGATAATAAATTGATGATAAATACTATTTTTATATACAAATTAAATTTTAAATATTTTAAATATTAATGATATTGAAAGGGGGAGAAAATATATTACATTCTTTGTGTGTTATAAACAATTTTTGTAGATATACGTGCATGGTGGAGGATACATGCTGGTCGAATGATATCTCGAGATCTCAAGTTAAACCCAATAAATTCGTGAACTATTGTGGGATATATAGAAGACTGCCTACATCTATGGGGTAATATGTTATAATACCTTGAAAAAGGTTGGCGTTCAGCCAACTGAAATATTGGAAAAATAAATTATATTTTGATACAATATACGCCTTTTCACACAATTAAATATATATATATTGATCCAATATATGCCTTTTTAATTAAATATATATTGAAAACAAAAAAGGCATATCCTGACCAGGCTCACATGAGCATTTCTAGATGGCGCTCTGCCATCTAGAAATGATCGGGTAAGCCTTCTAAGAATTAAAGGTTTTATCCTTTATTTTTAAATAATGATGTTTAAAAAGTTTTGCCTCCAATAAAAGTTTACAATTTGAAACAAATACTTGGAAAGGTAAACTTTTTCCTCGAAGTTCATCAGAGTGGAATGCATCAATCTAAGAAGTTGACCGGAATCTCCCACGTTAATATTTTACATCCTTTCAAAACAAAGCGGTGATCAATAGCCAGGGAACATTCGGCCCCCAAATTTCCATATGAATACCAATAAGGGGAGCAAGGAGGTAACTGGCCAATTTGTAAGCCGATCTTCTTCCCTTTCAGAAGCAAATTTTTATTTTGTTTACATTGTTGGTCATAATGATCTATTTTCCTCCTATACTTTTTAGGGTAATCAAGTGGCATTAAAATTTCTAGCATCATTAAGTTGGCCCGTTGCCAAATTTCGGCATCAATTTTTAAATATTTTTGCGTTCTTATATATTTTTTCTAAAGTTTATAATCCACGCAGATATTGGAATATTTGAAATAGAAAAAAAAATAATATAACAAATCAATGCCCAATAATGATTATTTTAGAAATTTATATACTTGAATTAACTAACTCTTTTAAAAACTTATGTATTTATCAATTCAAGCGCATTGACAAAAAACCAATACATTTACACATTCAATTAACATCGCTTATAAGAATATCGCTATATATGAAACCATATTATACAAATATTATGAAATTAAATAAGCCTAAAAAAATATATATATAATTTATAGAAACATTTAAATATATTTTATATACTCTGTTTATATATACTACTACTATATACTATATTACTCTGTTAAATCGACCGCCAGATGTCGCGACTTTCCCTATATAAACCTATTGTTGTTGTTTTCCCGTTGGCCGGCTCAAATCTTTCTGTAGATATGTAAATATGCAATCTTTTGTTTTATTTTCTACTTTACGCCTCAAATCAGGTATTTCTTTTTAAATTCTTTCATTAGCACAATTAAAGCAAATTGTGATTCAAAACTGTTTTTTAATATTTTTACCATGACTGCAATAACATAAAATACTCATGTATCCTCAAAATAATCAGCATCTGAAAGTAATATTTTTATATCTCAATAATATTACAAAATCAACAGAAAAATTTTATTGTAATATATATAATTTTCTCAATAAATAATAAATATATATTGTTGCATCAAATTTAATTCGCCCTACATTTATTCAAAATATTCTATGATATTTAATATTTATTTAAAACAGATTTATATTATCATCATTGTTTAGCTTTTTATAGTTTCATTCCTTTCCATAGTTTCATTCCTTTTGTAATATTTTATTGTACATATATCTTGATTGGTTATTGGAGTGAGAGAGGACCTAGACCAAGACTGCGGTCGCGACCTACGAGGAAGAAAACGAATAGATAAACGCAATAACTTAAAAAGGTAATTTATTTTTATTTAATTTTATTTATTTACTTTTATTTATTTGCTTTGAGTATGGAAACCCGCTCGGGAAACGTGTATAACACCAAGAAGGAAGAAACTAAGGTCGACGACCCTGCAAAGCTACAACTTAGTGTAACAATATTTAAATCAAAATGGGGATTAGGTGCTTAGATATTATTGTTTATTGATATATATTTGCATACTAATATTTATTATATCATATAATATATATTTTATATATATTTAAAAAATTCATATACACATGTTTATGATTTTTTTTCACTCTATGAATAAGTTATATATAGTCTTCCAGATGAAAATAAAACAGTTAAAATTTATCCTTCCATTTAAAAACTTATTATTTGAACCAATGATGAAATATACATATATACAAGTAAATAAAAATTGTATATAGATAATTTCTTGTAACCTTTGTATCGTATTTATACAAAATGGAAAAAAAAAACAAAAATAAAAGGAACAAAGAGAAAAAATATATATCCATGTCCTTCAATTATAAAATAATATAAAGTATATATATTAATAAAAATAATAAGGTATAAAAATTACAAAATATAAAACTTGGTCATTATCTATGTCTATTATGAATATTATATATATTGAAAATAGAGCAATCCATAAATAAATCTTTAATTAAAATATACATATATATATATTCTGAAACAATAAATGAATATTTAAAAAAAGGGTTTAATATTTTATATATGTTATGTTTTCAAATCTAAAATATGTAAACTTATTTTCTTTTTGTAGACTATAAAAAATTTCAATCGTTCTATGAATAAGAGGTAAATGCTTTTGCAATTGAGAGATAGGTTCTTTATTAAAAAGTTACATATAAAAATTCTGCTTTTTATACTTCATTTTATAACACGGCACGTTAAAGAGCATGGGTCGAAAGCTTGCCCCTTTTTTTAAAACAATAGAACTCAATTTTAAAACCTTTTTTACCCCGCTCTTACTCAATAGTTCCTTTGTTTAAAATATTCAAACTTTAATATAGAGGGATCTCATGCAATATTTTCTTTATAAATCCTTTTAAACCCATTCGGAATAAATTTAATAAAATAATTTTTAGAAAATATTTCCAGAGAAATATAAATATTTTACGTTTTGCAATGTAGAAGATTTTTTAAACCAATGTATGTATCTATCGTATTATCTGGAACAATAATATATAGAGCATTAGAGAATATATATACATGGAGATATTTTATAAGCAATTCAAAATGTTTTTATGTCTCGATTATTGTGATATATTATTTTACTTCAGTATATTATATATTTCTATATACACCAAGTATATAAAGATAAAATATATAGGATGATGCGGAAAATATTTCAAAGACGTACAAACAATATATTTATATAAAATATATTTTGGTTCGCATAATTTTAAAACAAATATTTCGATTCGTAGAGCCTCAATCTTTTTCAAAGTTTGCAGAATAATTCAAAAAGAATCATAATAATAATATATTACGACATTTGAAAATAATCCAGCATGTGTTTCTTTTGCACGAAAAATCGAAATTTATTTTAAGGAGAAATAACGATCATTTTCAAATGTCATTCTACAATTATAAGCCGCATTATATTGTATTATAATTTTATATATTGAGAACAACCTCTTCTAAAATGATGTATTAAAATCACAAAAGGTATATCCAGACAAAGAGCAAATGAGCTTTTTAGATGGCATTTGAATTTAATACCAACACATCTTTTTTATTATAATATTTTATAATATTCTTTCACAAATTAATGTATATAAATGAAAACATAATTGGAGTGAAATATATCGTTTTATATTTTTATAGAGGATAATGAGTGCCTCTTATTTACAATATATATTGTTTTAAACAATAGGCTTCACTATTGTTTAAAGCAAGGTATATTGTGAATAAGAGGTATTTATACATGTTCAAAGATATCATTCCATCATACAACCAATGGTTAACCATAGTTCGTGTTCAATACGAGTTTTTATTCCATTAAAAATGTGAAATCCGGTGATGAAGGGGCGGACCCCTCCACCGAAGTTTTCTCCTAACTTTTGTTTTTAGCTAAGTGAATTTCTTGCTTCTTCCTCTTCCGTTGTTATAGAAAAATATAAAACATTCCAACAAATGAAACAAAAAATTGGATTGGAAGAAATATAGTTAGACTCCAATCTTTTTAAAGATAGATATCGAAGTTTGGTTGGTTGTTACTTTCCTTAATTAAATAACCTTGTGAAGGTATTAACGCTGTATGGGAGGAGTTTAATACTATTAGATGACAGGTTTTTTCAACGACAGCACTATGACAACTAGACACTTTAGCTTAGGAATATTCTGGAGGAATATTTTAAAAAGTAATGATAGGAATTTTCCTGAGCGTTCTATTGATCTATAAAAAGTCCACCTCGTGTCGTCAATTATGCGCCAACTCTCGTCTTCAAACTTCCACATCGGTGACAACTCCAGCTTTGATCAATTCATAACTCCCATCTGAAGACTATGGTTTCGGATTAATGGCCCACATCAGTCCATGGAAGGTTTGATTTCAAAAGACCTATAAGAAGTTCATGGTCAGAATTAACTAAAGAAGTATTTAACATATATCAAAGTGGATATTCGATATAGAGTAGAGAGAGAGAGAATATTTTAAATATAAATAATAATAAAATAATTCATATTTAAATTATAAATATGAATCAGATATTTTCAGATTCAAGGACTATTTATTTAAAATATAATTAATATTTCTGAATAAAAAGCGAACTCATTTTCTAAATTTTAATTATATCTCTTAAATATATAGTATATAAATCTCTCTCTTCTCGGAAAAAATATCAATCCCTTAGTGTGTGTTATAAATAAATATATAGTGATATCAGATTATTGTGGTTATGGTATATATTATTTGGAATACATATCATGAAATCCTTTATGATATTATAAATCATATAAGTGTGAGATGTTTGCATCAAAGTCTGTTATCCTTATCGTATCTTCTATGAATGAAATAGAAAGACGTTTATTGAAGACACACGAGATAACCAAGTGGGAACAATATTGCCTATGACTCCTTCAAAAACACAAACGACCGGCGAGAAAACTTTCCACTTCCTTAAGGTTTGTCTATGAATGTATATTACGTTTTTTAAGATTATAATCATTCACTCTTTGATTAGATAATTCAAGTAACGTTAACAATAAAAATTGCTAATATATGTGTGTGATGTGAAAAAGAGAGACAAAGAGATCAGCTAAAGAAAATATAAGATAATAAATTTATACATTTGAAATTTCCAAAATTTTATTGTTTTTAAAGCAATTAAAGGGTATAACAATGTTCACGCAAAGGTGTCGGCAATTACACGTCATATATGCGGAACATGGTGAAAAAATAAAAAAAGAAGAGGTGAAAAGAGTTATATTAGAAAAATTATATAAAGGTTTTTTTTTTTTAATGTATGATTTTGTGATTTCAAATGATATTTATATAGTTTATAAATGAAAGTATGTATATATTGGTATATATAAAATAAAAGGATTTAAAAGCGCGAATGTTTTTTTATACATAAAACGAACTTCTACTGTCCTTACTGCGATGAAAAAATATATTGGGAGGGCTTGGCTCATCAGTGTTTTATTGGTATATATTACGGAAATTCTAAAGGTGTTTTGGATATTTAAAAAAATAGGTTATAATTATCTAGGCTAATCTGTCAATCAATTCTTTAAAGGTTGAACCATTACGACCTGACCCGCTATAACAGAAGTTAGGAAATGACTGAACAGTTGTAATACAACGCTATATAAATTTACACAACCAAATATCTAGCATTACCATTAGATAAATATTCAAGAACAAAAATAAATCTTTAATTACATTTTATACTGCCAGATAATTTGCAATTAGACATTGCAGTTTCAACTCTAAACTTGTAACAAGGCTCCCAAAAATGCAACGCTGTCTCATTTTGTCTGGGAGCCCAAGGGCCTAATGCTGCAGTCATCCTCAAATGGGCCGGCCGGCCGGCGGAGTTTATTGATTTTACTCAATGGATGTAATGTTTTCCGGCGTTACATTGTTTCACGCGGCATCTGTGCCATGCTGGTTACAATGTTTCTCGGCGTTACATTGTTTCGCGCGCTAGTCTTGTCCTGCTGGTTACAATGTTTCTCGGCGTTACATTGTTTCGCGCGGCAGCTGTGCCATGCTGGTTACAATGTTTCTCGGCGTTACATTGTTTCGCGTGCTAGTCTTGTCCTGCTGGTTACAATGTTTCTCGGCGTTACATTGTTTCGCGCGCTAGTCTTGTCTTGCTAGATACAATGTTTCTCGGCGTTACATTGTTTCGCGCGTTAATCTTGTCCTGCTAGGTACAATGCTTCTCGGTGTTACATTGTTTCGCGCGCTAGTCTTGTCTTGCTAGATACAATGTTTCCTGTCGTTACATTGTTTCATTCGCTAGTCTTGCCCTTCTGGGTAAAATGTTTCTAGGCGTTACATTGTTTCGCGCGCTAGTCTTACCTTGCTGGTAACAATATTTCCTGGCCTTAAAAATTTCACGAGGTAGCCTTGCTCTAACGCGGTTAACCCGTTTTATTCCATCTACTTGCGATCTTCTTGTTTCACCGCGAAAAGGCCATTCTTCCCTGCCGATATTTACTTGGTAACATCAGCAGCAAAGTTCTAAGATTCTATTAGAGCTATTTCAGATTGAAATAAGATATAACATACAATAATGAATTTTAAAGAATTTTATCATTTATTTTTTAAATAAAGTTGTCTGTTGTTTAAAAAAGTACAAATATTTTGGATTTATTTTTTTAAACGAGATGTTTGTGTTTAAAAGAAGAACAACTATTTTGGTATACAAGTAATTTTTCTGTCTAGTTCCTAAACATTCCAAACTACCCTGCAAATCATCATTATTGAAAGAAATAATTATATGCTATCTTTTTAGGTACGTAAACTATATTTCCATGTTTTGAGAGAATATTTACAAGGTTTTTGTGTTAAAGTTATTTTGATATCATAAATTGAGTTTCTATAAATAATACTAATAATACAAGTATATTCATAATAGCTATAACTCGACAAAATACTTTTATATTAATTTCTTGGTGCACTCTGATAGCCATTTAAGAATTGTGAATTTAAAAGGCTCTCTGTATCAAGGCAGATTCCCCAATGAAAATTTTCACATATTTCCTGAGGCAGTTCAATTCCTAGAGAGGTAAAAACGATATTCTCAAGATATTCCCACTTCTTTGCGTGAGGTATAGGCCGGAATGCGTCACTTCTATAGATCCATAGCACCTGCATCCACACGGAATACGGCCTGTGCTATTTAAACACCGATCTATATTCCCGTAGATGAAATTTCTTTGGAAAAGGAAACTCATTTTATTCCGTTTATATTTCATGGCATTATTGATTTCCCATTATCACCATTTTATTGCCGCTTTCCCCTTTAAATTGCAAAGGAGAGAAAACGGTATTTGGGCAATGTATTTTCCATCAATTTCAATTCTTTTTTCTCCATCAAAAGCCTTCGTTAATGGAAAAATAAAATAACATCGTAAAATTTTTCTTTCTTCTAGTTGACAATAGAATGAATAATAATATCATTTCGTGTATATATATGATGATATATATATATGTATGATGATATAACTTGAACATAAGGCTATAAAGTCAATTCTCTTATATATGCAGCGTCTATTTGAATCGAGCATTAAAATATGCTCCCCATTTCTCTTATTATTTTATAAGTCCTCCGTATTTTTTAAAATTCAAAAATAAAATACTTAACATATTTTATTTATGCCTATCTCAATGTGAATCTTAAATATCTAACATTTTAAACCATTAAAATACATATATAAAAGATTGAACTAAATATTAAAAAAACCGTATATATTCATGTATTCATTACTCTGTGACTTTATTAATTAAAATATTTTTATTATTTAGATTGTGTATAAAATAATTCAGATTTTTTCATTTATAGCGCTTCGTTTATAAATTCAATTTATTATTAAAATACTTTTTTAGAGTTTAACAAAAAATATATTTGAAATAATTTTATATTTTTATACAATTCTAATTTAGATGTATAGACGGCAATATATGTATCCAGCTAACAATTCTTATTGTTTTTTAACCACTCTATCAAATTATGGAGAAATATACGTTCTGAATATATATTTTAAATAGTCTATTTTTTATGTATAAAAAGTTTTGTTTTCCAGAGTTGTTCTGCTTTCATTCTCTCTCTCTCACAGCTTTGTAACTTTACACTTATACTTAACTTAAGGAATGCAAAGTCTTATGTCGCCGAAAGAAGGAAGAGAAAAGAGACTCAAAAAGGAGACAGAGGCAATTTTGTTCACACATGGTTATCTCGTGTGTCTTCAATAAATGTCACTGTGTATCAAATATCTTTCAGAGTTATTGTCTGAATCCCGATATACATGCTAAAAGGTACAACTTCCTAAGTTTAGTCCATGAGTGTACATATAATGCCGGAGCTAGAGATTGATTCAATGCTTCAAAGCAGAATCTCACCTTCTAAGAATTGAAGGACGTTAAGAATACCATTTGCTTGAAAGTTCTAAATTTAAATGTAGAACTCATTTACTACTTAGACTACATTTTTATAGTGAAGACAAGCGATATTTCGACCTAAGTCTTTTTTTATAGTAGCTTATCAAAGTATATGGAAATATTTGGACTATTTATATTCCATAATCCAAATTATTTAAATATTCTACATTCCCTCATACAAATATACTTGTATATCATTTATGAACCCGTAGAAAAGGGACTTTGCTCGAAAACTGGGTTTTCTTAATGAAATTATATTTATTGTTAATTTTTATTCGAAATATTTTTCGTCTTTTTTCGTTTTAACTCATGGATTAAATTTAAGGAAGTTGTACCTTTTAGCATGTATAAAAGGATTCAGACAAAACTCTGAAAAATATTTGATTCACAGTGATCTTTATTTAAAGCACACGAGATAACTAAGTCTATATATTTATAAATGTATGTAATTCTGCTGTCCTCAAAGCTTATGTCCATAGTTCATCTAAATTACCCATTCAAAGAGTCTAGCAAGAGTATCACTATAAAAGGAAGATAAAAAATGCAATATAACAGCGGTATGGTAGATTAAACTGGCGAAACCGCTGGGAGGGTTCACCACTGATGAGCCAGGCTCTCCCATTAATTTTTCTATTGCAGTAAAGACAGTAGAAATTGTTTATTTTTAAAAAGAATTATACGCGTCTATAGTAGTTTCGTATTTTGATAACAGATGGCGCGCTAATGCATCATAATATAACTAAATGTGAACAAAATTGTCTCTGTCATCCTAAATAAACAGACGAACGGCGACATGAAAATATGGAACTTCCTAAAATTTTGTACATGAGTGTAAACTAAAAATAGAAGACGACAACATTACATGCTGACTCTTCTGTCACCAACAATAGCTCTAATTGGAGCTTCAATTACAGACAGTCTAGTAAGCCCTCAACTTGAATGCACCAATCTTATATTGACTTCTTTGATAAAACAGTAATTCATTTTCTAGAAGTACTCCTTCTTACCCTATTTTATAAATTTAATTTTAAAATATAAAACGTAAAAAGGAAATAAGATTAAATAGAGTGATTGACAGAATGGAAAGCAATTATATGCAAATGTCACTTCTCCAATTGCCTATAACGGCAGAAGTGAGTGCGTCATTTTCCCATAAATGATTTTTTTTAATTATAAAATTGATAAATGTTATATTACATCAATTAATATTTGTCAAAGTGATTTTCTGATTAGATAGTTTTATAGAGAAGTAGCGTTATATCAACCAAAATATTTTTATTTATTTACTATACATGTCAGAGATTCTCTGTACGCCTTTATATCAATGGGAATTTCCAATTCACTTTTGATAAAAGTGTAAAAAGGTAGATCAAACATCGGTTAGAACAATACAAATAGAATTTGGTTGATGTTAATTTTCTATATCACTGAATAGTTTCAAGTGGGAGTAGATTTTATATAAACAATATCATTCTCATTTTGTATGCACATTTTTTAGAAAGATGTTAAAGTGTTCTTTACACATATTTTACATCTCTAGTGCCAACAATATTTCAAAATGATCTAACTGCGTTTTGTATTTGAACCCAATATTTGAGATAATATTTAGGTTAAAAATAAAAGCGTTCAAATTTTTACGGTGTATAGATGAAAAAAAGTGGGTAGTTAGCGTCTGTTTTCACTGTAAGTGCACTACATGTCTACAGGTGTTGAAACGATTTGACTTTTGCAATTACACGTTTTCCAGAGTCACGTTTGGTTATTTGCACTCCCTGATGTGGTTAGACTTTACAAGAATCGAGGGAATTGAAGCTTTTTTTTTTTTCAGAAAAAAATGCTCTAAGCGGGATATACTGCCCTCACTGCAATGATAATTGTTTTATTTTTAAAAGAATCATATACGCGTCAACAAAAGTTCAAATTTCTTATCTTTTTATATAAAAAATTATATATG
The DNA here is from genome assembly GCA_030710605.1 of Cordylochernes scorpioides. Lineage (NCBI taxonomy): Eukaryota > Metazoa > Arthropoda > Arachnida > Pseudoscorpiones > Chernetidae > Cordylochernes > Cordylochernes scorpioides. The sequence continues at coordinate 166,854,758 of CP092886.1, forward strand.
GAGAAAAACAAAGATACATCCCCCTAATTATTAGAACGGCAACCGATCAGTCCTTGCAGCTGGATTATGTAAGAATAAGAAAATCAGTACTCTACTCTCACTATAAATACTTTCATTCATCACCTACAATGGAATGCTATCTGAATGACAATATCCCCCTAACCTTAAAGAGAATCATTGTACAAGTAAGAAGCCTTTTTGTAGTACAGAGAATTAATCATGTTTCACTATTGAAAACTAAGACCATAAAATGCACCTTATGCAACGGTGAATTTAGTCTCGATTTTCCACACTACATGTTCTACTGTGCGGCAATGGAAGAAGAAAGAGAAATTCTTCGTCAAGAGACCGGCTATAATAGCAATTCGCCTTATGTTTTAATGGCAAAAGTCGTAAAATCCAGACCCTTTGCATTCGCTTTTTATAAATACTGGAAATCAGCTCAGTAAAAATATTTAGCACAGACACCGGATCCAACTCGATAAACGGTCGAGGTCAATACCCAATATTTGTATATAACTACGATGCTAATCTGTTATTTATTTATTTTGTCCTACAGAGAGAATCCTGTATGGCACGTGTGCCCAATAAAGGCTATTGTTGTTGATATATGGAGAAAAAGGTACCTTTTTGCATGGGAGAAACGTTGCAACCAGAAAATGGAAACTGATATTATAAACCGGTGTAGAAGGAGTCTATATTAGTTAATAAAGAGAGAAACGGCGTTTCATCTGCCCCTATAGTAATCTAAGCCAAGTCTATTGTAGAGCTTTAGAGTCGCGCTTTACTCGATCTCATTAAACTTTTACTTTTTCCCCTTGTTAAAAGTGAAACGGAACGAGATTGGAGGAAATTAAAATTGCGGAATGTTCCATTATAACTCCTGAATTAAGCACGCGATTCCTGGATTATATCAAGGGTTATCTTGAGGGAAGGGAGAACACGTGGTAGTCGGTGGTGGCTGTTGGGATGGTCGTCACGTCGTAGGGCCTCTTATCTAATCTGTCAATGGCAACTACACGCCTTGTAATTGACAAAAGCTCTTCCTGTAAATCATAAAACTTATCTGCAGAGTTATAACTCCCGTTACCCTGTCGTGGCCGCTGATCAACTCCCGCAACAACCATTTGTTACATAACGAGAATTGTGGTCAGAATGCCCGGTGCTATAAGCGAGTAATTGATGGAATGGATAAGTTCTAGGTAATGAAACCGATGAACTATGGCCATGATTATAATCGTTTACTTAAACGCAGTGTGTTTAAATCAAAATTTGGCCTTAACTATTCATTTCTTGATTTCTCAGGACGCCTCTAAGACCACCATTTTGGTCGTTGAGGTACAAATGAACCACGCTGACGAGGGTAAACTTCCCGAAACTCGTACGTGTGGTAGGCTTTTCTTGATTTATAAAGAAGATGGGTTGACTAAAATTATGAAAAAAACTTAAATCAACGTTTATTCCCTATTTATTCCGCTAGAAGGCGATCTTCCGCCTAAAATGCTCATTTAAGCGGTTAGGATATGCCTATTTTTTCATATATATATATTCTAGAATTGCCTTAAATATCACCTCGAGAATCTCTCTAAGTCTATTCCATCAGTCTTCTGTATCTTAAAATCATTCAGCCAGCTATAATCGCCTGAAATCAGCATCCCGGCAAAATTTTAAAGCGATAGTGTTTATATTTTATTATATATAATAATATTATATGTGGAAAGAGGTTTTTGTTCGACATTTGTTTATGATAACTAACTCTGAAATACAACAAATGTTTTTATATCTTTTTATTCTCTTAACTTACACAATCCACTTAAAAATATTCTAACATGAAGAATTTCCCGCCAAAAAACTGCCTGTCGTTTATAACCATAGCACAAAAGTCGATTCTAGTTTGTTATAAAATTTACTTCATTTTTAGTTTTTTTTTTTAATGTAAAATGTTATTTAAGGGAACTGTTCTCTAATAACCTGACACTTCAAACTCCAAGAAAATAATTGTAATGACGCGCAACACACAAACACACACACACATATATGCACATTTCTAATTTGTTGAATATATCTTTTCACGATATTTGCTTCAAGATTTAACCTCTTATGATTTGGTCTATGTTATTGAGCTGTTTTGGCCAACCCAATTAGATAATGACACCAACATTTATCAATAATTACAAAATTGATAAATATGTTAATAAAATTAACAACACGTCCATGCGGGCTGATACCCACTTATCATGTTATCAACATTCGACATTTATTGAATCGCAACAATAATTTGTTCATTAAATAAATATAAGAGATATATTCGAAGCTATTTTAGACGTGTAAGATTTGAAACGTGTAAAATAATTTCGAATTTTCATAACAGATGGCGCGCTAGTGCATCATAATATGAGATATATGTAATTTATATTTACAAATGTAATCTCTTTTCATTTACGTATATGTTTTTAATATTATGAATTTTGTTATATTCAAAATAGCGATCGATAAAGGAAAACCCTTGCATATACATGTATAAAAAGGGACATGTGTTGTGTAAATTGTTTACCTTTTATGAATAATTCGGGATTATCTGTGTGTGTGTGATAGAAATGAAAAAAATGAAACATATAGATTCAGATATATATGAATAAATATAGTATAAATAGAGTATATAATCAAGTGATAGGCGGGCATAGTTATACCGTAGATTTATATCCAAATAAAGGCAAATGAAGAACAATAAAAGACAAGCTGGCTAGCCATTTCTAAAACAATTTATGAATATCATTTAGACAGGCGCACAGAGGCAACCATTCACTGAGAGGAAATATAGGAGTTCATTAAAAGAAGGTAATCAACTTTTCAGAGGGCGCTCGGATCGATCGTTATAGAAATTCAATCAGAAAGTGGTCAGACGAAACTTTTGAATGTGCGCCTCCAAGTCGTGCCGGTCCCTACAACTTTTATTGTACGTTATCATCATTTCTTCATTCTTCTTGTTTTCTCTTCCCACACTTCCTATCCCATTTCTCTTCCTATTTTTCTTTTAAGCTTCTTCTTATTAAATTTGGTCCAAGCCATCGCTTGCAAATGTTTTCCGAACATTTGGATTCTGGTTTCTTCCCATTGAAACAGCTTCTATATATTAGGAAGAAGTTTAATCGAAATAGACCATCTACTTTGCCAAACTTTGTTGTTGATATAGTTCCCTAGATTAAATGGAGTTTATTGATTGCGTTCGAGGAGGATTTATTTATTTTTTATTATTTATTGTACGAATTTACCTGAACCAAGTTCCCGTATTCCATTTTTTATATGGACAGAAAAATCAATAGCCATTCGTAAGATGTATGTCGCTATGTTCCAGCTATGGATTCGAAACCATATTATCATTTGAACATAAATAAAGAATGAATAATCAACTAACATTTTTCATTCGTTTATTTCAATATTGTTGTCAAACACTAAAATATTTCTCGAAAATATTTCTCTATATTTTCTTTAAATATTACATTCACTATACATTTTATAGTGAAATATATTTTGAAATACCAGTGGGGTAATTTTATTTTTTTCAGACAAAATTTACTAAGCGTATTTCAAATATTTTGTAAAGGGACAGCAAATACAGGAGTATTTAGTGATGTTATATTGGTAAGCATTTTTAAACACAAGGTAATAAGACCAAATCGAAATAAATAGTGTGTGACGTTTTGGTAACAACCTTGTTACCGAAACGTCACACACTAATTATTTATTTGGATTTGGTCTTATTACCTTGTGTTTATAATCTATAATCCATATTGTGCCTTAATAGTAAACTATTTTGTTCAACAATATTTTGTTTAAATATAAAAATGGTTCATAACACAAACACGTGGTCAATTCAGTTAGATTATGTATATAAATAAAGCGATTTCATAGAAATATAGTTTAATTTTTTTAAATAACCTATTAGACTTTTGTAGGATTTTAATTCATTAAAAAACTATTGTATTCACAAAGTAAATAAATATAATAAATTTCAATGTCTATTTAGGTGAGTACATTCTTACAAGGGCCAAAATTAGTCACAAAATACAGCGAAGGTTAGAAATAGACAATGTTTACATATTGAAACATAATTTTTTTCCTCTATTTCCCAGACAAATACAACAAAAACGACAAACCTTATATTGGTGACCTATGCCCTACAGAGGATTCGCCCAGGTGCATAATTTCTTATAAAATTTGAGTAAATTATTTACAGGTGATCATTCATTTACATACGGCTCTCTTCTCTCAATGTTTTTTTCTCTTGCGCAGCTCTGTAACTCTTGTACAGGAACAATCCATTTGATTCATTCTTTGTCTTCCTAGACAGCAGAGCTTCCAGAGCAAGATGATTTGATACAATTTTATGCAAAAGAAGTTTCCATTCACTTATCAACTTTAGACACATCTCAATAAATATATTCTCATAAATATCAGTTAAAATATTGTGACATTTCTATGATATAAATATTTCTAAATATTTGAGTTCCCTTTCTCTTTCTAGGTTTTCCAATTGCAAATATCTTCTAAATACTGGTATTCAAATAAACACCTGAAAAACGTACGTAGAAATACGATGTAGTTGTATTATTATAATCTAAACTAATATTTCTCTCTCTCTCTTAATGTATATTAGGTATCTCTCTCAGCCACTTGTGGAAACAAGTGAACCAGCTGAAATCTGTCGTTTAAATGAAGGAAGCTAGCCTTTATAAAAATGTCAGTAATTGAGAGAAGCGAAGTCAATGGAGCAGTCCTCTCGAGCCAGATTCAGCCGGTCGCGTCGGCACATTTTTGTGAAAGCCACCGCCCAGACTTCAAAGGATAACTGAAATATTAAAATTTCTTCCAAGTTCTATTTGAATTTTAAATTTAGAGAACCTCAATAAATAAAAAAAGAGATTTAAATATCAATATACCTTTTCTATTTAATTTATTAATTTTTTTATCCATATATATATTTATTAAAATATTTAATATATCTCTAAAAAATCATAAGTTAATTTAAATAAATAAACCTCACGCTTCCTCCCCCCCTCCCTCTCTCCAGTGTATGAGAAAGTAGTTTTAAAAAGATAACAATAAAATGAAAACCCTCGGGGGACAAAATTAATCGATTTATTTAAATTAACGTTTATCATTAAAGTTTCTTATCGAGGGAAGCGCTATTTCTCTGGGACAACAAAGAACCATTCATCTTCGCTCTCAATCGATGGACAATTTGGAAGCTTTTTCCAGCGGAGCTTCCTTCCCGAATATTCGTGGCCCTCGATCACCTCCACGGCCGTTCTATTGATATCCCTGGGCATCGATAGATCACCGCGCACAATGCTGCTGCACCAAATTGTTTGCCCCACAAATTACTCCCAAGTTAAAATCTACCAATATCGCACCATTTCGCATGTTAAAGACATTCAAGGGTGACTTGAAGGCTGGGGTTAGCGGAAAAGTTGAATAGGTCGTCGATTTTCGACAGTCATGACCCAGGATCGAATACCGCATTGGGCACTTTTTTTTATTTTTATTTTTTTTTCGAATGGCTCCCGATTAGTTCGAAAGTCCAACACCACTAGTAAATAAAAGTAACCGATGGGGTAACGAAAGTCTAAAAACACTAGTAAATAAAAGTAACCAAAGGGGTAACGAAAGCCCAACACCACTAGTAAATAAAAGTAACCAAAGGGGTAACGAAAGTCCAACACCGCTAGTAAATAAAAGTAACCAAAGGGGTAACGAAAGTCCAACACCACTAGTAAATAAAAGTAACCAAAGGGGTAACGAAAGTCCAACACCACTAGTAAATAAAAATAACCAAAGGGGTAACGAAAGTCCAACACCACTAGTAAATAAAAGTAACCAAAGGGGTAACGAAAGTCCAACACCACTAGTAAATAAAAATAACCGATGGGGTAACGAAAGTCCAACACCACTAGTAAATAAAAGTAACCAAAGGGGTAACGAAAGTCCAACACCGCTAGTAAATAAAAGTAACCAAAGGGGTAACAAAGGTCCAACACCTCTAGTAAATAAAAATAACCAAAGGGGTAACGAAAGTCCAACACCACTAGTAAATAAAAGTAACCAATGGGGTAACGAAAGTCCAACACCACTAGTAAATAAAAGTAACCAAAGGGGTAACGAAAGTCCAACACCGCTAGTAAATAAAAGTAACCAAAGGGGTAACGAAAGTTAACGCCGCTAGTAAATAAAAGTAACCAAAGGGGTAACGAAAGTCCAACACCACTAGTAAATAAAAGTAACCAAAGGGGTAACGAAAGTCCAACACCACTAGTAAATAAAAATAACCGATGGGGTAACGAAAGTCCAACACCACTAGTAAATAAAAGTAACCAAAGGGGTAACGAAAGTCCAACACCACTAGTAAATAAAAATAACCGATGGGGTAACGAAAGTCCAACACCACTAGTAAATAAAAGTAACCAAAGGGGTAACGAAAGTCCAACACCACTAGTAAATAAAAATAACCGATGGGGTAACGAAAGTCCAACACCACTAGTAAATAAAAGTAACCAAAGGGTTAACGAAAGTCCAACACCGCTAGTAAATAAAAGTAACCAAAGGGGTAACAAAGGTCCAACACCTCTAGTAAATAAAAATAACCAAAGGGGTAACGAAAGTCCAACACCACTAGTAAATAAAAGTAACCAATGGAGTAACGAAAGTCCAACACCACTAGTAAATAAAAGTAACCAAAGGGGTAACGAAAGTCCAACACCACTAGTAAATAAAAGTAACCAAAGGGGTAACGAAAGTCCAACGCCGCTAGTAAATAAAAGTAACCGAAGGGGTAACGAAAGTCCAACACCACTAGTAAATAAAAGTAACCAAAGGGGTAACGAAAGTCCAACACCGCTAGTACATAAAATAACCAAAGGGGTAACGAAAGTACAACACCACTAGTAAATAAAAGTAACCAAAGGGGTAACGAAAGTCAAACACCACTAGTAAATAAAAGTAACCAAAGGGGTAACGAAAGTCCAACACCGCTTGTAAATAATAGTAACCAAAGGGGTAACGAAAGTCCAACAACACTAGTAAATAAAAGTAGCCAAAGGAGTAACGAACGTTCAACAACACTAGTAAATAAAAGTAACCAATTTTTCTGGAAAAATTGCAAGTGAAGTCGAGCTTATTTCCCCATGTATAGATATGGGCTGCTCTTGCAGTTGAGGAAGTCGCTAACTATGCTAACTAATACGTGTACTATATAGGTCAAAAGAAAGGGGACTATCTTCTAATGGAGATTTATTTGTATGACATTTCTATCGTTCTTTCTTCCATTCTTCAAATCTATCACGCCACCGATTGTGTTGAACCGGCAAACATGGCTAGATCGGCAGGCTCCCTAATGTTGGAAACAATTGAAGCCAGTCTCTTGGGAGCGGTGCTTGCTCGTCGTGGCCCGGAGTCGTAAAGTACAGATTGTCTTCGTTTAAATTCCAATCAATACTCTTCTCTCGTTTATTCAGTGAAAACTATCAATTTAGAATATATTTTTAAAAAACTTTCTATTTTTCTAATTTCAACATACCATTGAACCTAAAGAATTATAAATTTAAAACTGTATAAATAGGGCTAGACACTGCACGCAATGTAACAATTAGGTCTACTCCTAATTTTGAAAATGTTATCTTCTTTTAAAGTTGTATTTTTCTTTCACGTATAAAGTTTGTTCTTTAATAGATTATACCAGAACTTGATTAATATGCGCGGTAATTCCATTATTAATTTGCACTCCAATAATTCTATATTTACATATCGATGTAATATTTTTAAGAAGGTGTGTATACATTCTAATTATATAAAAATTATATATTTGTAAATATATAAGTAGAATTAAATATAATATATATGAAAGATAGTTGTAAATTAATGATGATTAAAAACAAATTATAAAATATTATTATTTGGGTATCAAAAAGGTTTTAATTTTTTATGTAACAATATAGGGTTATTAGTAAATTAAATTTTATTGCCATCTATCGTTAAAATTTTACACAAATAAATTTACTGGCAATGCGTTTCTTTTAAATATCATCAAATATTATCTCTACAGACCTTACTGCAATGATATGAGTTATTGAATGAGAGGGCTTGGCTCATCAGTAGTGAACCCTCTCAGCGGTTTCGCCAAATTACGCCAAACGCCAAAACCGCTGAGAGGGTTCACTACTGATGAGCCAAGCCCTCTCATTCAATAACTCATATAATTGCAGTAAGGTCTGTAGATATAATATTTGATGATATTTAAAAAAAACGCATTGCCAGTAAATTTATTTGTGTAAAATTTTAAATATAGGGTTATAACAAGTTCAGGCTTTTGCCTCGGCCGTTACGCGTCATTTAAGCATTATACTCAATTCGACATTATACTCTCAATTCAACATCGAAATTTTCTATAACTTTCCTTTAAAATATTATAAAACCTTTTTGTATCCCTCAAGCTTATTTATTCGAACATAAAACCTTTTTGTAAATATATATATATATATATATATATATATATATATATATATATATATATATATATATATATATATATATATATATATATATATATATATATATATATATATATATATATAACGATAAAAACGGTCTTTATTTAGTCAAAGGCAAGTACAGTCGAGGGGTAGTAACATTCAGGGATAAATTCCAGCCCTAATATTCGCGTAGAATTCTTTGGAGATATCCTCTTGTTCGTCCCACTTCTTCATGATCCATTCGGCCTCTTCTATTTTCTTGTCGTAGATCATCTTCAAGTCACTGTCAGGGTCTTCGAGATTCTTTCTTCTTTCCCGGAGTGTCTCGGCGAAGACTTGTATTTGATGATCCAGGGAATGATTTTTTCTCTTCATCTCTCTTATGGTGTTGATTTGGTTGTCTGAACAGATGATGAATTCGATGATATTTTTGTAGGTATCATTTTCAGTGTCAAGGGATATAATCGATGTCGTGGACTTGTCTGTGATATTTTCTGTCTCTGTCTCCATATCAGTGGACAGCGGTAGGATTGTCTTCATTCCTGGGGGGGTCGACTTCTTCCTTTTTTCTTGTCTTTTTCTTTCTCGTTGATCGAGATTATCATCTTGAGACGCCTTAAAGGGTCTCTTTTTCGACGTTGGTGTTTCTACGTTTCCGGTAGACAAATTGGTAAGCTCATTTAGAATTTGCTTCATTTTTCCAATTTTGATGTTAAGGGCTCTCCTCTGGTCACTTTTGAGGTCACTATAGGTCTTGGATTTAATGTCTTCCTGTCTCTCGAGGTAGCTGGAGATCATGAACTCCAGGTCAGGATGTTGTATTAACTGCCGCTGGACCTTAATTGTTCTAGAGATACCAGCCCTCTCGTAGATCGCGGCAATTATTCTCTCAACTTCTGGATTTTCACATTTTTCGCATTCAATCAATTCTCTTTGGAGCTGGGTGGAGTCCATCGAGCCTATAGAGCATATGCTAGATGTTTCATCATCTTGGTATTCATTCTTTGCGGTGATGTTCAATGCGACAGTTTCTCTTGATGGGCCTGGTATAACGGGCAGGACTCTGGGGTTGATTGCTTCTGGGTAAGTTCTTGAGATATTATTTCTGATTTCAGGGTTGAAAGGACATTTGGATTTAATATGTCCATGTCTCTTACATCCCAGGCAGATGGTGTCTTCGCCCACAAAGATCTTAAAGGTCCTCTGCATGTAGTCGATTGGGATGATTGCCGGCATGTCGGTTGATTCTCTTCTCTTCAGCACGACCTCTCTTCTAAGAGATGAAAGGTGTTTAAATAGCGGGTTCTCGGTGGGGAAAGGCAGGGGCCTGATGCTGAGGATCTCTCCGAATGGCGCCATGGCTTTGGTGACCTCTTCATCCGGGATGAAGGCAAGGATTCCCGATAGAATGTATTTCTTTGGGGGGTTGAATAGGGGCGTTGGGTAGATGGTGTTGCCTCTGACTGCAAAGCCGTTGTTAATAAGCAGTAAGGCTTGTTCACCGTTGGCAACCGATACAACGGCCTGGCTGTTCATTTTTCCAACTGAGTGTATGTTTTCATGTCCTATTATTTTGGCTATTGAGGAAAGGTGCTCCTCAGCACTGCACTCTGAAAGGGCGGTGAATTGGATGGTGGAGTTTATGTTTTTACTTCTTTTTTCGTATGTTTATTTTCGAGATTCTTCAAATTTTTTCCACTCTTGAGGCGAAAATTGTCTTCTTTGGGTATGCAAATTGTCTTGTTGTTTGTTTTTCTTTTGAGATGGTAATTCAGCGATTGATGGCTTTGATGTAAATGAGATTTCTTCATGAGGGTGAGCAACCAATGAGACTACCGCAGCAGATGACGTGTTTGATGACGCAACGACCAACTTGGCCGTTGCCATGGTAATGATGCAAAGCTACGACTTGTAGCTTTGCTAAATTATGAAAAATAGGAAAATATGAAACTTGATGAGATTCTCTGAGAGATGGGTTGAAATGATGCCCGAATCAAGGCGAACAAGATGATATGAAATTAGTTAAATAAAAATTGAGTTTACGGGATGAAAAAGGCGAAATACGCGGAGCATAATGAAGGAACGAAGGAACGTAATGAAATAAGATTTGAATTTGATAATAGATATTTTCGAATATTTAAACAATGTTACAAATTCACCAACTTTAAAACCTTTTTGGCAAATTTGACCGATTTCATAAACCCTCTCGAAGGATGTTATAAAATCAAAGCACCTCTGTGTACTGATGAGGACCAAAGCCCGAAACCATGGTATACAGGTTAGCCTTTGTATGGATTTTCTAAAACGGGTGTTGTGGCTCAATATGTTTCTCCATCTTCAATTTTTTTATTCACGGCCAAAAGAGACATTTCTCACATTAAATTAAATTAGAACAACACATTTTTTAATCACCCCGAGTAACCATCCTCCCGAAAATTTTGATTGTATTCTACCATGAAAATCGGCCCTACAACTTCACCAGCTTAAACACTTTTTTGGCCTTCATGAAATCCAAATAGCCTTTGTACTGATAAGAGCCATAATCCGAAATTATGGTATAGAGATTGGCTTTTGTTTGAATTAGCTAAAACTGGTGTTGTACCTCAATCTTTATTAAAAACTTTAAGATTTTTACTGAGGCTATAAACAAAATCCATTGTTTTAATGGATAAATAAAGGGAGAGATATATAGATATAGGAAAGGACCTCCTCCAACGGTTTGCCGCATTAGGCCCCCGGAATTAACGTAACCCAATACGACGTTCTATTGGATTATTCAATTATTTTAATACCGCGGACTTACATTGGTTATTACGGCCAATCGCAATTTGTCTTCGGGTTTTAAAATTGAGATTTCAATTTACCTCGTATTAGAAAGACATTTTCTGAGCACATTTTTAGAAGTTGTCATTCAATATTATTATCTTCATTTGAAAATACATTTTAAATATAAATAATTGTCTAATATATATATATATTAAAATTTAAAAAAAGTATATCCTGACCAGGAACACATGAGCTTTTTTAGATGGCAAAGCGCCATCTGGTGGAAAAGAAATCAACTAAACGTTGGTTTAGCCTGTTCCCTGATATTTGGCGCTCTGCCATCTAAAAAAGCTCATGTGCTCGTGGTTAGGATATGCCTTTTTTGATTTTAATACCAACACCTAGCCTTTTTTTATTATTTTATTATTTTTAACATATATATATTTAAATTGTTTTATTAAAATATTCATTAAAACGCATTATATTTCCAAGTTTTAAAAGATTATAAAGATTATTTCATTCTTTGTTAGAATATATCTCATTTTTGGATGATAGTCCAAGTAAAAGCGTTCTTTTTATCATCATTTTAGATTTCTTCAAATGAAATACCTTAACATTTTTACCAGTTTTAAAATGCGTTATAATTCATTTTAAAAAGCGGTTTATAGAAAAGGAAAGTTCCCAAATCACTCGATTTACTTTGGCAGCAAGTATGTGAAAAAAAGGATAAAAAAAAACAAACAAAAAACACGTTTTTTGTGCAATATATTGATGAAGAGGGAGGGAATAATCGAAATACTATATTTTAAAAATTGCTTTTTTTCTCACAAATCCAGGTATACGCTTTTTAAATATAATTATATTCTTTTGTTTTTTTTGTGTATGTGTCTTTCAAATCAAATGGTTATAATTCGGTCGAAATCAAGATAAAAATCATTTACATATAAAATTATTAGCAACAAAATAAAATTTTCTGAATTGAATTTTAGCATTTTTGTATGAAATTCTCTTTATGCATGCTTATATTGGACACAAATAAAAAATATATAATAATAAGATATATTTAATTTTGTCTTATATATATATTATATATAAATATATTAATATAGTATTCATATACTCTCACAAAATAGTATTATAAATTTATTCTTTCTGAATAAAATATTTTTAAGATATTAAAAATATATATATATAAAAATTAGATATAAGTCTTTCTCCTTTACCACAAAACATATTTAGCTATTCAATTAAAAAAAGGAGGAAGCTACATATAATAAAGTCTGAATAAAATATTCAATCATCTTGCTACAACCATTGCTTGTTTATTCAAAGGAAAAAGTCATTTTGGTTTGTACTGTATATAATTAAAATGAAGGAGATTACTGGAAGTCTCCTCCAGGATCAATATGGAGCATGAAATAACGAGAGATTTATTGTAACCAATTTATTTAGGGCACAAAGTTACAGACAAAACAAAATTACGCAACCCAAACTGGACGATTCTTCTGCTTTAAAATTTGATCAATATATCTTCTGCCTAGAATTCTAAATGCGCTTTTTGCTTTTTAGGGAGAAAAAGAAAGCATCTTTTCTGGATTAAATATTATCTATTGTTCATTCTCCCACTTGGTTACCTTTGTTGTAGAAACACTTAATAGAAGTGTTATTTTACTACTCACTCTATATTGCCCAAAACGATTAAATTAATCACAATATATATATGTATGTATAGTTATTTGGAATGATTTTTCACAATAATAGAATGGGAATTAATTTAAAATAACATTCTATTCATTGTTTTTTATATTTAAATTAAAAATTGGGAAATAAAAAATAATAAAAATCTGTTTAATTCATTGAATTATTCATGTTAAAAGAAGCGTGTTATTAAAAAGGTATTATTATTTTTATATATACACAGTATAAATATATATATACAAATGTGTATTTATATATACTTGTAGTACACGCTTGTTCGGCGGTACATATACTAAAATTAGTACGATACAGAGATTAGCATGGCCCCTGCGCAAGGATGACACTCAAAATATATATAAATATTTATATAATGGTACTATTAAAACATATTAATAATTTATTGTAGAATAATTAAAATAAAATTATGTATTTAAAATATTCTATATACAGTTACGAGCGTCATGCGTTCTTAATAATTCTTCATCTCTGTCACCGTTTGCTTTGTTTTTGGAATGGCGCTCTCCTATTGGTTGGCTACGATCACGCCACCTTTGCTCCCCCCCCCCCCCATCATGCCCCCCCCCCCCACTCGTTTTTGGTTTTTGTAACTATTGTGTTGGAGCGGGTCGCTCCTTAAATAAATGCATATATTAGTTAATAACTAAATGGAATCCTCTCTTTCTTTTTCCCAGTAAGAGACGCCTACGGAAGCCAACAGTACATAGACAGATAAAGCACATAGGCTATAGTTATTAACTAATATATGCATTTATATAAGGCGCCAATTTATAATTGTAACAAATAGTATTTGAATAAAAACACTTAATCGGGTAAAACACGGGCGTTGCCCGGGTCATTCGGCTAGTATATACACTGCGTGACATTGAAAATGGAACACCAAGAAATAGTGGCCAGAAAGTGATGAAACTCGGCAGACAGAGAGAGACAGGGACGAACAATAAGTGATCTTTATTTCAAAATGATAGTCATAATACAGAGCGAGAACGGCGTCGGCTTAGTAGCAAGTAGGACCACCGCGGACGGCGATGCACGCAGCAACACGTCTAGGTAGAGAGTCAATCAGAGTACGGATGGCGTCCTGAGGGATGGCTCTCCATTCCCTCTCAACCATTTGCCACAGTTCGTCTTCTGAACGCGGCTGTGGCAAGGCATGCAAACGGCGTCCAATGATGTCCCAGACGTGCTCGATTGGTGAGAGATCAGGAGAGTACGGTGGCCAGGAAGGCATCTGTACATCTTGCAGAGCTTGTTGGCTAATGCGAGCAGTGTGCGGTCGGGCGTTATCCTGCTGATAAAGGGCATTGGGTACCCCCTGAAGGTAGGGGAGTGTCACCGGTCGCAGCACATCATCAACGTATCGTTGGGCCGTCATAGTGCCCTGAATACGAAGTAAAGATGACCTGGAATCATACGTGATTGCGCCCCAAACCATGATTCCAGGTTGTCGCACGGTGGGGCGTTCCACAATTGCTGCCGGATTGGACCTTTCTCCACGTCGACGCCACACGCGTACACGGCGACTATCACTGGACAAGCAGAAACGCGACTCATCTGAGAACACGACCCTGTGCCATTCCGTCATCCACGTCGATCTAGCCCGGCACCATTCCAAACGTTGGCGCCTATTCGGTGGGGTCAATGGCAGTCTTCTTAGCGGACGGCATGAGTGCAAGCCATTAGCAACCAATCGACGGGAAATGGTTCTGGTCGAGATGGAATGATCTAGGGTGTCTTGCACATGTTGCAGGATGGCGGTACAAGTGGCTTGTGGGGCCGCCACTGCTTGTCGAAGGATACGCCGATCCACACGTGCTGACGTCACTCTGGTTGCACCGACATTCCTATAAATTGCCACATTTCCTTGTTCCAACCATCTTCTCCACAGTCGGTGCCCCGTGGACGCACCAAGGTGTGTATCAGCTGCGATTTGACGTATGGACCAACCTGCCCTTTTCAGTCCGATCACCATGCCCCTCGTAAAAGCGTCTGTCTGCTTGAACTGCCTCCGTTTACGATGACCTGGCATTCTCTGTTATTACACGTGTCTTTTGACACAAGAACAAAATTTCTACAATGATTTTCCTTGAAGAAATAACGACACGAATACTGTCCTTTCTGCAAGTTCCTTCCCTTATATCTTACTCCATATGCGCACGAGGGCTGCGCATTTTACATCATTTGCATAACTCGGTTAGGCGCGTCTACCCTGAAATTTGCATAATTTTCTGGCCACTATTTCTTGGTGTTCCATTTTCAATGTCACGCAGTGTATATATATATATATATATATATATATAGCACTATATAAAATACACTTGATTACAAAGCAGTGAGTAGCATAAATTTATAGATGCGCACAACAGGAAATTATTTTGTTTATTTATCCACATTGAAGTCAAAGGTGTGTGTGCTTTATTTATTAATATAATTATCCATCTTCCCAAACACAAAATTCTATTTTAAATTCATGGATCGGGAAAACATCAATGTAAAAGAATCTATTTTATTATCATTATTATTATTTTCTTATTATTGTTATAAATATTATTATTATCTCTTCCTTAAAAAAAAGCATTGAAACAATGCATTTTGTTCATCACCCTTGGTGAAATTTCGCAGATTCAGATGAACGAATGCTACAACCCCATTTTTATCAGATTCACACAAAAGTAAACCTGTATACCATGGTAACGGGTTATGGCCTTCGATCAAATTTTCTAAAGGTTGGTGTTGAAATCATCATAGAATATACAACAACAACAAAAGCCTTTATTGAGGACCTCTCGTCCTATACAGGATTCGCCAGTTTACAGAGTAAGAGAAGAGAACTAAGAATACAGAGATATATGTAGTAGGTATAGTATTTTCTACACTGTGACTATATACAACAGCAGCAACAAGCCTTTTACTGGTCTACGTCATTCTAATCCTGACATAGATTATTTGCATATCATTATTTACATCAATTAGATTGTGTATATAGCCTCCTCTTCTCTTCGGCCGTCTTCATCATAGAATATATGTTATATATATTTGAAAGAGTAAAATAGTTTCTTTTATTATTTTCTAAATCAACAATGTTTCCCTGTAGAAGGGCTTTTAAGTCCACGCTGAATTACGATATAATGAATAAAATCTCAAAAGAAACTCATTACTTGATGTGTTTATAATTAATTTAATTTTAATTAGATACAAGGGATTTATTTATTGAAAACACTCTCTGAATTTATCTGATTAGTCTTTTGATCAATATTTTAAAATATGAAATTCTCCTATAGCTGAAGAATGTCAAAGGTAATCTTTATGAAAGACATTCACATAAATCGATCACATTGTATCAATAGAATCTCTACTGAATATGATTATTTTTTCCCCTCAGTTTACATGAGAAGTTCTTGGAAAATTTCCAGTCATTTACCACAGGGGGTAACCTAATAAATCCACATTTTATAATCAAAAAGGAAATGTAGTTCACGATAATTTAATGATAAAATCTCAATCGTTAAGTCTCGGTTGTCTTCTCTCATCGGGGATGATGCTGAGTTATAGAAGATTACTTATCCCGGCGATCCCATCCTGGCTACCGTGCGCAGTAAATCATACGAGAGGGTGTACACTTTTTGAATTAAAAATGATACTCATGAATGATTTATTCAAGATTCTTCAAGAATGTGACATTAATGTTTCCAAGCTATCCTTTTCTGATTTTAAGGCTTACGGATATACAGCAGAATTATTTATAACAAGAAGACCAGGATATTTGTGTTATGAAAAAAATAAACTGAAATAAAACTTGTATACGTTAAAGATTTATCGAGAAAATTGATTTTTTTCACATAAATCAGAATTTATGTTTAGTGTTACATGTGAAATATGTGGATATCAACATCGGTTGTTATCTGGTATCAAATTGACGCGAAGGTTACATTGGAGGACTCATTCTTTCCACACAGAATTATCAACATGTCTTACATATCACGGTTGATTTATTGCAGCCAGTTTTAATCGTTATATATGCTAACGATAAGACTGAAACGTCATGGATAATTTTGGTGTTGGTATTTCACATCTTGGAATTAGTTTAAAAATCTTAAAGTACTCATTTTAAAACTACCTTTCTCCGTCAAATATTTTAAATAGTGATATAACCTCTTTATATAATGAGTAGATCATAGATCGCGAAATACGTGATGTCGCTGGAGACCTGCTGGCGATTCTCCACCAAACTCTGCAGCGCTGGCAGAGGCGCAATATTCATTGTACATAGTGTATATAATGCATGTTATCTTTTTATATAATGAAAATAAATTCTTATCTTGAAAGAAGGAACATGGTATTGTGGAAGATTGAAAGGAAATGACACTTTCTAATTGATATGTTCATTACAGGTGGGTGGGCGGGCTTGGCAATAGCAACCGCAGGATTTTAAAGAAGCCGATGTGCTCTTGCCTAATAAACGTCAGGCGGAGATTAATTGCGATCATGATGGCCTTATCAGGGATTATCCTGGGGTATTGCGTCACCAATCAATCTCCCGGATGGTGAGCGCTAATTGAAGCTGGCCCCCGCTCTGTGGAAGAAGATGTCAAGCGCCTTTTGTGTTGGTGTTACTTGATTTTCCTCAAGCTGTCAGGTTCTATAGTGTTCTCTTTGGTGGCCCCCTTCAATTATTCAACCACTCTATGTACGATGTTTTTCCTTTCGTTTTTTTATATTTATCACATACATCATTCTTTTCTAATTTCTAATATTAAAAATTATTTTTGTTTATCAGATTTTTATTTGTTTTCTTTTTTTCGATTTTGCTAAGGAATATTTTAATATTGCCACGTGGAAAATTAGGCAAGACAAACTTCGGGATGAGACAACAATTTATTTAAGGCAAGAACAAAGTATGAAGGATAAACAAAGATAAGGAATGAGGGAAGT
The DNA here is from genome assembly GCA_030710605.1 of Cordylochernes scorpioides. Taxonomy (NCBI): domain Eukaryota; kingdom Metazoa; phylum Arthropoda; class Arachnida; order Pseudoscorpiones; family Chernetidae; genus Cordylochernes; species Cordylochernes scorpioides. The sequence continues at coordinate 166,872,697 of CP092886.1, forward strand.
TTACAAAGTAGAAAAATATAAACATAAAAAATTATACTCTGTTAATACAAGTATAAAATAATAAATACTTCTCGCTACAAAATTTTGTACTCTCATATTTTTATAAGTTGTACTATATATTTCTATATATTTATATGTACATGTATAACGCTAAACTTCTATACATGTCTATACAATACTATTCTATGGAAACATGCATGATAATTATTAGATATAACTTATTTAATCGCTGATATTTAATAATATGAACCCTCTATGAATTTAGGCTAAAAAAAAAGAAAAATAAAATTTTCACAAACTTTTAATTTCAAAATTTTCTAGAGTGATATGTCAAAATCACATATTACTAAAATTTCATATTTAATAGACAAAATGTACATAAAAAGTATATATTCGATTTCCATTTCAATCTTCACGTTGAAATATTTCACAGGCAGATATAATAATACATATAAATCCAAATATATATTTTAATTATCTTAATTTATCTGAGGAAATTCCGACACACATCAATATTTGTTCCAATAAGCACACGGCCTATTCCCCAAACAATTATATATGCTACAATTGAGTCGCATCCAATCTCCTGATATAATTCTCCCGCCATCATCAATCTACCGCAGGGCGACCTAGGACTCCACATCTCTCTATACACGGCTGGAATTCCAATTTTTAATTGACTCTTCATAGCCTTCCAATCTATCGATCCAGCTTCAAAATGCCAAAAAAATATATATATTTTGCTTATCCCTAGTACACGTAGTACAGGCCATGATAATCATGGTGGGTAGAAATAGGCGACTGCTTTTACTGTAAGTGCACCACATGTCTACACATGTGAAAAGCAGTTCGACTTTGCACTTACAAATGTGTCAGAGCCCCGTTTGATTACTTGCACTCGCTGGTGGGGTTGGATTTTTTCAAGAATCGGGGGCCAATGGAACATTTTTTTTTTTTAATCAGAATAAAAGGGCCCAAAAGCGGGAATCGAACCCGGGTCGAGCGGGCGAAAACCAACGGTTTAGACCATCCTTCCACCGACCCCCGCAAATGCCAAATATGATGGAATATAATCTATGAATTCAGAGAGGAATGTAAAGCAGTGGTAAATAATTATAATGCATTATTTTATTTACAAAAATGTTCTTTATTTTAAAATCTCATTCCTGAATACCGACAAAATCCTTAAGACCACATCTATAAATAGATGATCATATTGAAGATGATTTGGTAGAATGACAACTTATGCCAGTACAGTAATGCGGTGGCTTGTAATGGATTGGTGAGGTTTTAATTCCCAAGTTGTCCCATGACACCTCCCTCTATTCCACGGTTAGGCTTAAAATTGGAATCAGGCAGAGTGCTTTTCCACCTGAGAGAGCAAGTAACCGATCTCAAAATGGAAGTTCAGGCCATTTCCTTGTAATGTCCCTTCCTTCGTCAGCCACCCCATGGTCTGCACTTGTTGGATCATTCTTCCATCGCTTTTAAAATGCTCTGACCTCGTTAACTCTGCTTCATAAGAACCTACACATATCCCATTTATTTCACTCTTACAATATTAACTATTTAAAATGATAAGAGTTATTTAGTGAAAGGTTCAATGGTACAAAATATTTTATAAAATAAGCTTCCAGGGTTAAGTTTCTTGTGCAACTTTTTATTTTCAAGCTTGGACTTGTCAGTCCTTCAAAAGAATTATCACGTTAACAACTTAATAATAAATACAATTTTTATATATATACAAAATATTTAATTCTCTATCTATTCGTCAATTGAAAAAAAAACGAAACACGAAACGATAGGCCAATGAAAAAGAAAGATACGAAACGATAAGCTAATGAAAAAGAAAGATACGAAATGATAGGCTAATGAAAAAGAAAGATACGAAACGATAGGCTAATGAAAAAGAAAGATACGAAACGATTGGCTAATGAAAAAGATACGAAACGATAGGCTAATGAAAAAGAAAGACACGAAACGATAGGCTAATGAAAAAGAAAGACACGAAACGATAGGCTAATGAAAAAGAAAGATACGAAACGATAGGCTAATGAAAAAGAAAGATACGAAATGATAGGCTAATGAAAAAGAAAGATACGAAATGATGGGCAAAATTTCCAAAATGATGCAAAACGATAAATAAAAAAAAATCGAATGATACGAAACGACAGGAAAATAAAAAAGAATGATGTGAAACAATAATCGATTAAAAACGATACTAACTTCAATAAGCTAAGATACAATATCAATATTCACTCCAATATAATACTATGGTCAATATTATTATAAACCTGATGATTATAATAACCAAATTAGCATAGTGTCTTTCGCAACTCCTAGACAATCTAATTAAAATATTGTTAATATTTAACAGCTAACTAAAATTGTTAAATATGCATTAATACATTCTGTGTATTAATAAGCAATACTTTATAGATAGGCACTTATAATTTTGCATTATTCAAAAATGAATAAAATTAGAACAATATAAAACACCAACTCTAATTAAATTCGAATGGTTTATTTTAGGCTAAAGAATAAAAATTAGGAACTTCATAAAATTAACTTTTATTGTGCTTCATCCTTTATATTTTGTTCAAATTACAAAGTGCTTGACAAACCATTATGCAAATTGTTTATTTTAAAATTAAAACTTTAGCTTTAATATTTATATAATTAGCAATTTTGACTTGATAAACATCATTTATACTTAGCACTTTACATGAAAGTGTTTTAAAAACAACATTGATATTTTAATGAAGCATTTTTGTATATGAAAATATTAAGTAAAACATTACTGAACTATGATTTTAATTTTTTCATTATTTCTAATTGATTATCGATGTATCGATTAGATTGATTTACAATTATTTGCGTTAGACTAATTAGACCATTATTATCTTCGTAGTAAATTTTCGCCGATTTTATTGGAATAAATTAAGTTGATAAACAATCTATTGAAATTCGATATTGGCAAATAATTTATTTACTAAATTAAACTCTATCAATGTTCATCTAATTGTGGGAGGTAAAATTTAATAAAGATTTATCGCGCACTTGGCATCGATCATTGTGCCCAATACTCCAGCTCCAATTGATACTAAAGCATGCAATTTCGCCAAAAGCTTCAATATCCGATACCAAAATAATGGTTTAGGATTGCTTTGAAAACTATCTGCATTTGTTATTCCTTTTATTTTGCCTAGGCCTCGTTTCCCGTTTAGAAAAGGGGGCTCGTTTTTTTTCTCAATTTATTATGAAACATGTAGGTGGGATTTTTTTTTGTTAGTACAATATAATATATCCCTCTATATTCAATCAATTTTGATCATAATGCATCATGAGAGACTATTCTATAGTTGCATTCATATGATATTATTTCTCTATTGCGTTTTAAAATATTTTGACTAAAGACGATTGAAAAAAAATCTTTTTTTGGGTTTATTGTCCTTTTTTAAATCAGTAAACATGTTAAGTGTAACATTTTTATATGTAGTATGATGGAATTTTAATATTAACCGAGGTCTCTCAAGGTTTGTAACAAAACATTATAATTGAAATTTCGAATGGGAATTTAATCTTTAAATTCTAACAATGTAAAAGTAAGGTTTTGGTGGTCCAGCAGTATAAAGTATTAGCAACCAGGAATCCATGGGTTAGTGTTATAATTAACCAGTCGTATGGCTCCGCTTTGCCCGCTTTACTCTCTCCCCGAGTAAATGTTTGTCAAATGAATATTGTTTTATTACAAAGCAGACATTCTCTATAGAATATTTCACTACTCTGAAACAAAGTTACTTTATTACATTCTGAAAATTATGATGACAAACCTACGGGTATGCAGAAATCTACAAGCCTATTTAAAGAAAATTATATGCTAATATTAACCTTTGTGTATATGCTCTCTCTAGCGCTTTAAGACATATATATATTAGATAATAAAAAGACATATATTGGATTAAATAAAATATTTATTTGCCAATATTTCGGTTGGCTGAACGCCAACCTTTATCGAGACATTACATGTTTATTACAATGTATAAATACAATATAATTTATTACAAAAATGTAATGCCTCGATTAGCTACAAAAAGGAAAGTTCCTTCTAAAAAAAGCTAAGTTATGGTTAGATTTAGTCTGACCTTGTAAAAGTAAGGCAACAAGTTACCATAAATGTTCTCGTTAGATCAAGGCAGGTTTCAAATAACTACTTCCAACCTAAGCTGGTAATACAAATACTTGTTAGATTTAAGATGAAATATAGAAAGTGAAATTATCAGGCTCCCAGGTAAAACCTTATATCTGGAAACGTGATAATTCTACCTTAATATATTGGTAAAAGGAATTATTTTATTGAATATAGAAATATATGGCGACCAAGCGTGGATAAACATATATTTGTTATAAAATAAAAAGAGCTTCCAGGGCTAAGTTTCTTGTTCAACTTTTTATTTTCAAGCTTTCTGACTAAACATATATTTGTTAAATTCGATCTAACTTGTATAAATGCGGCGACAATGTAGGCATAAATATTCTGTTTAGATCTGAGGTGACATTTTAGAAACAAGACAGTCAATCTGTCATCATATGTCCAGGTTAGATATGAGCTGACCTTGTAGTTAGGCGGCCAGTCAGGCATAAATATTCTAGATAGATTGAGCTAAGTTTTTGAGAAAGAGATGAAAAAGTAGGATGCAAAATTCTGGTTATATTTAAGTTGGCTTTGTAAAAAGGAGGAGACAAAGAGGTTCCGGTAAGATGTGAGGTTGCCCACGACAAAACAGCCACTCATTGCGGCGTCGCCCCTCGGTCACGTGACCCAATCCATTGTCCACCTAGGCCTTTTTTATTATTTCCTCCAGAGAAGTACGCTCGACGCCTTCCAGTAGAAATCTATGCTTGGCCTCTCACATGATGAGGATTCTTTCTGAAACTCCTACTCTTTGAATACATTTCTTGTTGTGTATACCTTTAACCAATCCAGCATCATCACTGTGTGACAATAGTTGAACTGTAAATAAAATATTTACACTCACAAAAAAAAAAAAAATGAACCACGTTCATCACCTAATCATATTCGGCCAAATAAAGTCATTCGAATATTTTGACCAAGATGTTGATATTTAGATTATTTCCAGAGAGAGAAATCTCTTAATAGTATATACAAGTAGAGGGGTTACTTATTCTAATTATGTGAATAATTATTGAGTAAAATATTGGAATTGACTTACAAACAACTTATTTCTGTTTTGTTTTTCAAAATATGGATGTTAAATATAACTAAAGTGAGAGTGCCACATTGGTATTCTGTTGATATTTATTCATATATATATATGAGAAAATAATCGAAAAAAAAGTCAGGTGTTGATATTAAAAATAAAAAAAGGCATATCCTGACCAGGAGCACATATGCTTTTTAGATTGCAGAGCGCCATCTAGTGGAACATAAATCAACTAAACATTGATTTAGCCTGTTCCCCGATATTTGGCCAACCCAATTTTTGATCGATGTTTAGTTGATTTCTGTTCCACTAGATGGTGCTCTGCCATCTAAAAACACATGTGCTCTTGGTCAGGATATGGCTTTTTTATTTTAAATATATATTTAAATATATAAAGTTTTCAAATTAAAATATTAATTAATGCTTAAATATATTGAAACCCAGAAATGATTTATGATTCTGGCTTAAATGACTTGGAATCAAATAAGCTAATTATGATATAAAGATCGGGATAATAGTACAAAATTCGAGCTTTCTGTCATTAAAAATCTCCCTCTAGATAAAAATGCAGGAGTGTCCTTTATCTTTATTATATAGCGATATATCTCTGTATAAATTTATGTAATTAAGTTAGTTTAATTCGAATTAAAACATTATATATGGTAATCAGATTAGTGTTATATATAAAACAACGGAAATGTTTTTGAAAACAATTTTCCTGATTTTAAAACAAATATCTACCAACACTAATAATATAGGAAATTAGCATCAGCAGTGAATCATCAAGGCTGTTTCTTCTTTTTAATCTGTCACAGAGATATACACAACTATTTCATTTCTTATTCTGTACCGAAAGTTAGCGCTTGAAGCATTTCAATTGGTGATAAAATATAGTGAAATTATACATGGATATAGGTATTTTATGAGTAATGGTATTTAGTGAAATTTTGATCTCAGTTTTTTTTTTCTGTGTGTGATAAATTTATCTGGTGAAACGAAGGAGAAAGGCATTATATTGGTAATGCTAATTAGTGAAAACAATGGAGATAGGCCTTATATTGGTAATGGTAGCTAGTGAAAACAATGGAGATGAGCATTATATTGGTAATGGTAGATAGTAAAAAACAATGGAGAAAGGCATTTTATTTGTAATGCTAATTAGTGAAAACAATGGAGATAGGCCTTATATTGGTAATGGTAGCTAGTGAAAACCAATGGAGATAAGCATTATATTGGTAATGGTAACTAGTGAAAACAATGGAGATAAGCATTATATTGGTAATAGTAACTAGTGAAAACAATGGAGATAAGCATTATATTGGTAATGGTAATTAGTGAAAACAATGGAGATAAGCATTATATTGGTAATGGTAGATAGTAAAAAACAATGGAGATAGGCATTTTATTTGTAATGGTAATTAGTGAAAACAATGGAGATAGGCCTTATATTGGTAATGGTAGCTAGTGAAAACCAATGGAGATAAGCATTATATTGGTAATAGTAACTAGTGAAAACAATGGAGATAAGCATTATATTGGTAATGGTAATTAGTGAAAACAATGGAGATAAGCATTATATTGGTAATGGTAGATAGTAAAAAACAATGGAGATAGGCATTTTATTTGTAATGGTAATTAGTGAAAACAATGGAGATAGGCATTATATTGGTAATGGTAGCTAGTGAAAAACAATGGAGATAGGTATTATATTGGTAATGGTAGCTAGTAAAAAACAATGGAGATAGGCATTATATTGGTAATGGTAACTAGTGAAAAAACAATGGAGATAGGCATTATATTGGTAATGGTAACTAGTGAAATTATAAAAGTATGTTTCTATTATTATAAAAATCCAACACAATCTTTAATTCCGAAAATGTATATCTTCATCTTGAACTCAAATAAAGATTGGGACTTTTACTAAAACTAAGCCTAAAAATCCCGAATATTTGAGCAAAACAACCAGCAACTCTATCGGTCTAGTAGATGGAACTAGGAAAATTGATATTCCATATTTTCCATCCTCCATTAAGATATTGCGAAAATTTGTTTTAAAAAAAATCTCAAAAAAGGTTTTTTCCTAAATATATGCAATGTACTTTATATCATGAAAATTTTAAAAATATGTATTATACAAAGTAATATTTTTAAAATTTTATATAACAAATTTACTATCAAATAAGGCTTACAAGGGAAACTTTCTAATTCAATTAGAAGTAGAGAGTTTACGATGATGAATTATATTTCTCGAGCTAGCGGCCAAATTTATTCGAGAATCGGGCCAGAAAATTAGGTAGAATTGAACGGCTGGACCCAAGGGAAAGGGGCGTCGCTGAGCAGGGGCTCAATCCGGGGACTTCCTCCCTCGGCAGGGAAAAAGAAGAAACCTTCTTAATCTAAAGACCTTCCTTCTACAACATCGCCTCTCTGGAGGACGAGCGTACACCACTTCCATGGCTCGGCGAAGAAAAAGATAAATACTTCATTTAATAGAATACCATTTACTGGGCGTGGTATATTCTCTTTTAGGCTTCTCTCACACACTATCGTCTGCTTTTATTCTTCTTTTAAATACCTGGCATTATTATCATTTTAAATTTTATTATCACTGTAATCTCTCTCTCGTTTTTGTGTTTTAGTCTTTAGAAATTATCAAAAATTTATAATTATTATTTTAATTATATAAATATATATCTATTACATATATTTTTCTCAATAGTTTATATTTTTGATAGTTTTTGGGCTATTATTTTGAGGATATAACACATCTTTCGGCATATATTGTTTGCGACGTCTATAGGGATAAATATATATTAACGGTCGATTTAATTTTATTGCTGAATATTAGGAAGAACAATTTACTTGATTCATCAAGTTGTGACATTTTCCACCACACTGATGAGAGCAAACAGCCCGGAATGCAATTTAAAAAAAAAATTATCAAGACAAAGTTCTAGGCTAGTATTATTGGAATAAAAATGAATAAACTTTTCTTTCTTTGATAGGCAGCGCCAGTCATCAGCTTCACGAGCAATAATCTCCTTTAACTTCATTTTACTACTTGATCTGGTATATCTTCCCCTTTACTCTATTTTTTATATAAATAAAATAAATGATTTTTCAAATGACATTTTTATTTTTCGACTTTTTAAAATTCTAATTAAAAATATTTATACTTTATACAATAAAGAAATTATGTACCAATAACGATATTTTATAGAACTCCTCAGGAAATATTATGAAGTTTATTTTGAATTCTACCGTATTTTCCTATAGTTACATTCCATTATTAATCAGCCATAACGTAATAAATTAATCAAGAGCATTAAACAAATGTAGACAGATTGAGAAATTATTCGAATGACAATGAAAATTGGCATGAATCCTTCTAGAGCTACAATGACATCATCTTGTCTATAAAAAAGCAGGACCGAAAAAAAGCCTAAATGAGAGCCACCAAAAACATCAACTTTTATTATTCAAATTCAGAGAATTTTTATCACTTCAAACATCTGCTATTTACTTTTTTGGCATGGTCATTTGGAATAGACATTTTTTGACAAAGAAAAATATATTTTCTAGTTTTTATATAAAATAGGAATTCGTGTAGTTCTCATTTTAATAAGTAATTTATGTTCTAAATAAATAATTTCCCCTAAATAGTCCTCGTCATCATTATATATTACCGGAATTTTGGTTTATTTTAATTGGAATTCTGACCACCCACGTCGTTTTATGATATCCTTAGAAATTGTGTGCCCATAAATTTAAGATTTTTATTACATTTTGTTAATAAATTGTAGATATTCATAAAGTATGTTTGGCCATAAATTGTAACCTTGTGAAAGGTCTTTTCAGGTTTCTAGAGACTGGCCATTTCTCTGACGATGGTGAATTGGTTTCTACAATCTATGTTTAAGTTAGATCATTTGACCTTTGACAAAATTATTCACCCCGCTAGCCATATCTTAGTCCGCGTAGGAATGTTGAATGCTCATCCCTGCTATAGTATAGAACTTCACTCTTCTCATAACCTTTATATTCCATTGCGAAGTGTGGTTTGTAAATATTGTCGATCGTGTTTCAAAGTTGATTGTCGTTCGAATTTCATCTGTTTCTTTTATTTTTTCAAACATATACAATTAGAGAATGATACCAAGATTATTTCTTCAGACGTTTTTATGTTTTACACATATTTGACTATATATCTATAAAAGTTTATATACTAAAAAATTGGTTTTTTAAATATAACTATCTCTAATATAAATATTTTTAAAGCGAATTTAAAAAATAAAATGTTTTAGATATAATATAACTAGGCTCGTAATATATGAACATCTAGTTAACATTATATACTTTTGATTAACTTGATAATTAACATGATATGTTTGATAAACTTGATAACAAATTGACATTATATACGTTTGATAAACTTGATATTTGAAATTATATAACTTTTATAAACTTGATAGTTGGCATGATATGTTCAATAAACTTGATAATTACATTATATACGTTTGATAAACCTGATAGTTAATATTATATACGTTTGACAATCCCTTTAGTTGACATAGCATATGTTTTATAAACGTGATAGTTGACATTGTATATGTTTAATAAATTTGAATGTTGACATGGTATACGTTTAATAAATTTTAATATTGACATGGTATACGTTTAATAAATTTGAATGTTGACATGGTATACGTTTAATAAATTTGAATGTTGACATGGTATACGTTTAATAAATTTGAATGTTGACATGGTATACGTTTAATATATTCGATAGTTCACATTGTATACCTTTGATAAACTTGATAGTTGACATTGTATACGTTTGACAATCTTGTTAGTCGACATTATATACCTTTGATAAGCTTGTAAGTTAACATTGTATTTGTTTGATAAAAAAATACCTATTAGTGAAATGTAGACCACTTCTCATTGTCATTTTGTTACAAATTGTAATTGTAATAATTTATAAAAATATAATTTTAAAAAATGTCATTTGTAAAAATATATTAATATAGTATTATTAAGGAAATAATATGTATGTGTGTAATGAATATTCCAAATCTCAACCAAATTTTATTTCTTCATTTTTTCAACTCTTATGAGATATCTTCAGAAAAGCACTGAAACGACGGGAAAAGAATAAAAAATATTTCTTCATTGTGTAATCACTCATTATACAGCTCATTCAAACTTGTAATAAAATAGTCGAAACTAGTCTATAATCAAAATTTTTCACAGCATTAGGCTGACTTATATATCAAAGCATTTGCAAGAAGCGCGGCGCAGACAAACACACCTCTTTAGTATATTAATTATCTATATAGATAATACCGTAACAGAGTTTTCCATTGTAAAGTCGTGAGCTATCTCCTCCGAAGATTCTGAACTACACATAACGATCTATATACCAAAATTTTCGTTATTTTTTTCTTCGTATGATAGGCCTGTTTTTATTTTCCTAATGTTAACAGTTATTTTTATTTTTTAATTTAATCTATTTTACAATCGTAGATTTTTTGCATTTATCATCATCAATTCTTTTGTTTACAATTGCGTACTTTTATAGAGAGAAATAAAGAAATACATAATTGATTAGATACAAAAGTGTGAACCAGAAAGTCGATTTTTAAAAATGTTATTATTTAATATAAACTTATTTTAATTTAATTTTGAAATGAAAAGGTAGTGTAAAAGTGTATATGAGGTTAGATTCAAATAGGTTAAATTATGTTAGTTTAATCGCTAAATAAGGTTAGTTTTAGATAAGTTGAATTAGGTTAGTTTCAGATAATTAAAAAAAATAATGTTCGTTTTTAGAAAAATAATTCGAAATAGTAAGTATATATATTAATATAAAAGATCGAAATGTAAAAATCACTATGTCCAAAATCTTCGCTTTAACTCGTGTAAAACGGCTCGAAGGTACGGCGGTGTCAACGTACAGCGCCGCCTACCAAAGTTAACCTTTTCTGGGAACTCACCAGGTTATATTATTTTTCGATTTGTAGATTGAATTATTACTTTTAATCTATCTTTTATAGTGTCTTCAATAGTGTGTGACGTTTCAGCAACAGCATCAGACAGAAGAATAAATGAACTAAAGAATAAAATCTCATTTTTTCTTTTGTCTGATGATGGTGGCATTTGAATTAGGTCTTATTTTTTTTTTATTAATTTGTTATAGTTTTTCATTTGAATTTAGCTCCATTTTTGTGTCTTATTTCTTCTTTATATTGAAACTTAGAATTAAGCTTTGCTTTTTTATATACATGTTTATTACACATTTAGCAATATATATACCAAAATATTTTTTTGAATACTTACCTCTTTTAGTGAATTTTTGTCAGGGGGGCTACAAAAGTGCCGTACTTATGCAGTATTTTGATGCTTTTCCTGTGAAAAGGATAATGAAATTTAAAATTAAGCTTTGCTTTTTTATATACATGTTATTTACACATTTAGCAATATATACACAGAAATATTTTTGGAATATTTAACTTTTTTGGTGAATTTTTGTCAGGGAAGCTATGGACTGCCGTAATCATGCATTATGTTGATGTTCTTCTCATAAAAAAAATATTTGGGTTTGGAATTGGGCTTTGCTTTTTTGTATACATGTTTTTTACATATTTAGCAATTTACACACAGAAAAATTTTGGAATATTTAACTTTCTTGGTGAATTTTTGTCAGGGAAGCTATGGACTGCCGTAATCATGCGGCTGCAAAAGTGCCGTACTTATGCAGTATTTTGATGCTTTTCCTGTGGAAAGGATAATGAAATTTAAAATTAAGCTTTGCTTTTTTATATACATGTTATTTACACATTTAGCAATATATACACAGAAATATTTTTGGAATATTTAACTTTTTTGGTGAATTTTTGTCAGGGAAGCTATGGACTGCCGTAATCATGCATTATGTTGATGTTCTTCTCATAAAAAAAATATTTGGGTTTGGAATTGGGCTTTGCATTTTTTGTATACATGTTTTTTACATATTTAGCAATTTACACACAGAAAAATTTTTGAATATTTAACTTTCTTGGTGAATTTTTGTCAGGGAAGCTATGGACTGCCGTAATCATGCGGCTGCAAAAGTGCCGTACTTATGCAGTATTTTGATGCTTTTCCTGTGGAAAGGATAATGAAATTTAAAATTAAGCTTTGCTTTTTTATATACATGTTATTTACACATTTAGCAATATATACACAGAAATATTTTTGGAATATTTAACTTTTTTGGTGAATTTTTGTCAGGGAAGCTATGAACTGCCGTAATCATGCATTATGTTGATGTTCTTCTCATAAAAAAAATATTTGGGTTTGGAATTGGGCTTTGCTTTTTTGTATACATGTTTTTTTTACATATTTAGCAATTTACACACAGAAAAGTTTTGGAATATTTAACTTTCTTGGTGAATTTTTGTCAGGGAAGCTATGGACTGCCGTAATCATGCAATATGTTGATGTTCTTCTCATAAAAAAAAATATTTGGGTTTAGAATTGGGCTTTGCTTTTTTATATACATACTAACAACAGAACTACACTACTTTAAGAACATGAGAGCACATGCACTGTATCACCATACGTGTACCATTTTCAAAGACCCTGCTTAGGATTAAAACTTCTCAGACAATAACAATAGTACCAACCTAGAGGTTAACTGGTGTGGATGCATTCCTCTGGGAGTGAGACTATTGAGAAATTCAGTAGGGAGTTATTTTGCTTCTCCGCATTCTAACACTCCAACTGTTAACACTGTGGAAACACTGACTCATGTTTGGTAAGCAATTTCAGGGAAGAAACTATAGACATTGGATTAAATAAATTATTAATTAAATTGCATTAAATAAAAATTATTAGATTTAAATAAATATTATTAGAGTGAAAAAAAAAAGACAGAAATTAACAAATTAGAAAATAAAATTTCGAAAAATGCAACTATATTGCAGATAAGATAAGAGGATCTTATTAAAAAATACATAAACAAACTGTAATTCGACACTCGATAATTCGACACTTTCGATAATTCGACTATTTTAAAAATCAAACTTACAAGGTTGATTGTTGTTTAAATACAACTTTGCTTTTGCATGCATAAACACAGGCTCTTGTAGCAAGAACCCAAATATTATTTATAGTCATAGCAAAAGCCAACTAAGTGAAAACTGATGCCTCTTCAGAATGAATGGAAGACTGAAATCTGAAGGAGCAGAAGATATGGGTCATTTATACTTTCACCAATGCCTTTAGGATCTTTGCGATGGAACGCGTATGGTGTTTCAGCGCATGTGCTCTTATGTCCTTGAAGCACATATACTGACAGTGCCCAAAGTTGAACACACTGTATAGTGTCTGAAATATCTTTGGCCCCTTCGGATACCAACATTCGCTTCATTCTAGAGAGGCGTTAGTTTTCATGTCATATTTGTAATATAGTTTTGTTGTTTGCAATTTTCTTTTTTTTTCCTTTCAAATATGTATCCACTCTGAAATATAGTTTGTAAATTTTTATTCCAATTTATTTTCTTATATATATATGTATTTTTTTTTCATTTCCAAAATATTTATTTATACTTTCACCAATGCCTTTAGGATCTTTGCGATGGCACACGTATGGTGTTTCAGCGCATGTGCTCTCATGTCCTTGAAGCACATATACTGACAGTGCCCAAAGTTGAACACACTGTATAGTGTCTGAAATATCTTTGGCCCCTTCGGATACCAACCTTCGCTTCATTCTAGAGAGGCGTTAGTTTTCACTAAGGTTGGCTTTTGCTATGACTATAAATAAGGCTCAAGGCCAAACCTTGGCTACAAGAGCCTGTGTTTACGCACGGACAACTTTATATGTGGCTTTTTCAAGTGTGCGAACATTGGATAGCATACATGTAAAGATGACCCATATCTTCTGCTCCTTCAGATTTCAGTCTTCCATTCATTCTGAAGAGGCATCAGTTTTCACTAAAGTTGGCTTTTGCTATGACTATAAATAATATTTGGGTTCTTGCTACAAGAGCCTGTGTTTATGCATGCAAAATCAAAGTTGTATTTAAACAACAATCAACCTTGTAAATTTGATTTTTAAAATGGTCGAATTATCGAAAGTGTCGAATTATCGAAAGTGTCGAATTATCGATAGTGTCGAATTACAGTTTGTTTATTTATTTTTTAATAAGGTCCTCTTATCTTATCTGCAATATAGTTGTATTTTTCGAAATTTTATTTTCTAATTTGTTAATTTTTTCTTTTTTTTTCACTCTAATAATATTTATTTAAATCTAATAATTTTTATTTAATGCAATTTGATTAATAATTTATTTAATCCAATGTCTATAGTTTCTTCCCTGAAATTGCTTACCAAACATGAGTCAGTGTTTCCACAGTGTTAACAGTTGGAGTGTTAGAATGCGGAGAAGCAAAATAACTCCCTACTGAATTTCTCAATAGTCTTACTCCGAGAGGAATGCATCCACACCAGTTAACCTCTAGGTTGGTACTATTGTTATGCTTCTGAGAAGTTTTAATCCTAAGCAGGGTCTTTGAAAATGGTACACGTATGGTGATACAGTGCATGTGCTCTCGTGTCCTTAAAGAAGTGTAGTTCTGTTGTTTGCAATTTCATTTTCGGATTTGTTAAAATTTTTCTTCTATAGTTTCTCACCTGCGGGTCCTTCGGGTAAACCCGGGGCGTTGCCCGGGTCACTCGGCTAGTTTAAAATATATAAGAATTTTTAAAATTTGAATTAAAATTGTTAAATAAAAAATTATAGCGACAATCGTGTTTTTCATTTGTAATGATTCCATATGCAAATTTTATTCTTAAAGAAAAAATGCAGCATATATGTAGATATGTATTAGTTTTCTAATAGAAAATTAATTATGTAAAATGATTGGATGTATATAGAGTGTAAGAGGAGAGCGAAAGTATCTTTTTTATAGAAATAAATAGTTTATACCTTATAGTGTTCGTCAAGTGCTATTTTTGTTAGGTAGAGAACATCATTATACTGATTTTTTTTAAAAAATATGATGTAATGTGATTTGATGAATAAAATAAAACAGATTTTCTTTTTAAACGAGAAGCTGCCGAAATTTTTTATTTTATTATTATGAAGAATGATATAGACGAGCATATGTAAATATATAATTCCTTGGTAAAAGCCCATAGAAATAATTTGTAATGATGCTGGATCACATGCAAGTAGCAAGCATTTTAGTATTTCACATATTTTCATGGTCAGAATGCAATAGTTTGGAAAATACTTCAACTCACTTTTTAAAAATTTGCCATTCAGCAAATTAGTGTCCTACACAATTTTTTGTTGGTTATTAGAAAAATCGGATTAACATTCATTAGGATTTATTATTTCTTCCCACACCCCATTTATTTTTTAAATCCAAAATAAAAATAAATAAAATTTTTAAGTAAGGACGCATTTATTCATTTCCGCCACACTAAAAATGTTTTAGAAATAAAATCCATAAAGATTAACTTTAGAACTTAATAATATAAAGGTTTTTAAAAGACAAAAATATATTAAAATAATAAATTAAGAAATGTATTCGGCATATTTAAAAATAATATTTGATGGTTTTTTTAGGAGAGGGAAGAAAAAAAGGGAAACTTTATCGAAATTATTGATTTTTATTCAGGGGAATGGCACCGCGAGATATTCATGATCGTTTCTTGAGAAGCATTCTTTATGCTGAGTGAATTCCATTAGTGTTGGCGTCACGGAGCCTCATGCTTCTGGCCAATTAGATTTCTGTTTTCCGCAAACAAAAGCCGCTTCCCACCGAGAGATGGCGTGCGTGGAATTGATTTAATAGCCACAATCGATAATGGCTTTCTCCTTCCCGAAATTAATGTAAATACTTTGAAGGCTAAAACCGTCTTTTTCAATTAAAATTATTTTCATTTTCCCATACACACACAAATAATATATTCCGAAATATTTAATAGAAGAAAGTGTCTCTCATTTTTTGTTACATAATTCATCTTTTACCTTTTGCATATATTAATAACAAAGGGATAATTTCGCATACTTTTTCTGATATTTTATAATCTAGTATTTCTTTAAGGATAAAAAAAGTGAAAATGTCGGAGCGAAATACTCAATTGTTATTATCCATCGTTTATTAAAACATACTAAACTAATTAAAACAATAATGCATAGTCATAGATATTTACTTTTTAATAAAAATAAATTGATGACTATATATATATATATTAGATAATAATAAGGCATATATTGGATATAATAAAAGATTTATTTTGCCAATATTTCGGCTGGGGTAACGCCAACCTTTATCGAAGCATTACATCTTTGTATACACAAACTCAGCGCCGCATAGTCTTATAATATCACAGTTGATATCATTTAAAATACAAAGTAGGTGGGGTATATAATAAGACTATGCGGCGCTAAGTTTGTATATACAAAGATGTAATGCCTCGATAAAGGTTGGCGTTCAGCCAGCCGAAATATTGGCAAAATAAATCTTTTGCACAGTTTGTATATATATCTTATTTTGTTTTTGTTTTCTATGGTTAGCTGTTATATATTTAAATTGTTTAATTCTCAGTTGCTTAGTTATCTTAATTTACCTTTAATTTTTGTTTTTATTTTTATTTTACCTGTAGAAGGGCATTGCCCGAAAGCTTGTAATGTTTTACAATTAAAAGAAACTCATCTTCTGAAACTTCTTACTTGACATATCTTACTGGAAGAGTCTTTGACCTATAAATCTTTTATTAAATCCAATATATGCCTTTTTATTATCTAATGAATTAAATATGAATTGTTCTATTTTCAAAACGATATATATATATATATATATATAATCCAACATAAAGTTACGGAAGGATGATATCATGCATTATAAAAAGAAGCACCTCTCCCTTCATGCATCAAAACGATGCACTTGTTCATCACCCTAGGGTAAAACCTATAATTAGTGATAATGAAGAATGATCCACATCAACAGTTTTGGAAGATTCAGCCAAAAGGCCAACATGTATACCATGGTTTCGGGCTTTGGCCCTCATCAGTACAGATGTAGCTATGAATTCATAACCCCTCTTATGGTACATATATATTATTGTTATGGTTTTTGGTCTCTCTGTTTCTCCCTGATTATAAAGTTAACTCAATTATATTCAATAAATGTCCAAACTTAGGAGGACGTTAGAGATGTCCTAAAAGATGCTGTCGTCGCTGACTATCCTACAACGGATTGTCAATTACAACTTATACCTTTCATCTATGAATCATATTATCTGCCACTGAAGTAGAGAAAAATACTTTGAATTTAGCAAAAATCCTCAAATTTTATCCTAATCTATAGTAAATTCTAATGGGATCAGTAAAATATGCGTTTCACTAATCACATTTCTAGTTTTATTTATATTTTGAATTTATTTCCTTATAAAGCCTGTTTTTTATTAGTGCAGAATTCAAAGAAGTTCACTCTAGTGGTGACATTATTCTATATGATAAAATAATACAAATGTGAAATTGTATTAAAATCAAGAGAGGTGGTTAATATTCTTTAAAATTTCTGATCGGTTAACTTAAAAGGTATTTATCCTGTATTCTGAAAAAGTAAAATATCAACGCTATTAGTTTATGGAGCAACGACAGATAGCGCAAGTATTCGGCAAATTTCAATAGCAAGATATGGAGATACCTTTTTCTTAATAGTTCTATTATCAATATATGTTTTAGATCGTTAAGTCTCTAGCCTTTCAGCAGCTATAAACTTACATAAACAGTTTCTGTTTTGAAGCATAGAGCATATATGGGTAGGTTTACTCAGTGCTTAACGTTGTTTATGTGCGAGATGTTTTAATCAAATGCTTTTCTCATCGCGATTTGTATAAACGGCGCTATTACGCTATGTTCAATGAGAAAAATAGCCCTCAGAAATTTATAGCAGCAAATACATGACGTTGACGCTGCTGGATTTCTAGGTAGACTTTCTCTCAGAGATTATAATCTCATATCAATAAGGTCAAGTTGAGAAAAAGGTTCCCATGCTTTCTTTTGTTTTATATTCCAAGATTTTTAAAAAATCAACAGCATTGTTCAGACAGGATGAGGACACAGACCATTGACATGAGAGAACCAGTCACCTCCCCTTTTCTTGAAGCCCAAACTGCAAATCGTTTCCCGACAAGTATATTTTATAACACAATAATATTCTCTATATTTATTTTGTTTTTAAAATTATATAAATATATTGTTAATTAAACTACACACACAACATAAACATATAGAGAAATATTATAAATAATTATAGAATATAATCGATGCATTTCGTATTATAATAAAATTCAGTAAAAAACAATAATTAAGGAGAGAATTTTTTTGAAAAGGAAGGAGAATATCATTTAGAAATAGAAAATGTCCTGGCAAAATGCCAGCTATGAGCACAATTTACATAGGCGAATATTCCATCTAGTTCAAAATTTAATTAAATCTAGAAATTTGGTAATTAGCAGCTATAGCATCTGTGGGAAACGGTCAATAAAATTGCTTACATTTGTCGTCTGCACAAGTCGGTTACCTCGTCCAGTCACGTTTCCTAGCTGGTGAAGTAACTGTTTGCTATAGCATGCACTTATAGCATAGGTCACACACTAATTATGTGAACAAATACAATTCAGTATAACGAAATATTTTCACGGTTATAGAGATATTAGTATAATTTTGTGAGTGAGAAAGCTTAAGAGGAAAAGTGTGTGTGACTCGATCTTGTATGATTCTAAGGCCTTTAATCATTACGGTACGAATCATTCTGGAAGATACTCGTCACGTTTTTCTCTTATGGCTCTCTTAAGATAGTGTTCCGCGACTCATTTCTAGTTAAGTGCGAGTGAAATATTTAAAAATAAGGTTAATAATTTACCAGCGATTACCATATAGATTACACCACTCTCCCGAATTATTGATAGACGCTCTCATGTAAAGTAATGGACTAATAATTGCTTGTAAATTATGATTTTATGTTATGTATATTTTATTCAGATGTGTAAAATTTTCGGGACACATTAAATAATTATATGATTAAATAATTAATTGGTTTAATAATCACCTAACACATCTCTCGCTCAATATTTAAAAACCCATAGTCGACCAGTCATTACCATGATTACATTTTATTATTAAACCTTGCGTCAAAGTTAATGATTACATTTAGTGATTCTATTTTAGAAGATTCTATAGATAGGGGAGGTGTATTGAAACCTTTATAAATGGGTTCAACTGAATTGTTGAAATATTTATTATTCAAGTGAATTAAATGGAAGTATATAAACAAAATATTTAGAGTTCACAAAGTTAAACTAGAATGTAAAAAAACCATTTCATAGAAATATTTCTTAAATAATTGTAAATGGTGATTTTGAAAATTAAAATTAAGATGTATATGAAAATTATATTTCGTATAGTGAAATTTTCAAAAGATCCAATATATTTGTCTTTGTCCTATATCCATATAGTTAATCATTCTCTTTTTATTTTGGCATAAACCCGTACCCATCTCTTGATTCATCAAAAAGCCTCAAGACCCTTTTGGTTGTTGAGAGGTACAACCTGTATCACAATGACCTAAGCTGACCTAAGATGTAAATGTTTAAAATTACCCTGAGTGTAAAATACCTTTATATTAATTCTTAAATAGGGTATTCATTGAGCTAGTTGCATCTGGAAAGGCCTTTTATAAAACTCACGAGAAATAGGACGGCCGGTTTAGTTCAGGAATGACATGGCAGAACCGGACACCTCTGAAACCACTAGGTTTGCTGCCTGATAATATTTCCACTGGTTAGCGCATACCTTTTGTCTATTTACCTAATAGATACAAGTATGTGTATAATATTGATATGCAATCGTGTCATATGCTGTTTGTAGGTTATATATATAATCTCTATCACATTTATTCTCAATCCAATATATGCCTTTTTATGATCTAATTTCTAGATATACAGCGATAATTCAGCCACTATATATCCCCACCAGAAATACAATTTTGCACTGATGTAGTAAAAGTGCCTCATGATTAGCCACTTTTAAAATGTTTACTCATTTTTGATGAAGTGATTTCATTGCCAAAAATAAGGTTTTTATCATTATGAAGTGCGATTAATATTTTAGATAATATATTAATGAAATTATTAAAAACTTAAAATGTTTCTACGAATATATATATATATATATATATATATTCTCAAAGTAGATAATCAGTTCTGGGCTTTGTATACATTTTTAAATGTTAAATTAACAATAGGATATAACATACTGGCGTGATCATATATTTATATATATGGACATTTTGCCGGAAGGAAATTGATCTAAAGAGGCATGGGTCGCCTCTACCGTCAATATAGACGTCTAAAAGTCCGCCCTAGACTTACGAAGGCCATTAGCCCGAAACCATAGTCTCTAGGTGGGCGCTTTTCAGTTTGCCAAAGCTGGTGTTGTGGCTTTATCACCGACCCGAGGCCGCTAGTTGCGGCGACGGTCAATAGATGGCGTCTGTTTTTAGACATCTATTTTGACGGGAGAGGCGACCCATGTCTCTCTATATATATATATATTTACCCGTAGGTATATCATTACTATATACCATGCAGTGTAACTTGGTGCATAGAACTACTGCCTTAGCACGCAGACACTTAGCTTAGTTGCGAGCCATCTTCAATCTTATCTTGGCGTCCCGAGTAAATGTACCATTGGACAAGTTATTGGAAATTTGAATTATTTATGACGCGTGTATGATTCTCACAAATGATTCAATTTTCTACTGCCCTTACTACAATGATAAAATAATAGAAGGCCTGACTCATCGGTGGTAAATTCTCCCTAGTTGTTTCACCTGTTTACCATACATAGGACAAGTGTTTTTGGCTATGACATCCTAATGAAATCCCCCGAGATGGGATATTTGGTAAGAAGAGAATGATAACCAAGAAAACCAGAGCGACTGTAAATATTTCAAAGGATGATTGAGAAGTTAATAAATGTTGCAGGCTGCGTCAAAGTCAATTTGGACCGAGATAGGATGCTGCAAGAAGTTTAACAGGGTTAGAAGTTTGGGTGTCTATCGACCCTGCGCTGACACCGCCCCGTTCATTCTATCAACTTTATCCCTAACTATTACATCCCGTATAACCTCCTTATTTGATGGTTGGGTGTTACTCGAGTTACACATCCCCTGCTTACTCACTCTTCTCTTTAGCTTAATATTTCCAATTCTTTTTAAATAATAGGTTTTTAGTCAAAATCTCTCTTAAGATATATAAATCATGGCACAACCTAAATCAACGTTTAGTTTATTTGTTGGACTACTTCAATGATATATGACTCAAGCTTTACAAGCTTGATACCTTAATATGATTGCAGGAGATAAGAAAAAAGAAGAAGAAGATATATGACGTGTTTTTAGTAAAATAAATTAAATGCGATAGCAAATTCCAACTACGACAATATATATAGGTAGAAAATTGTACTGATATATGAGATTGCACATGTATTTACATTCAGATCAAAGAGATATATTCTCACATGCTTTGTGTATTGAGAGATAAATTCAAAAGGATCTCAGTTTATTTGCGTTGTTCGGCCCGCTAGATTGGCATCTGAGATCAAATAGAACACGATGTAGTTTTCAATCCAATTAACTATGCCGTTGGCTCCAACGCTACGTCTCCGTATGCACATGTATACAGATAATTACTACATAGTGATATGCCTCAATTTTTATTCATTTTACACGTGTGTTATTACGAAATTTCTTCATAAGAGAAGGTGGGATCCTCTTATGAAACATATATATATATATTTTGGTTTGCAATTTTTCAGATATTTGAGACTTCAAGATATTGCCACGTGGAAAATTAGAGAAGACAAAAACTTCAGGAGTGGACAGAAATGTATTTCAGGGAAGGACAAACTAAGAATGATAAACAAAAGATAAGCCACGAGGGAAATTTACAGAGTAGCAAAATATAAACATAAAAATATCCACTCTGTTAATAAAAATAATAAAATTAATAAATACTTTTTTGTTACAATATATATATATATATATAAACAATAGAAAAAATAAAAAATAAAAGGGTCAGGTGTTGATATTAAAATTAAAGAAGGCATATCCTGACCAGGAGCATATGTCTTTTTTAGAGCGCCATCTATTGGAACAGAAATCAACTAAACATTGATTTAACCTGTTCCCTGATATTTGGCCAACCCAATTCAGGTCAGTATATGCCTTATTTATTTTTAATATATATATATATATATATTTAGAAAAAGGCATCTTCTTATCGTGCAACTGAGAGTTGCTGATGGCTTGCGCCATCTGTCGGAATAAATATAAAATATTCTGTTGATTTTCAATTATTCCAGAATTGACCAAATACCCATTCTTGATTAATCAAGAAAAGCTAACCACGTACGCGTTTCATGCTGTTAGCCCTCGTCAGCGTGGTGCAATCTGTACCTCAAAGATCGAAAAACTAGTCATTCAGACATCCTGAAAAATCATGAAACGGGTAGTTTTATTTATTCCGATAGATGGCGCAAGTCTTTAGCAACTCTCAGTTGCACGATAAGGAGATGCCTTTTTCTTAATCTATCTACTCAGTACGATTTCCCATTTTTACTATTTTTTCATATATATATATATAAATATTAGAATTATATTTCAAAAAATATTTTTTCAGAAATAATAATTTTTCCATCAAACAGAATTATACCTCTTTCGTTTTCAAATAACCTCAAATTGTATTTATATAAAGTAGTAATTTAAATTTCTAAGAATACAATTAAATTTTATGGCTCGAGCTTTAAGCTAATCAAACATTTCATGGAATATTGATGGAGAGGGCAAATTATTTCTATTTAAAATACCAATTGATTTGAAACATCAATGGAAATTAAGGATAAAACCCAACCACTTAATGCATGCTTTAGTAAGAATTGTTAAATTATTAACTATTTCTTTTTTTAGAAAAGACTAGGAAAATTGTTTCAAATTTAACAAATAAAAAGATATTTTAAAAAGAACTTTCTAAAATCAATCAACAAATTAAAAACCCAATTAAAGCTTTTATTGGCCTCCTCAACTTAATTAAATAAATTAGTCGATTCAGAAATGCCTCTTTATATACTTCTCTTTCCCCAAACATAAGGTTCACAGAAGAACAGTTGAAGTCTGGCTAACGAAATAATTAAAATAAATAAAAACACAAGATTTTCTCTCTAAAATAAATCAAATAATCTTTAAATACTTTAAAATTTCAACATTTATTCAAAATGAACCTTTGATAGTTGACCTTTGAAAGCAATTTTCACAAGGGTTTGGCAATAATGTTTAAATTAATTATCTCGTCTGTATTTTTCGTACAGATCAACAATATATAATATTTATGAAAATTAGAAACTATTATAGACGGGTATGATTCTTTTTTTAAAATTATTTAAACAATATCTACTGCCCTTACTGCAATGGAAAAATTAATGGGAGGGCCTGGCTCATCAGTGGTGAACCCACCCAGCGGTTTCGCCAGTATAATAATAAAAAAAGAGAATCATATGCGTCTATAATAGTTTAGAATTTTCATAACAGATGGTGCGCTAATGCATCATAAAATAGAGGTAATTTATAATACTAAAATATATAATATTAAGTTTTTATAACTATTTATTTTTTATTAATCGTTTATAAATGAGGGCGATTCTAAAATGAGTAATTTATAAGGAGATTTATAAGGAGATCTAAAAGAAGATTTTTAATATAAATTATATCATGTTTTATAAAGAAATCGTTGTACGTGATATATATCGTTACATGTATTGACATATTTAATTTAAAAGACATATATTGGATAAAAAATATTTACCAATATTTCAGTTGACTTTTTGACACAATCAATATGGAATCAAGGGTTTGGTTTCTTTTATCATTTCATTTATTTCTCGAACTTTCTGGTTAACATGCCCCTCAATACAGAGATACAAAGGTAGTACTTCTGGATCTCTGTATTGAGGGGCATGGTAATCCGAAAGCTCGAGAAATAAATGAAAATAGAAAAGAAACCAAATCCTTGATTCCTTTTTGATTGTGTCAAAATGTAAAAGCATTTACAAATCACAAATAGACAGAATTATCCAAAGGACACAATATTCACAAATATACAAGGGAAATGATGTATCAAATACAATTTAAAGTTTAATCTTAAATAGATTAACATCCTATATGATTGAAAACGAGAATTTTATATAAAAAAAACTAATAAATTCCATTGGAACGCTTTTATTTAGAAATTAATTCTTTTTGTATTGTTTTAATTGAATAATTCTCTAATATATAGCATATTTTCATTCAAAAATATTCCTTAAAACTTTTTTTTAATCTGTAAATTGCTTTTCTCGAATACACACAGTACTTTACCATTTGATTTCATTTAACTAAATTTGCATACCAACCCTTTGTACATATATCAATTGTGTTGATATATATATTTTATCTTTTCATCTAACTAACTTGCATACTAATTCTGTACGTATTTAAATATATTTCTTTTCTTTCAAAATTTTTGTTTATGTTTAAAGTGCAAGTGTCCCTAGGGGGACATAGCGCTCTAAGTCTAAATAAAGAAATAAAAGCAGGGAAGAATCTTTATTTCAGTTGATTGAGCGCCAACCTTTTTAAAAATAAAAAACGTATTTATGGATTTCTCTATTTTCAAAATGTATTGAAATATACGAGTTTCGGTCTTTCTACCATAGTAAGCGCATTAAAAAACTTTCCTGACTTGGGATAATGTTTGGGAAGGTTTACCGGCTGTAATTTTGCTTGACGAGAATTCCTGATTGTAAATATGCAAATACTATATTGGTGTAAAATATTGGTTGGGATTTAAATTTATGTAACATTGTTATTATGTCAAGGAAATACGACAATAAATTTGAATTGTTTCACTACCTATATTTGAGATTTTCGTTTCCAACATCAGGTAGCCATTCTTCTGATAACCTGAAAGTGTCTCAGCAGAAGTGTTCAGACTGAAGTAGATCCAAGGATGGAATTTTAATGTTTAAGTAGCTCAGTCATTTTGAATAAACGAATAAATTATAAATGAAAAAATGGGCTTTCGGAGTATCTCGTTATTCGATATCTATTATGAATTATGATGAGATTTCAAACATTTTTTGTCACAGTTCATAATGGATGTAGATTAAGGAGACTTCCAAAGTTCATCTTTTTGATTTATAATCCTGAAAAATATCTTAAAGCAAATGAAAATACTATCTCTTTAATAACGATAATAATATATTGTTTCGGTTTTGTGCGTTTTATCAAATGTAATGCCGTTTTTTTCTCTTCCATTTTGAATCATGGAGTTTTGAACTTCAAACCTAATTTTAAATCTTATTATTTTTATGAATAAAATATCAATTAAAAAATTTTGAGAAAACTATAAGGTCAAGTTTAGTTTCGCAAAAAGAGTTTGATGAAACTTTTTTTACGAATTTTGAAACGAGAGAAAAATGTGTTGTTTGAGGAGATTAACGACGGCCTGGAGAGAGAATGGTGACAGAGCCGAGGACAATGGACAATGCCGGAGATAATGACAACATCGGCCAAACATGAAAATCCCCGAGCGACATGGTCAGCGAGAGGAAATGATTTGACTCTGAATAGACTTTATTAAATAGACACACATTGTCTATTTGTTCTCGATTCCTGCTAGTGGCACTCTCACTTTTCTATTCATGACAAAGTTGAACAACACTAATCAAAATTCTGTGATTTTTTGGCATCAAAAGTATATATTAAGAAAACAATATTTTCTGTAAACACAATAACCTTCAAAGTTTTTTTTTTCAAATTAAGATATGATGATAAACAGGAAGTATTGTGTTTTTCAAAGATAATTGCTTTAATTGCATTAAATTGATACAATTTTCAAGACACCTGCGTCAGCAAGTCAATCGTCAGAGAAAACCCCTCAGGGCAAGAAAAAAAAAAACGATGCAGAAGATTACCCGTGGTTCTTCTGCGAAACAATGGTCCCGGGGTCCATATTTAATTTTTGCAGACGACGTTTTTGTCCTTCTTAATTTACCTATCATTAGTTCTAAATTTTTGAAGCTTTTTAAAAATTGCCAAAATTTTTCATTGGTATTATTTTTTATAGCTCAATTATATGTGTGGCCTAAAGGACATTAATATACATATATATAGGGTAATAAATAATTATTTTTATATTAAGCTGTTATATAGTCTAATGAACGCTCGAACATGCCAATATTTAATTTCTTTTTTCTCTTATTTTTACAAATATAGCCACATTTTATAAAATTACAAAATATTTTCTCACAATGAGTTTCTTTTTATTTCAAAACGCTAGCTTTCAAGCGTCAATCGCTCTTCAACGGGCTTAATAAAACATCGAATATATCTCACAAGAAATATTTACAAAAACATATTTATTGTGGGATATAGTCGATGTTTTATTAAGCCCGATGAAGAGCGATTGACGCTTGAAAGCTAGCGTTTTGAAATAAGAAGAAACTCATTGTGAGAAAATATTTTGTAATTTTAAAACGTTTTTCACCATTTCATCACGAAAAGCCACATTTAATTGTCATATATTTGATTATTTTACCGTAGAAGAGCACATTTTCTTGAAAGCTTGCATTACTTCAAAAATAAAAAGAAACGCTTTTTAAAACCCAAAAATCAATTTTCTTTATTTAATAAATAAATAAATGAGAAATAAGTTTATTTTCAGACAACCTGTGAATTTTGGTTTCTAATTTTGTTTTCCCTTTAGTGTTTTATTTTTTTTTCTAGTTAATTCATGAATTAATACTTTTATATATAAAATGAAAGAGGATTTAAAAGCACGAATGTTTATTTTATACATGATACAAACATCTACTGTCCTTACTGCAAATATTTGAATGTAATTCTACTGTCCTATAAGCTTATGTTCATAGTTTTCTTGAAAACCATTTCTGAGATTCCACCTAGATGTTTGTATCATGTATAAAAGAAACATTCGTGCTTTTAAATCCTTTCATTTTATATATATAGATGGCGCGTTATTGCTTTGTGTTAATACCTTTATGAATATGATATGTAGGGTATATATATGCCAAAAGGTTCTGGGGCAGATAAAAGTACAAGTATATTATAGTAAAAAGTCTATCCCAACGAATGATCTACTGTCCAAATCTTGCTAAATTTTCATATTCCGATTTCCATTTTTAGCTTAGATTATCCGTCATAAACACGAATGAATCTAGTACTAAGAAAGTTACCTGATAAAGAGAGAATAAATTAATTTTTAAAAAATAAATATTTTAGGTACACCTTAAAGAGGACTGCTTTCAGAACTATTTTGTGAAAAAATGATATAATATTATAGAGACAAAACATTTATAAAACAACACTTAAAGTTTCACCGCATAAGTTTCTTTTCTGTGAAAAATCAATATATTATCAATTTATACTGCACTAATATGAAAGAAGAAAACAAAATAGGAACAGAAATGTTACAGCTATTATTTGAAAATTAAGGCATCGCTTTCTGCATTATTTTAGCAAACTTCATCATTACAATAAATATATTCTTCAGTTATTGTGAGAAAGATAAAATTGTAATATATATATGTCGTGATCGAATGGAAGGGTGCAACCGTTATGCTTGCAATCAAGAATTAGTTCCAGCCAATTGAGCAGCGCACCCGCGACGTGCCGTAGCATTCGCCCGCGATGTCTGCCCCGTTTATTTTTGTACAGTTTTTATAGATGGATAAATTTGCATATTTACATTTTTAACACAAGCTTAACATATCTACATACTTAATTTGCCGAATAGAAATGATAAATCTTGGATATTATAAAAATTATGACATATACATTATTTCACAAGATGAATCTCTATAATAAAACAAGAAAGTGGCATATCCTGATCGCTCACATGAGCATTTTAGATGGCAGAGCGCCATCTAGTGGAACAAAAATTAACTAAACGTTGATTTAACTCGTTTTTTTTTTTTTTTTTGCTTATCCCTAGTACACGTGGTACAGGCCATGATAATCATGGTGGGTAGTTAGCGACTGCTTTTTACTGTAAGCGCACCACATGTCTATACATGTGAAAGCAGTTCGACTTTGCACTTACAAATGTGCCAGAGCCCCGTTTGGTTACTTGCACTCGCTGGTGGGGTTGGACTTTTGCAAGAATCGGGGGGCCATTGGAGCATTTTTTTTTTTCAAACAGAAAAAAGTGTCCAATGCGGGTTCGAACCCGGGTCGTAGTGGTCGTAAACCAAACGGTTTAACCAGCCTTCCACCGAATACTTATATGAACGGTCAGGATATACCTTTTTGTTTAATACCAACACTTGACTTTTTTCTATTATTTCTTATTTTTTCAAAAATATTACTCTATATATTTACCTATATTAAATAAATTATATTTGAAACTGTGCACTTGCGCAAAGATTATATTTCAACTTTGCCTGGAGTACAGGAGCTCCATCTTTGCTTCCTTTCTTCCTATGGTGAATCCGTATATAACCGGTGGTCTTACTAAAGCGTTGTGTGTGTGTGTTTTGATTAAAAATAAATTGACTTTTCTCAAATAACATATATTTTCAACCTTCAAATATGCATAAATCAAATTTCCTTCGAGTCAATCACTTCCCTTCAAAAAACCAAATAAGGCAAATTGCGACAGTATTATTGTTACCCATATGAAAATAACCTTGAAGCGATATTTTGATCGCTTGTTAGAAATCCTTGATCTGAATATTCCAATATGCGCGCGTGCTGTAAGGACTCCACACACGTAAAAATATTTTCCTTCAATTATAATCCTCTCTGATAGGAGAGCGCGGTAAAAACTAATTTAAAGTTCTGGAAGCCATCTCATTACATTTCTCTGCTTCTTCAGAGACGGTTCTGGTTGAGGAACACACGTCTGGTTTTTATCCTCCCTTCACAGAGATTTCTGAACTGGTATAACATATATATATTGTGTTCGATTTTTTTTTGTGTTTTGTTGTTGAAAAGAGGTGCAGTCGTGGAAAAGTAAAGATAATTATTTACCTTTAAGTAAATTTTATTTTGAATTACTTGAAGTAAAATTACACATAAATTATTTATCACAGCAATATAGAATTTATAGAATGAATTCTCTCTATATTATCGTGATTTAAAAAAAAAGGTAGGGTTAACTATACATATCTACAACAATAATAATTAAAGTGGTAGGTTCTGAATCTATGGTCAAAAATATATAACAGTCAATGAATGAAAATGAAATATATGTTTTAAAAAATATATATATTTGTATTTTAGATTATATAATATATATATATATAATTAAAATGCATATATTAGATCAAAATATAATTTATTTTATAAACTAAATAAAGCTTCCAGGGTTAAGTTTCTTGTTCAAATTTTTATTTTCAAGCTTTCGGACTTGTCAGTCCTTCAACAGGAATATCACGATAATAAATTGGTGATATATACTATTTTTATATACAAATTAATTTTTACATATTTTAAATATTACTGATATTGAAAGGGGGGAAATATAAATTACATTCTTTGTGTGTTATAATTTATTTCGCCAATATTTCAGTTGGCTGAACGCCAACCTTTTTCAAAGTAATACCTTGATTACCTTGAAAGAATAATACCTTGAAAAATGTTGGCGTTCAGCCAACTGAAAAATTGGTAAAATAAAATATATTTTGAACCAATATATGCCTTTTTAATTAAAGATATTTTATGGATTCCTCTATTTTAAAAACGATATATATTATTCAACATTGGTTAATATATATTATATGGCAGTGTCAAAAACCTAAATAGACTTTCACCTTTATTGTTTTAATTGTACATATTACAGCATTTGATTTAAATTAGAAACAATGGCAAATTATGCTAATACATATATGTGGTTACAATATAAAATAGAGAAAAACAATTTTTTAATCTATAACAAAAATATAACGGAGAAAAAGAAATAAAATATATTAAATTAAAATGCTGTACACTCCAACATAACTCAAATAAAAAAACACGTTTGTTCTTTCCCATTGTAATTAGCTCTTTCTGTTTGATAAGCATCTCGGTTTTTTCCACCGAAGAAAATAAAAGGCGCGGCGAAGGTTCGAATTACCAGAGATTTTTGGATAATTCTAACACCTTTTATACGTGATATCCAATCTGATGGCCTTTTATCATTTTAAGAAGACTTTCTTTAAGAGCTTCATTTTTCTTTAAATTGGATTATTTTGGCATCAAAATGTATGCATATATATAGATGCGCGCGATGTCTGTACTTTATTCAATTATTAACTTTATATGAGTTTCTTATAAATTAGGTTTACCACTGAAAATGGGATGCATTTTTAAATAAATCATTTTATATTACATATCTTCGTATTTTGAAAATATGTTATAATACCTTGATAAAGGTTGGCGTTCAGCCAACTAAAATATTGGTAAAATAAATGATATTTTGATCCAATATATGCCTTTTTATTTTAATAATATTTCAGTTGGCTGAACGCCAACCTTTTTCAAGGTATTACGACATATTAATGTGTGTAAACAACAAGCTCAGCGCCACATAACGTCAATAGAATTAATATAAAAATAAATTTTGTCTATATTCAATGGGGAGAAAAATTTTTGATATAAATATATATTATGGAGAAATATTGGTAAAATAAATTATATTTTGAGTTAATATACGCATTTTTAATTAAAGAACTATTTATGGATTTCTCTATTTTCAAAATAAATATTATATATAATAAATAATATATTGTTTAATATGAATATGTAGGAAGAGAGAAACCTTTATCGCTTATTACTAATATATATGTTACAAATAAAGATGAATGAGATTTTCTGCTTGATTTTTATCATGTTGAGGATTATGGTAATGTAGTCGTGGTTAAATTTCTTGAAAGAATAATAATAAAAATAGTCTTGATCAGATATTGCTTTAATTGAACCCATGGAATATATATAAAAACAATTTGATAAATGTAATGCTTGGCTTAAGGCGAGTAGAATAAGGAAAACAAAATATTATTTACATAATGTACAAAAGTTTTGAGCCGGCCATCGGGATAGAGAGAAAATATGGTTTTACGGGCTACTAACCCAAAGTTAGTAGCCCGTAAAACCATATCCATCGGAAAACAACAACAATGAGTTTTTATAGGGTAAGCGTGACCTCTGGCGGTCGATTCAACAGAGTATTTGTATCTATGAAATATAATTTTAAATAAAATAATATTTTTATATAACATATATATTTTCTAATACATATTATTATGAAAAAACAATAGAAAAAAAAAAAAGATAAGTGGGTCAGGTGTTGATATTAAAAATAAAGAAGGCATCTCCTGACCACGATTTAGTTTATTCTTGCTCCACTAGATGGCGCTCTGCCATCTAAAAAGCACATGTGCTCGTGGTCAGGAGATGCCTTCTTTATTTTTACATATTATTATATGCAAAGTTTTGAAAGGATGGTAGTGATGTGCTAAAAGAGGCACCTAATGAATATAGATTCATTAAAACTATAATTTTTGAATCACCGCTGGACACCAACAGGTAACAATGAAAAATGTGCGACAATGCCAACGTTGTCAAATTAAGAAATAAAACCAACCTGTATACCGTGTTTTTGAGCTATGACCTTCATTAGTACAGTGGCGGCTTCGAAGGCCATAGCCCGAAACCAAAGAATACAGGATGGCTTTTTGTTTGAATTTATAAAAACTGGTGTTACAATTGTTTATATCCAGCTATGCGTTCTGTACTGAGTTTTTAAAATAAAAGAGAGTTATTTTTTTGTTTTAATGTATTTTTTATAGGAATAGAGGTGAATTACTTTTGTATATATAATATACTAGCCGAATGACCCGGGCAACGCCCGTGTTTTACCCGACTGTAGATGTTACAACGGTGATCCTTAGGTCGCTGGTTCAAATCCGGCTCGAAGGAGTTTTTTTTTTTTTTTTTTTATTGGCTGCCGGCGAGCACGTGACCTCCCTGTGCGCGCGCATCCGTGACAGAGGCGGCCCATGACGGTCGTGACTATATATATAATAATAATTATTATTATTATCATTAGATAATGATAATGATCATAATGATGATGCGCGCGCATCCGTGACAGAGGCGGCCCATGACGGTCGTGACTATATATGTTGATATTAATATATATATTTCTATTATCTCTCTGTGACAATATATTACAATATGAAGATATGTCAATGAAAAAGGTTTGTTCATTAAATTTTTCAACAAATTCTTCTCTCATAAGGCATTATCACGCCATTATACACAATAAATTAAACCATTAAAGCACAAATGTTTCTTTTCAAATTTAACAAACTTATACTATCCTTACTGCGATGATAAAATATTGGGAGGGCTTGGCTCATCAGTGCTGAACCCTTCCAGCGGATTTGTCAATTTAATCTACCACACCGGTTCTTAAAGCTCTAATACTGTATTGGATCATTCTGCTTATATATGCTACCCTGAAGGATGGGATCTTAGATGTGATTTTCAAGCAAACTATGGATATAAGCTTTTAAAACAGTAAATTCATATATAAATATTTGCATTTTGAGCAATGCTCTTCTGCGAAATATAATTAGAATTTTTCATTTGAAACGAAACATTCGTGGTTTAATGGTGTAACACTCTTCATATATTAATGTATATTTATATATGAAAATGTATCAGAATAGCAAGCTCTATATGAATATATATTCAAAAATAAAGAAAATGTTTAGACATTTCTTTCGACGAATCAAAATAAATTATTTTATCTCCTTTAGGGGGTATATTAATAATCGAGATAGAAATTCCAGGGGAAAAATTAAAATAGCAATTATATTTATGTATTCGATACATACTTGGAATTATTAATTAGCATAATTTATTTATAATATTATATGAAATACATTATGTATGGAAATATTTATTATGGAATAAAAAACACATTTGTGTTGAGAGATAATTAGTTATAAATTCACCATTATTTATTTATATATTTACTTTATAAAGGCAATAAACTCTCTGAATAAATTATTCCCTTTCTTATAAATAATTAAATAACAATAATATTTCACCATGTATATTTAATATTAATGATATAAAATACGAATAGAATAACATATATATATATCAATTTTACATATGTGTATCTATAAACGTAAATCTTTCTCGATTTGAACATAAAATTGATTTTACTATAAAAAATAAATGTAGTTATTTTCAATGTGTGTGTCAGCGAACCAGCTAAATAAATACAAACAAGGTTTATTATTGGAAAGATATTTATTTACATAAACATATTAAGCCATGGTGATTTGTCCGGGAAAAATGTAATCCAATTCTTTAATTTTAACATATTTATTGGAGATATTTAATAAACCGTGAACCTATCAAATTGAATTACGTAGTTCCTTTTGACGAAGAAACATGTAATTTAACATTTAAATATATTTATCAATTTTATTGAACAGGAAGAATGCGCCAATAAGAATGATTGTTACTAAGTTTTGATTATCAGTAATACCGATATGATGTAGATTTTGGTTGATGGAACACTTCAAAAAAAAAGAAGAAAAAATCCAACTATTACTTACTATAAAAACATAGTATTTAACTAAATCGCTAACATTAGCATAGCGACATCTAGTAGAACAAAAATGAACTAAGCGTTGATTTAACTTGTTCCCTGATATTTGGCCAACCCATTGTCTTGATAAATCAAGAAAAGTCATTCACGAACACGTTTATGGCTGTTGGCCCTCGTCAGCGTTAGCAGGCTGTATCTTCACGACAAAAAATCTACAGCTGACCTATTTTTGTATTTTTTTTTTTCTTATTTTCATATAGTCTTTTATATTGTTATTTAATTCTATCCTATCTTAATAGTATAGAACCTGATTTAAAATTGATTAAGCGAGTTAAATAGAAACTATAATGAAAATATATCTGAAAAATATAAGGAGAGTTAGATAGAGTGGGGTGAATCAATATATAAAACATATAATTCAACCTTTGTACATCCCAACCAATTGTACAAAGGAATGATATATATGTCCCGAGTGTAATTTCATCTGTCCTCAAAATTTATGGGATGCGGAAAAACATAAAATATCTTGAAAAACAACAAATTTACTAAATCTTCCTTTAAACTTTCTTAGAACATTTTAGAATAAGCCTTTGTCATTTTCGTGTACCAGACACAGAAGCGAGTGTTTATTATAAATATATTTAAAAGGTATCTAGAGGAATTGAATTTTATAATTAAATACTGTTGAAAAACCATAATACAAATACTCTAGATGAGAGATTATAAAGAAATTATGGCATCTTAATACAATATAGAAAGATGTGAATTAAAACTGTACTTATGTAAAGACAAGTACATGTAACATGTATAAACGCGTGCAATAGCTCAATTTCTGTCAAAAACGATTATGTTTAGATCAAATTTTATGTAAAATATTTCTTGTCGAATTCAAAACCGATTAAAACATCCAATTGTTTTCAGAAATCTGCATTTTGTCATTTCAAATTAGTTCGCAAAAAAAGAGGTCTCTCTCGGGTGAAAAAAAAAAACGCTGAACATTTATTAGGCAGTTTTGGGGGGATGGCGTATATTAAAATGGAGAGAACAGCGTTTGTTTTCCACATTTTTTAATATGGCAACGAACAACATATTTGCAACATAATTATATTTTATAGAAATTGGCGTCATTTTTTAAATGTACTTATTTGAATAAAATTAATGTGTTCGTTTTGCAACTAGTGTAGTTACAAAGCCATCTTTTTGTTTGATTTCAACTTTATCATTAATATATACAGTTATCAGAGTCATCAAGCAACAATTCTTAATAATCAATTCTGTCACCGTTTGCTTTGTGAATGGAATAAATACCCAAATATGGCCATTTCTCAATACCATCGGTGGTTCAGTGGTAGAATGCTCGCCTGCCACGCGGGCGGCCTGGGTTCGATTCCATGCCGATGCATTTTTTTTTTTTTACAATTTTTAAAACTCATTTATATATTATACAAGAATGACATCCACGGCGCCAATTTATAATTGTAACGAATAGTATTTGAATAAAAGCATTTAATCGGGTAAAACCCGGGCGTTGCCCGGGTCATTCGGTTAGTATAAGCATATTTATATATAGAGACGGGGTTGTTATAGAATTCGAGGGTAGAGTCCTCTAATCCTTTATGTGAACGTCGAATAAATTAGTTAACAGAATTACAAGGTTGTTCCAAACGTTCGTAAACACTCACAAAATAAATCATAATCATAATATGTTTACGAACCTTTGGGACAACCTTGTGTATAAAACTTTATAACTTTCTATATTAAACTATACGCGAAACTAAACGATATAATATTTCATAATGTATCTGAATTATACTGTCACGTTCAAAGAAAAACTTCAGGATGACACAGCAATTTATTTAAAGCAAGAACAAAATCAACATTTATAAGTTACAAAATAAGCAATGAGGGAAGTTTCCAGAGTAGAAAATTATAAATAATATAAATATCAAAATATTAATATAATCTGTATATAAAATATAATAAATACTTTTATACAATAATATATTCTCCAAAAATAATACTTTTGCAGATAAAATTCTAAACCGATATCACGCTTGCGCGTTATGTGGAGTTATCCCTAAAGAGCCACCCATGCGCGCGGTATAAAGTAATTTCTTATTTGTTGATCACGCGCTTTCGCGTGATTATCTAAGACTTAAAATTTCTTTTCCTTCTTAAACAGCATTATAGGTAATGTAAGTCTGCTCCTTTTGGCTGGAAGTGAATATTAGGAACTAGTTAAATAGGTAAATGTATTTAAATGTATTGCTTTATTTACTTAAAGTAAAACGTATTGTAAAATTGCCATTCGCGTTATATAAACGTGATTAGCAATCAACACCACCTCATATCAGAAGTAGTTGAAGGGATGCTACCCTCTCAAACACACCTTTATAATTTCATATAAGTTTTTGTATTTCTCAACCTTTCCAAATTTAGGAAATTCAGACGAAACCTTCTTTCATTAATATGATACATGAGTGCGCCATCTGTTATAAGAAATTTGAACTATTTTTGACGCGTATGATTCTTTTTAAAATACACCAAATTTCTACTTCCCTTACTGTAATGATAAAATAATGGGAAGGCCTGTCTTATCAGTGGTGAACCTTCCCAGCGGTTTCGTCAGTTTAATCTACCATACCGCTGCGATATTGCATTTTTCGGTTTTCCTTTTATACTGATACTGAAGCTAGACTCTCTGAAAGGGTATTTTAAATGAACTACGGACTTAAGCTTTGAGAACAGTAGAAATACATATAATGATAAATATATATTATGCTTCGAGCATTGCTCTTTTGCAAATTACTGGAAAACCGCTGGGAGGGTTCATCACTGATGAGCCAGGCCCTCCTATTATATCATAATTGCAGTAAGAGCAGTAGAAAATCGATTGATTTTAAAAAGAATCAAAAATAGTTCAAATCTCTTAAAACCTTCTTCACATTCAGTTAGAAATTTCTATAAACTTTCCTTAAATTATATAAAGCACACTATATGAAACATATATTAAAGTATATGATATGTAAAAAGAGAAGTTCTCCATGGTAGGGAGCACACCTTGATGGATAAAGTTTCAGTAGTTCTCCCCCCACGCTGCCAATTACATTAATCCTCCGCCATAATATATGGCTCATATAGCCGCGCCTCATATATCCTGCCGCCACTCCATTCATATTTCACCCGGGCGTGTT
The DNA here is from genome assembly GCA_030710605.1 of Cordylochernes scorpioides. Lineage (NCBI taxonomy): Eukaryota > Metazoa > Arthropoda > Arachnida > Pseudoscorpiones > Chernetidae > Cordylochernes > Cordylochernes scorpioides. The sequence continues at coordinate 166,909,845 of CP092886.1, forward strand.
TTCTAATATGTTTATTATATATAATTTATATATAAAAAGGTTTACTCCATATGTACGTTCGTGTTTGATATAAAAATCTATACCTTCCAATCACTCCTTCAATCGAATAATGATTTAGCTATATATATGGATGCTGAATGATAAGTAGAAATGGTTCACAATTTTATGAAATTGTATGTAGTTACATATATACCAGTCTTGTGTACTAGCTAATATATTTCAAAATATATTTAATATATGGCAAAATAATTTACATAAATCATAAACACATTAGTTTATAATATTTATATGCTAATAGATTCTGGCTTCGTTTCTAGAAAGCTGTGATGATATTGAGTCTCCAGGTCTTATTCCTTCATACCAGTGGTGGGCCATACTATTGATCCATTTTTTGGATAATCTCTATTCTGTTGTATCCATCTATATTATCTATTGAATCAATAATTCCTTCTCTAAACTTTAATAACGAACCACTTGATGATCTATGTTTTCAGAGGGCAGGATAGCTGCTGACTTTGCTAAGCCAACGACAATTTCATTCCTCCTAATGCCTACATGCGATGGGATCCACAGAAATGTCAATCGGCTGTCATGTTGATTCAATAACGAATATAATGGAGAACATTAAAAGAAGAATATTGTGACGCTGTTGATGATGAAAATGAAAATATCCGGATAGAGTCTTCCATGAATGACCGCCTCACACATGACTAAACCCCGGTGTCTTCTGGAGATGGTCTCTCATCAGAGATTCTGTTCTGGTTGAGAGATTCTTCAAGTCTTGGCCTTTATATAACCAAGTCTCTTTTAAAAGGCCAAGCCCAGGTAACACCAGCTTTATCCATGTTTTAGGCTTAGGTCTCTAATGAGAGACTACTGTATCATACAGTCTTACCAAAGAAACATGTGCACCACTCAAATTAATATATATTACCACAACAGACCTTTCTTTGAAAATATATTAAAACATATTATATATACTTTTAAATATTATTTATATAGAGAAAAATCAGTTTATTATTTTCCCGAAATAATAAATATTGTAAGTATATATATATATATATATTCGTTTAAATATGCAATTTAAAAGAACAAAAGAAAAACGTGAATTTTTGAAAAAAGCCAAGCAGAAAGACAATAAAACAAATCTTTCCGTATATAATTTAAATTGAGCTAGAATGTAACAACACACTGAGGAAGAAGAAGAAAAAAGAAACAAAACTTTATATTGATAGCGGTTGGTATCAAACGAATGTTCAGGGCGAAATCCTTTATCTTTTAGCCTCGATTCACTTTGATTTGGAAAACATCTTTGATTACAGTACAGCGCTTTCAGCTATCTCTTGAAGCATTTCATACAAATGTTTTTAGCGGCGACAAAGGCAGTAAGATCGGGGTAATGATTAGATATGGGTGTAGCCGGTCTGGGCAGCTCACCGCCGCTTCTAATGCATAATCGATGGTAGTCTTCTTTTTATCCTCTTCCTGCCATCGTCTTCTTTTTACTTTTTATTCTTTAAAATCCACCCCCTCTCTTTCTATCTAATCAAATTTTGTCTTTAGCCCATTACATTTTTCCCTGATCTGATTCCTAATCTGGAGGTATTAGCGAAGCTTTACCAACACACCTCCTTGTGTTTATGTTATAGACACTAGGCGCCATTGTATAACATCTTTTTGTCTTACACCGAAAGCTTTTTACCTTGGTTCGTTTGAGCTCTTTTTTTGTGCAAGATTCTATTTCACAAAGAGGAATCGTTTATCTCACTCATTTATATCAATTATAATATTTTTTTGCGACATTTTGAATTTTTCTTTCTTTTCCGATAGTTGATCCGTAGGGATTTGCTTTGTTTTCGTCAAAATATATTTTGTTGCAAATTTATAACAAAACAATAATTCTAAGTTTAGGAAATTGTATATATTGTTAAAAAAGAGGAGGATTTGTTTTCTATTATTTTATTTATATATATATATATATATGTAATTTTAAATGGAACTCTCACTTAAATCCAATATATATAAATAATGGAAGATGAATAGAATTTCTTTATAAGCTTCGTCTTTGTTCATTTATTTCTTTGTATTTATTTTTATCTACTTTTCTTCTTTTTATATACTGAGTCTTTTTCTCATATAAAATCTAATCTAATACTTCTTAATTAAATATTTCTCCAAAATGAATTAGAGAAAGATATTTCTTGAGAGAGAACGCTCATTAGAGTGTAAGCCCCCTTAAGCCAATTTGACATTTTTTCATTGGTTAATTATATGTATAACACACACATAAAACGTATGCAGTTTTAATCCAATTATTTCATATTAAAAATTAATTCATTTGAGTTTAGAGAGAAAATTTATTTGAGAGATTTACGTAATAAAAGAATTATCTTTTGGAAAATATATATATTGCTTGTATTATCAACCTGAGAGAGACATTCAAATATTTGTATTTCAATCATATATGAGTAATAGTGATAAATTTAATGTTTTAGTGTAGATATGTTTCGTTAATAAATATATTGTATTCCCATATATATGAAAAAACAATAGAAAAAAATATAAAATAAGTGAGTCAGATGTTGATATAAAAATAAAGAAGGAATATCCTGACCACAACACATATGCTCTTCAGATAGCAGAGCACCATCTAGTGGAGCAAATATAAACTAACGTTTATTTAACGTTTATATCACGGGGCAAGTTGAATAAACGTTAGTTTTATTTTTGCTCCACTAGATGGCACTCTGCCATCCAAAAAAGCACATGTGCTCGTGGTCAGGAGATGCCTTCTTTATTTTTAATATCAACACCTGACCCACTTATTTATTTATTTTTTTCTATTGTTTTTTCATATATATATATATATGATAGAGTTTATTATAAACTAAAATCATTTAATTGAGATTGGGCGCCTAACAAAACGTGACTGAAATGTACATCGTAATACCCACCGAAGCCTGTTCTACTCGGATAGTGACTTTTATAATTTCCCTAAAAATCGAACGATTCTTCAATTTATGAAAACCATAAATTAAAAAAAGGTTAAAATAATCCTTCTAATCATAGTATAAAGGTAGGAATTATCATATTTTATAGATTAACACTATCAAAATATTTTCATATTATTTGTAATAACTCTTGAATTATTATCATGGCTAAATGGCCTTTTTTTTAAGAGAGAGAGAACATTCTCTTCTCTTTTTCTTCTTGCCAAAAAACCGCGAAGGCTACATAAATTATAACAATAACAGAGCAATATCACAATGCTCAGGGATAATAACGCGAGCTGAAAATGATTCTATTGTTATCGATGCTGCAATGATAATTAGAGCGAGAAGCGCTCAGCAATGGAATAAGTCAACAGACGATAATTCCCACATTATTTTTATCCCTGAGCTTAGTTTAAAGTTTGTTTCATTTACCTTGATTTTATCTAATTCTCTCTCTCTCCACCATATCAACCTAATCTCTCCCAGAAGTTACCCAGACAAAGATGCCTTTCTTTACCTTCATTTAATCTCGCCACAAAACTACCATTTCTATTAAATATTTTTCGGCAATTTGAATTCAATGTGTTAACTCTTCTCTATTCCTATGTTTGCTATATAAATATATGTGAAAAATGAAGAGTAAATTAAAAAGATCAGGAGAGGTGATTTTTAAATAGAATAGACATATCCTGACCCCTCACATGAAACTTTTAAAAGGGTAGAGCGCCATCTATTGGAATAAAAATAAACTAAACGTCGATTTAGGTTATTCAATGATATTTGACCAACTCATTTCTTTATAAATGAGGAAAAGTCAACCACGTGTGCGTTTCGAGTTGTTGTGTTTTACGATTAATAATATTTTATATAAAAAATAATGAACATGAATATTGAATGTTTTTTCAAGCTCTTAGCCATCACTCTTTAAAACCCAATGAATCAATCTCTTAATCCTTTACTCCTTCGATGCTAAAATTCAGCAAAAACCTTTGAACTCAACTCCTGAAAATGTGGTTTATTTCATGGAACAATTCGTTGAAAATGAAATTAATAAATAAATTTCTCCCTTTATTATGATTAGGAGGATGATTTCAACCTTTTTTTTTTATTTATGGTTTTCATAAAAAGAACTATCTTTCGATATTTAGGAAAATTATAAAGGTCACTCACCGAGTGGAACCGTCTTCGGCCGGGTATTATCCAAATACATTTCAGCTACGTTTTGTTAGGCGCCCAATCAGTTAAACGATTTCAGTTTATAAAAAAAACTCCACTTTTGGGCAAATAATAGCAACGAATCATATGTATTTGCCTTTTCAGCGCCGCCATCATTGATGAAAGGGAGAACTATAGAGAAAATTGGTTCAGATTTCTTAAAATTGATACATGATTTTAAAAATTGAATGGCATAATTTTTAAGCGATATCTGCGCAGGTACCTTCATGTGGGAATTTTATAATAATTAATTCAAAGGTTTTGGTGAAGATGAGAATGAAAAACATCGATTTATATTTTATTTATCTATAACAATTTTCATATATATATATTTTGGTATTTTTAATATCACAATTATTAATATTTCTTCACCTTTTATAGAGATATACGGTCTAATTTTAAATGATTATAATACAACAATTCAAATATTTATAGAGAAAATTAAGATAAAAAGATCAATTAAGTGATTAAAAAAAACATTGAGAAATGCTAATCAAAGAGCAATTATTTCAAACAATGCTGAAAGTTAGGAGACTAATGCCTAGACTAGGAAGTGGTCACCTGTCCAAGGACGTCACCTATCCATCACACTGACCAGCTCACTACAGAATTAAATAAAGTTCCAAATAAAAATCAACCAGCGTAAATTGCCCGGGGCTGTTTCCAAAATAAATAGAAAAGAATCAATAACGGCACGTAAACCACTCAGTCATTTTATGCCTGGGTAAATTATTGGTTGGCTTTTATCAGCCGCGATGCTAATGTAGCCATGTTCCCATAAACCTCCAGTATGCACATGGGACGTTTACATTTAGTAATAAGGTTTATTTTAGAAAAAATAACTTGATGCAACTTTGACTACATCGTTTTTATTATTACTGTGTTTGACCAAATTTAGCAGAACAATTTTAAATGCCTTGCCAAATGCTTTATTTTTATTTACTTCTCCTGACGAAGACACAATATTTTTGTCGAAACGTTGAGAAAATAAAAAAATCTAACTGGCTGAAGTGTCTATTTTTCATAGAAATATAAATGCCGCCGGCCAGACAACCTCTATCTTCAGGATAATTTAATATTGATCTTTGAATTAATCAAACATATATTTAAGCAAAGCTGTTTAAATTACGCGCGCGAAATTCAAAATTGTGATATACCTTTATAAAAATATCTAAAAACATTTCGAAATAAGTTTATTTTATTACAAAACACCGAGTAAGCATGGGAGAGTAAGATTTACTTAATGATGACTATTTATATATTGTAACAAAGTATTTATTATTTTATTAGCAGAGTATTATTTTTTATGTTTATATATTGCTGTACTCTGTACACTTCCCTCTTTTGCTTATCGTTTGTTTATCACTCATAGTTTGTTCTTGCCTTGAATAAATTGCTGTCTCATTCCGAAGTTGGTCTTCCATAATTTTCCATGTTTCAATATTGTTTGGGATATGCGAGATATATTAAATGATGGCGATTTATACTTGATTTAGATTATGACAGAGTTTCTCTGGAATATCTATTTTTCTATTTATACTGTTCTTATTTTTCGATATGATGGATTCGAGAATCAATCTTTCTGACTTGGACGGTATATTACAGTAGTGACAGGTAGGGCTTTCTAGATTGAATGTATGGCCTGTATTCGTGACATGCTGGTATATAGGGTATGATTTGTAGATCCTTATGATGCCGACACGCATTATTTCTATTACTATTGTTATTATAAACGTTAAAAATAATTGTAGAAAATTTCTTCGTCTCATTTTAACGGTTTTAATTTGACCATCCTCAAGTTTTTACAAAGTAAAATAAAAAGACACTGATCAACACCCTGGTTGATCGTTTTATTAAGCTTTTTAATATATTTTTATTATACGGTCCCAACCACCTGATTATATATTTTTTCCCGTCCATGTTTATGTTGTTAAGCTCACTACATCCGGCTATTGTATGCCAAATCGACATCCTGCATCCGTTACCATGTACATAATTGTCTGCTAACTAGAATCTATGGCAAGCTTCTCTATACATTGACTACAAAACCTAACCTGCATTCTTTGTAAAATGGTCTGATACCTATATCGGTCCTATATTCTGTTAACTTACATCTATAACCGTGAATAATTGTCAGCTAACCTGCATCTCTATAACCGTGTATATAATAACTCTATAACTGTTTGTATATAATAACTCTATAACTGTTTGTATATAATAACTCTATAACTGTTTGTATATAATAACTCTATAACTGTTTGTATATATTGTCTCTCGATTAAAGCTAAACAGCATCTTCGCGACCAGGTATATAATCCTCTCTCTGCTATATCTCACATTAAACTGTCCAAATAATCGTCTGTTAAACTTATCAATTTACCGTTTATGATTTTCCGATATCTGTAAAGTATAAACAATCCTATGCTAATCTGTATTTACAATTATTTACATGTATAATATTCTAATAACCGGCATCGAAACGTGCAAAAAACGTCGCTTTCTTTATATAATAAAAAAGGATATTTTTCCTTTTTTATTATTATCTCACGGGTAAGATTACATTAGGTCATGAAGGTTGAAAACAATCATTTTTTCTACTATAGTGTTGGGGTAAAAATGATATACTCATTTAAACTGTATCCAAAATTCTCTAGCAAAAACATATATTTTTTTAGGGTCACAATATATTATGTAAGGTCACAATATATTTTGTAAGGTCACAATATATTATGTAAGGTCACAATATATTATGTAAGGTCACAATATATTATGTAAGGTCACAATATATGATGTAATGATAGGGCGAATCCATTTTATTTTAAGCCCCATATCGTAATAGTTTATTAAAAACTAAAATCATGTATCTATTAAAATATAACCGAATATAAATAAAAATTGATAACAAAAAACATTATATTTTATTACATAGAGAGGTAAAAGGCAATCTAATGTTAAAAAAAAACAATTTTCCAATCATAAAAAAGAACGATTAAGGTGCACTTTAAACGACAAATATTTCTATAAATGACTAATTAGTATCATTTATAAATTGTCATATAATGAATGTTTTATGATCCATGAACGCTTTTTATCTTTCAATAAATATAATCATCACATTAGATTGTGTATCATGTTTCTATATATAAATATTGTAATGTAATTTTATATAAAGTAACATTAAATATATAAAACACAAACATAAAAACATTTCTCGTAATTAGAGAGAAAATATTTCTACGAACTATAAAAAGTTTTTATCTTTCAATAAATATAATCATTCCATTAGATTGTGTATCATGTTTCTATATATAAATATTGTAATGTAATTTTATATATAAAGTAACATTAAATATAAAACACACAATCATAAAAACATTTCTCGTAATTAGAGAGAAAATATTTCTACGAACTATAAAAAGTTTTTATCTTTCAATAAATATAATCATTCCATGATTGTGTATCATGTTTCTATATATACAAATAAATATTGTAATGTAATTATATATAAAGTAACATTAAATATAAAACACAAACATAAAAACATTTCTCGTAATTAGAGAGAAAATATTTCTACGAACTATAAAAAGTTTTTATCTTTGTTTATTGTTTCTTCAATCTTTTTATCCATTAGCCATTAATCTGAGAATTTAGTTTCAAAGGAACTACAATTTTAGTAAAAAAAATTGTATTCTCTCTCTGATGCTTGACATTCTTTCTCCAAAATGATTTATTTATTCCAAACTAGATTAATTTATCATTGGAAATATAATATTTTTCATGCGAAATATTTTCATTTTTTACAAGAATGTTCTGAATACAATAATAGCTTCTAACTAGCATTTGTCAAAATTCGGATTAGTTTGATATGAAATTTTTTTTTTGAATAATTGAATGATGGATCTATATGGATTTCTTTTTAAAAAATAGTTTTATGAAATATTATTTAATATTTTATACAATGTAGGAAATAGGATTTCTATAACTTATATATAGTTTGTCATTTCTAAAATTATTTTACGGAATATTTTGTCGATTAGATTTAAGGACAATAAGGACAATTTAAGCAAATGTCTTCAAATATCGTTTTTAAATGAAAGTTAACACTTGATTAGAAAACTTCGAAGCGTATAAACCTGTATATAAATTGCAGTTGTGTGAATGTGGATTTTATTTTCCAAATCCTCTTTGAATTCTTTTTATCTATGAATTTGTAGGATTTTATTAAAATAAATGAAAATATAGCTGCAATAGGTGACCGTTGCCAGTACGTTTTATTTAGGATTGTTTTACCTTTGCAGCCTCAAATTGAATCGTTTCTTTATTGTAAAGCTATTTTTGATTTTACTTCTTAGCATACTCAAAACACGCAGATATTTCTTATTTTTACTTTTTCGCCAATTTAGTTAATACGTTTATTTTTGTATATATGCTAATTTTTCTCAATATGGATATGTATATAAGTTGCAGGTTTACTCATATTTAATGTCCTGTAGAAGGGTAAGTCATCCGAAAGCTCACCCGTATTAAAATTTTTAAGAAACCCATCCTCTTGTACTTTGAATTCTTTTATTTATATTCTTCAGAGGATTTTAACTCTCTTTACATTGATCAAAGTTATTCGTTTATACCTGGAGCAATTATGAATCCTGATCTCGATTACTACATGAAAATGATCCGATTTAAATCACTGGCTTTGGCAAGATGGAGGAAACATCTGGAGTTCAACAAAACTTGTGAATTACATGGCTTCATTCCGCCTTCCCTCAGAATCAAGGATCCCGTTGGAAACGTTTACTCAAGGATGGCCATAGAAGATACCCATATCAAGTTACTAAGAGCCCGTACTAAGGGTTGTTACTCAAAGATCCGCTTTTTATCAAAAACTGTTAAAGATCTCATTTGTATAGTATCACAACACATCCCAGCACGAAACATGGCAGAATTACTAATAGGCATTACTAGTGATATAAAAACCCAAGACTCCATACTGGACATCAGGCATCGCAAGAAGCTCTCATTCTGGTCCAAGAAATACAAAGTATGTCTATCTCCCCAAGATCAGCAACAATCTATTTTGAATTTATCTAGCTTTGTACCATCCTCTGATCAGGTCAGTATACTTTCGAAAGGCCTCAAACACAGATACCCATCAAAACTGGACAAAATTTCATTAATAGCAGGAATAGAGACATCCATCACCGGCCTAAACATGCAGGATAAACACTCCGTTAGGAACCATGTCACAACTGTTTTAAATAGTCCTACAAACAACCTAGCCAACAGCCATAATACCAACCAAATTATAAGAACACTGTCCAAAAATAATAACATAGTTATCACAAGATCAGATAAGGGATCCAGAACCGTCATTATGAACACTTCGGACTACATCTCAGGAATGAATCTAATCTTGAGCAACTCGGATGTGTTCACCCCGGCCACAGTGGAAGAACATACTGCCTCGAATTCCAAATACAAAAAAGAACTTAGGACCCTATGCAGGAACAAGATTTTAACAACTGATGAACTCCACGATTTCCTTTCGAATCTACATGGTCAGGCCTACATCTACGGCCTCCCTAAGGTACATAAGTTAAATATTCCCCTTAGACCAATAGTAGCTTTTCACCTCTCCCCCACAGCCCCGCTAGCTCAGTACTTAGCTAAGATAATCATACCCATACTTAAAGAGGGCGCCGCCTCGATGTCCATCTCTTCCACGCCTAAATTCTTAGACCATATACAGCAATTACCGGTAGTCCCCAACAGTCTTATGATCTCTTTTGATGTGATCAATCTATACCCCAGTCTCCCCCACCCCCTCATCTTAGGATGCACCACAGAATTCCTCCGGACACACGGGTATACAGCAGATTTGATATCTAAGTTAACCACCTTAATATCGATCTGTCTAAGCAATAGTATTTTCAATTTTGATAAATGTTATTACAGGCAAATCAAGGGTACCCCCATGGGTAGCCCTTTGTCCTCACCACTCTCTGAAATAGTTATGCGAAAAATTGATAGTTTAATCACAGGTCACTTCCCAGCTGACATTCATACCTGGTTTAGATACATAGACGATATTTTCTGTATAATTAATATAGAATCCTTGGACAGTATTCATAACAAATTAAATTCACTATTTCCGGACATCCAATTTACAGTCGAAAAAGAAAACAATTGTTCCTTGGCTTTCTTGGATATCATGATCACAAAACATAACTGCAGGTATATTACCAACGTATACTATAAGCCCTCCTTTCATCCCTCCTATATACACTATACCTCATACTGCCCCCTTAGCCATAAAATTAATACGGTCAAAACCCTCTCAAAACGTATTTTTACTCACTGTTCAACATCTGAATTTAAACAAACAGAAACCCAGAATGTGGTTAATCATCTTATGAACTCAGGCTACCCCAGAAACTTCATTCTCCGACACTTTTACAATCCCCAGCAGCAACTAAGCAGTCAGACTTATAGATCGACTTGCATCATCCCTTACTCTGCCCATAGTGTCAGCATCTCTAGATACTTAAAAAACAAGCACGGAATACGTACCTTCTATACCAACACTCCTAAATTAGAAACAATAGTTAGAAACCCTATCACCAAAAATAGTTTTCCCATTACCCTTCAATACTTTACAAACTCCGTATATTCCTTAAAATGCTCAGATTGCAATAGTTTGTATATAGGAGAGACAGGCCGTAGAATCAAGGATAGGATAGATGAACACCATAGAAACATCAGAAATAGTGAACCTAGATCTCTTATAGTGCATCACATTAAACAGACAGGACATTCTTTTGATACCTCTCAACCACAGGAATATTACTCAGGAATCACGAATAAATACAGAAGATTGGTCGTCGAGGCGTTGCTCTCTTTAAGACATAACAGTATTAACAGACACATAGACATCCCTGATATATACAAAGCAATATTGCCATAGTGTACCTTAGGTGACCGTTGCCAGTACGTTTTATTTTGGATTGTTTTACCTTTGCAGCCTCAAATTGAATCGTTTCTTTATTGTAAAGCTATTTCTGATTTTACTTCTTAGCATACTCAAAACACGCAGATATTTCTTATTTTTACTTTTTCGCCAATTTAGTTAATACGTTTATTTTTGTATATATGCTAATTTTTCTCAATATGGATATGTATATAAGTTGCAGGTTTACTCATATTTAATGTCCTGTAGAAGGGTAAGTCACCCGAAAGCTCGCCCGTATTAAAATTTTTAAGAAACCCATCCTCTTGTACTTTGAATTCTTTTATTTATATTCTTCAGAGGATTTTAACTCTCTTTGCAATACACTTTGTTTGGATTTTTAAAATGTAGTCTTTCGAAGTATTAACATTTCTGTCTTTGAGAATGCTGTTTAAAAATAGATTCTTCATAGGTGTATAAGGAATGCAATGAATGTTTTCATTGGATATCCAATACAGAAATGGTTGAATTTATAAAATTGTGTTATCTTCAACACTTCTTCTTCTTTTTTCATTCCTACCACGCTATAATGGACGTCTAGATAGTGCATGGTGGGGAAGTAAATGTTTACTTGGCGGTGTATGGTAAAACTCCACTATCCAATTCCCCTGCAGTACTAAAGGCTGTAATTAGCAGCGGGCAGTACTAAACGCCCTGCAATATCGTCTGCCCGGGGAGGTTTAGTTTACGATTGTTTACATTGGAGATTGATAGATTAAACACGAGGTCTCTCTCGAATGCAATCAACGCCGCGTCGCCAGTTTATCTGGCGGGAAGCTCTGTCCTAGAGCAGGCTGGAACTAGAATGACATCTGTTTATATTACCTTCACCCATCATTCGAACATGACAAGTTCACCAATGCTTTTTAAAGTTTCAATTTCCGTATTGATATACTAACCTGAGGTTTTTGGTATTAAAATATTTTTAATTTGACATTCAGATATATGAAATGATTACTAACATAATTGAAAAATGTCCACACACATGTATATCTATAAATTAAAATTTGATAATAAAAAAAAACAGTTTTTAGTTTTGTATTATAGACCGAGATGGACAAAGTTAAATAAATTTTCATTATAAAGCAAGTATTTTGGTCATTAATAAAAATGTTTAAATTTTAAACATATAAAAATTATCAAAAATGTTTGCAAAAATTCAGCATGTAAGCTAAAATGTTGAAAAGGGGGACTTGTAGGTAATATTGCAGTGGATGACCTTGCCCGCTTACATCGAGGCTAATACCACCAGGTACGGGAATTGGTTTCCCAACCACAGCATAGATTCATCTTCCCACACACCAATATGGTGAATAGGTAGTGGAACCAATCTCCTTTCCAACAAACAATGCAAGCTAAACTTTCCAATTTCCCTTAAGTTCTAATTTATTCTGCATCGATTTGTATTCTGAATGCAGACATTCACACTTCGTCGATATCCATTTTAGAGCTTCATTTTTCGGTTTCATCATGATTCAATGTGCTTAATCAAGGAATGATAGCTTTGTAGAGATACTGGTAATCATTTCTTTTGCGTGCTTATATGTAATTTCAAATATTACATTGTTAGATATCCATAGATTTGTAACCACCTACTGTGCGAAATGTGATACGTTTATTTTATTTACAATTTCTTTGTTTTCATATAGAATATCTTAGTTGAGTACATATTAACAAATTGTATATCAGAATAAATAATTTATCAGCGATTACAAAATGATAAATGCTAGCATTATATGTATAAGCATAGGCATCGTCTTTAGCAATAATTCGAGCTTGATAGACTTTAAACGTAGCATTTAGTGAATAGGCCATCCAATCTCTTTTAGAATCAAACTTTATTTAAATTTTATCGAGGAAACACCATCGATCTTTGAAAAAGATATTAAAAATTGGGTGAAACTTCCCTTCCCGGAGTAATGGGTTATTTTTATATATAAAAAAGAGAAAATTTAAATATTTTGGTTTACATTTCTCTCTCATTATGAGATATTTGACCATTATTCTAGAACTCATCAGCATTTCACAATTATAGACTTCATACAATTAATCGAGTTCGAATGTAAAAAAAAAAAACTTTGAAAAAAGGATCAAATGAATGATTTAAATAAAAAGATAAATCACATTATCGAAGAGTTAGTTTGAAACAATGAATAAATAAAACTTTTACATTCTTTATTTCAACGTTCTATTACATTCTAGCGTTCTTATAAAAAATTAAAGCTGATGTAATTAGGTAACTTTCCATTCAAATAGTTTCAGATCTGTAAATAAACTATTTTCTACAAATATAGTTATAGTTTTACCTTTTTCAAATCTACATATATAAAGTATATCGGAATAAAAATTCGATTTCTGGTCCAAAACTAGGCAAAAGCTATGCTACATATATATCCATTTATATTATATATTTTATATTCACTCTCAGGCATATATATGGAAATTTTATTTACGCTATCTCTCCCTCATTATGTTTTATCTTTATATTTACAACATGCTTCTCGCTCTACAATATATTCTAAGCAAAAGAGCCTTTCTCAAGTTATTATTTCTCTTGAGTCGTAGCAGAAATTTTTATAAATCATATAAATAGGGTAAAAAAGAATTTCAATTAAAATAGTTTAAAAGAAATAGCAACAGAGAAGGTATTTATAATATATAAGAAAACCTTATTATTATTAAATAAATTTAGAATGAAAATATCTATTTCTGTAGCATAATTGTCCCATATGCCAAATCTCTATTAGAAGTTTAAACGAACAAACTTGACAAATGGAAATTCTTGACGAGAAAAGTTAAAATAAACTGGCGAATTTTCTACTCCAAGCTTTAAATTTACATCGTCTTCATACAAAAGAGAAGAAGTCCAATATTCATTCTTCCCTGATGTTTTTTAATTTTTGTTCTGAGAGGTATCGATCGCCATCAAGACAATTAAGAAGTCATCGTTTTTGGCAGACTTTCAACTGTCAACAGAACTTGTGTCCGCTCGGCTTCTTTTTAATTTTAGCCATTACCAGAATAGCGCCGAAGATGCTCTCAAGACAATCGTCCACTGACGCTGGAAATTGAACGCATACTTGACACGTCCTACTTGGCATTTCAATATTTTCTTCACTCCCAAATAATAGAAATATATTTTATTTTATTAAAATGGATGCACGTCCTTTTTCACATTTTTTCTTTAGAACTCGAGTCATTATTTCATTTATCAATAGAGCGTTCCCATTAAATATAAATCTTCTGCCTGATTAAATATTGAAATAAAATCTATTTGACATAGTTCTATAGATCCTCTTATCATCCGCTAACACTTGAGTTGACACATGTGAAGCGTCACACTTAAAACGAATTTTAAAAATCATAGAATAAAATTTCGATTTTTTAAAATATTAGATGTAATCTATGAAGCCTCTTAATTGGTTTATGTGAATTTTTATGAACACTAATAGGTATCAAGTTTATTCGCTCGCTGATTAGTTATCTTCTATAACGTGACTTCAATCAGCCAATCAGCTTTGAGTTCAGTATCCTATCATCATTCAATCTTATTTTAGCGCAGCAGTTGTATCGATAATCAATGTTTTATTAAAAATTTAAGATCGTGGGCTCAATTTTTTTTTAAATCTTAAAAATATGTGTTTTATATTTTTATAACATCAAAGTTATTCTGATAATAGGCTTATTTATATTTTGAATTATAGATATCTGATGTTGAGCATCTCTTCTTGTCAGGTAATGTGTGGAAGATTTTAGAGGCATATGTGAAAAGTTAGAATTTTATACCCATGGACAAAACTTAAGGAAGTTGTACCTTTTAGCATGTAATTCGGGATTGAAACAATAACTCCGAAAGATATTTGATACACATTGACCTTTATTGAAGACACACGAGATAACCAAATGTGAATAAATTATAAATATATAAATCTCTCTTTCCGTTGAACATTTTAAATATTTATTGATACACACATTCAAAATATTCACCTCAAAAATAATAATATAAATTTTCTTATACTCATTATGTTTTTTTACTCTTCATTATATATATATTATAAGGCACCTTATTGCTTTGTGCTTAAGAAATACAATATTAGATATTCTCAATTTTAATAAACCATACTTATATACCTTTCAAAATTGTCAAACCACAGGAAAGCATATATTAAAATACAAAATACTCAATATGAATTTTTCTACTGAAAAGAATATAAAGTGAGGGAGAGTGAAAAGGCACACAAAGGTGTAAGCACAATGATGATACAATATGAAGGCGGGGACCACATTGTACCACAGCTTAATAAAACATCTATAGGCGTTTTTGATTTTCCTTTAAAATTTAATGGCGCGCTGGCGATCCCTTTTAAAATTTAGGAGGTTTAGGCAAAATATGTTGGTATAAATATTAGGGTAGGTTTCTTGTTAACCTTTTTTTTTTTTGGTGCTAACGCCGAGGTTACTTTGGGCTGAAAATATTGCCTCCTGGGTTTTATTATTTAGTTGGAATACATGTTCGAGAGGAAAATATTCTTTTTTTATTGCTTCGTAACAATTTCCTTAAAGATAGAGGTGTCCTTTCTGGTGTATGTGAATTACTTAAAAGTATTTTATGATATATTTATATGACATTTAGCTTACGACGCACTTCATAATTTGAAATACTTTGTAAATTTCTAATATATATGTATATCAAAAGAGGCATAACTTCCTTTAAATATGCATTAAAACAATGCTTTTTTGTTTATCGCTCCTCAACAAAGCGTATTCATAAAAAGCGCGAAATGTGGTTATATAACTCAACAAAGCGCATTGGTTGTGATAAGGAATGAGATACAACACCAGTTTTAGCAATTTGGCAAAACGTGTGTGAAAAAGAAAAATTAAAAAGGCCAGGTGCTTGGTTTTGAAATCAAAAAAGGCATATCCTGACCACGTTCATATAAACCTTTTAGATTACAGAGCGCCATCTAGTTGAAAAGAAATCAACTAAACGTTGATTTATCCTGTACCCTGATATTCGGCCAACCCATTTTCTTGATAAATCAAGAAAAGCCAACCACGAACGCGTTTCGGGTTGTTGGCCCTTGTCAGAATGGTGCAGGCTGTACCTCTACGACCAAAATTATTTTTGCCCCAGAGGTTTCTTGAGAAATCAAGAAAAGGATATTTAAGGCCAAACTTGCGTAAATACGCTAAACATAGCTTGGGTGAATTTAATGGGGAGAATTGTGGTATATTTAATGCGTATATAAACGTGCGAATCTTCTACATCTGTGTAACTCTCTCTGGTGTTTGCAGGCGCCTGCGTCTTCCCAGGCAATTGGACCGGCTCGTGGTTCCAGAAAGGTGTACACGACCACATCATCATCCGTAATAACTCCATTTCAACCAAGGGCAATTGCTTGGAAGCTGATGGCGACAAATTTCTCTTCGAAAGCAAGTAAGTCATCATTCCAATAAACCTTGGATCATCCTTTTTAATAAAATTTATTCAATCTTAGAAAATTAACAACTTCGACAAAGTATTTATTGCACAACATACATGTAGTCAATATGCATTCTATTCAGAAAAAAAATAAAACTTTCTCTCAACGAATTTCGTTTTAGGTAAAAATCTCTCACTTGATGGGTAGAGAGTTCGCAGCGAAATCGTAATTTAATTTCGAGGATGAAAACAAACTTGTGAGAAACATTAATGAAAAAAGTGTTAAGTAATTTGAAACTTCTAATATTCCTCTTAAATATTGTGGCGTATTGTACTTGATCTAAACATTTATATACCCAATGACATATTTAAATATATGTATAAAGAAAAAAAAAACAGAAGACCGATGATATCAAAGACTTCTGTTTTTTTTTAAGGATAAAGAGGTAATTTTGCTTACACTTTGTTTTCTCGTGTGATCAATAAAGCTAACTGTGTATCAAATATATTTTAGAGTTATCGTGTGAATTACGATATATATGCTAAAGGGTACAACTTCTTTAAGTTTTGTGCATGAGTATACAGGTGTGTGTGTGAAAAAATAATTTTAAAAATGAAAAAAGACCAGGTGTTTATATTAAAAACAATAAAGGCTCACGTGAGCGATCAGGATATGCCTATTATATACATGCATTGTATATATATACATACGCATAGGCTTATAATCTCGATTACTAGAAAGTATAAATTCTTCTTTTAATGTTTATTATATATATATTATAAATGTAAAAGGAATTTTAGCATTTTTAAATGAAAGATCAAATGCTTAATATCCCTCGATTTATTGGATTGTGTTGTATAGAAGAGATAAATTGTATTCTAAAACTTGATATATTCAACCCTCCTAATGGTCATTTAACAATATTTACTTTCGAAACTATTTTAGACGCGTAAGATTCTTTTTGAAATTAAACAATTTCTACTGCCATTACTGCAATGGAAAAATAAGTGGAAGGGCCTGGCTCATTAGTGGTGAACCCTCCCAGCGGTTTCGCCAATTCAATGGTAGATTAAACTGGCGAAACCGCTGGGAGGGTTCACCACTGATGAGCCAGGCCCTTCCACCTATTTTTCCATTGCAGTAAGAGCAGTAGAAATTGTTTAATTTCAAAAAGAATCTTACGCGTCTAAAATAGTTTCGAATTTTCATAACAGATGGCGCTCTAGTGCATCATAATATAAATATTTACTTTATCGAGGTTGGAAGAGGAACGGGAAAGGTATAGACTCGGACGAGAAACAATAAATTCGATACATTTGCAAGAACAATCCGAGAGAAGCTTTCAGCGTCTGATCAAATTTGTCCAACTATAAATACCAAGCGATAATGACACTTCATTATATGAGAGAGAACAATCATTGTTAAAATGGAAATATCCTAATTTCAACTATTTCGAACTTTCTTTTTTTTTCAAAGAAATTCACTTTTTAAATATATTGCCGGTGATATCACTTACAAGAATCAAACAAAATTAAATTTGGTTTTCTCTGTAATTGGAGAAGACAATCTTTTTCTCCTTTAGAATTAACTATAATAAAAGAACTCTTTAGACAATTGCAAATTCCGTTATTTCTAAGAAACAATTTATGATGGGAAATATATATATATTTGAATTCAAAATATATCTTTAATTAGATATGCTATTAAATAAATCTGTTTTTGATGGTTTAATATCCATTAAAAAGATTAAAATATTCCAGAATTTGAATTGTTTTTAATTCAGGCATATTATCTTAAGTGGTACTAGGATATTAAAAAAAAAAACAATAATTTGTGTTTGCACTTCAAGTTCGAAAAGAACCGATAACTGTGAATTTTCAAAATAAAATCGCACGATATGAATTTTGTGCATGTCATTGATAAGTCATTTTCGTATTCGATTTTCTACCTAGCCTTCTGTTACATACGGTGCACTAGTGCAATACACCAATTATAGTGATATAGCATATGGCTGCTTCTCTTAATACGGATATCCCGAACTGTCAAAAAACACAACCTTTCTAGATCTGATTGATTCGAGAAGATTATTATCGTTATGATTATTGATAGAAAAGATGAGACAATGGAACCTAATGGAGATCGTTTAAAGGACTTGAGGAATAAGCAACAACAACATGATTATTGATAAAAATACAATATAAACGATGCCTTTTGGCTTATCCTCCCAGTACAGAACACGTTCTGTTGGTGAAAAAAGTGCCACAACAACGGTTTTGGCAAATTCAGACGAATTTGCTATAGCATATTTATCATTATCAACAGTAGGTTCAGTGTTAGAATGATACTAATTCATTTTAAAGTAAAGGTGCCTCGTTTAGTGTATTAGATTTATTATAGCGCTATGAAGTTTGAAATAACTCCTATCGTATGAAGAAGTGCACAAGTATGTTTTTCCCATTAAATTGTACACACATTAAAACAGTATAAAGGCATCTGCGCCAAAATACCACGTCAGCTTGGATGTGCATGATTAAATGAGGACAAATCCAGTTTGGGGATGGAAATGAGCAGTAATGGATTATCCACGGCTGTCAGGTGGCCTCGACGTTTGGATTGCTCTGCTCACATGCTTCTCCGCTAATTACCACGGGGGATGATGATTAAAGCAAAACTCTTTTATTAAGTTCGCCACAGCGCTCACATTGGGAGTTTCTTTCCATTTGCAGCTCCTCTACGTTTTCTATTTAGAGATAAATTAGATTTGGGGCCCCCTTTATGTTTATAATCATATTTCATATTCGGATATGAATTTACCAATATATTAATTTATATTAAGAAAATAATATACTAATGATACGGTTATATTGAAGATGAGAAATGAAACCCGTGGCTTATCAGCCATAACCCCCCCCCCCCCCCCCCCATCGAGAACGACTTATCGTTGTCCAGAAATTTAAAATTAGCGATGGACAGACTACAAGAGTTGTGTGTGCGAGTCTGTGTGTAGGAGTCACTTCCTCAATTCCTTCTTACTAACAACATCAGCACTAGGTGTTGCCAAATATATTTTTTTAGTTCTAATATATGTATATGATATAAAGGAGTTTTATATAATAGCGAACAGTCGTAATTGTGACGTAGAAATTGAAGTATATATATAAACCAAGGAACAAAGCTTGTACATATATCCAACTTAAATATAGACAACAGAGTATATATATGTATACCCCAATCATACCTACAGATAAGACAGTAATTATGGAATATATACAATAGTATTTTAATAATATAAAATTTAAGAAATAATCATATTTTCATTGAACAGTTTGTCGACACCAATCTGCTTTATTCAAAACCTCGCCCCTCGTGCATCACGTGGATGTTTACAGGGTTAGAATCCCCGAGGAAGATAGGCGAGCAGCCTCATAGAAATATTGGAATTTATAATAAATAATTTGATCCAAAATAAGCGTTAATCATTCAAATATATATATAAACTTTGTCCAGGGATTTTCAATGACGAAACTTCTTCTTAGAAAGAGCTACGAGATACGTATTTAGGGCTACTTTGGTCGTATGGCGGAACGCCTTTTACACGGAGTTTACAATACTGAAAGACGACGTTATATACGAGTGAACTTAGCGAAATCGTCATATAAGCGATAAAGCCTTATAATCAGGTAATCTGATAATTTATTCGAAATTAAAATATAATTTTAAGAAATATATCGCCTCAATAATATTATATTATATTCCCAACTAACACTCACACACATTAATACGAATTATATTTATTCGTTAAAAATTACTGGGTGATAATTTATTTTTAAATAATAGTTTTCTATATTCTAACGATTTTGAAAAATAATACACGGTGTGAAGACAATTAAACCGAGACAGTTGGCTAGTTTACATTGTCTAACGTTTTCATTTTGGTCGCAATTCCTCAAAATTTTCATTTATCTGCCAAAGATAAAGCTTTACGTTTATTTTTAAATCTGACATTCTGTAAATTTTATAATTTCAAATTTTTATTTTGAGATTTTGTTAATAGAGAGAGAGAGTAGCTAAAATTGGTAAAAGAAAATAGGAAAAACATTTTTCCTAATTTTCTCAAAATTCTTGGGAAACGTAATGAATTTGATGAAATTGTACTTGCTTATCTAGAAGGGCAAAACGAACTGAAAATTGTCTAGAAGGGCAGAACGAAAAGGAAAGTGCGCTCTTTACTTTTGTTACGGCAACTTCAGAAGAAAAGTCTGAGAAAAATGTTCGGACGCCCTAGGCGTGTGGAATTTTATAGAATAGGAAGGTTTATCCCGCTTATCTGCCTATGTTAAATAAATGCTTCCCAAATAGAAAGTGCGTTATAAGTGGGATTGAAGTGAGATGTGTTTTGTATAGCGATATGTAATTTGGGACCGGAACTAAGAAACAAAGGGCATAATAATACGTATTATTATTTTATAGTTATTCAAAACAATTAGGCGTACATACTTCAGTCTAGAGAGCCCACCATCCATCGGTGTCCGCATGTAGAGAACTTACTTCGGTCTAAAGAGCCCACCTTATATAGGTGTCCGCATTTAGAGAACAGACTTAAGTCTAGAGAGTCCACCATCCATCGGTGTCCGCATGTAGAGAACAGACTTCAGTCTAGAGAGCCCACCATCCATCGGTGTCCGCATTTAGAGAACAGACCTCAGTCAAAAGAGTCCACCTTCCATCGGTGTCCACATGTAGAGAACAGACTTCAGTCTAGAGAGTCCACCATCCATCGGTGTCCGCATTTAGAGAACAGACTTCAGTCAAAAGAGCCCACATTCCATCGGTGTCCACATGTAGAGAACAGACTTCAGTCAAAAGAGCCCACATTCCATCGGTGTCGGCATTTAGAGAACAGACTTCAGTCAAAAGAGCCCACCTTCCATCGGTGTCCGCATTTAGAGAACAGACTTCAGTATAGAGAGTCCACCTTCCATCGGTGTCCACATGTAGAGAACAGACTTCAGTCTAGAGAGTCCACCATTAATCGGTGTCCGCATTTAGAGAACAGACTTTAGTCAAAAGAGCCCACCTTCCATCGGTGTCCACATGTAGAGTACAGACTCCTGTCTAAAGAGCCCATCATCCATCTGTGTCCACATGTAGAGTACAGACTCCTGTCTAAAGAGCCCATCATCCAGCGGTGTCCGCATGTAGATAACAGACTTCAGTCTAGAGAGCCCATCATCTATCGGGGTCCGCATTTAGAGAACAGACTTCAGTCAAAAGAGTCCACATGTAGAGAACAGACTTTAGTCAAAAGAGCCCACCTTCCATCGGTGTCCACATGTAGAGAACAGACTTCAGTCTAGAGAGTCCACCATCCATCGGTGTCTACATGTAGAGTACAGACTTCAGTCTAGAGAGTCCACCATCCATCGGTGTCCACATGTAGAGAACAGACTCCTGTCTAAAGAGCCCATCATCCATCGGTGTCCGCATGTAGAGAACAGACTTCGGTCTTGAGAGCCTATCATCTACGTACATAGAAAATATGCTCTCCTTCCAACCAGAGGATATATTATTCTAAATTGTCGAAGGAGGTTTTCGACTCTTAGCCCTTTAAGACGTAGATTGCCTTTTAGATCTCAGTATGTTCTCAAGCTTGAAAGAAGGGGGAAAAGAACTACACATGCGCAACCATAAATAAGGGAGAACCAATGAGAGGTGAGGTGAGAATGACACCATCGGGATTAAATATATGTATATTATATAGAAAATTATCCTAAATATTATTTATATTCATAAAATTCGTATATTTACATAAATATAAGAAAAGACATATATCTTTATTTAATTTATATAAAAAGCACATGTTCACCTGGTCAGGATATGCCTTCTTTATTTTTAATATCTTTATTTATAAATCAAAATACGTATTATTCTGCTGTGTGTGTTTGTGTGCGCAATAAAATAAAAATAAAACAATTATAATATCACTTGTCAAGCGCATTGTGTTTATATTTATAAAAGTTTAAATAAAAGGACGATAACATTATAAATAACTGAAATCAATTGTACAGTCAGATGTTATGGCACGTGAATTCATAACAGCTTTGTTTGTCATCTTTTTTCCAACAATATGCCCCGACGTCCTGACGTTATCAATTTTATAGAGCTTTATCTTGTCATTTCTAATAGGAAGCGCATTTTTTAAAAAAGGGAACTTGATTTCCAAGTTTAATTAAAATTTTTAAAGAAACAGCAGTTTTTTTTTATTATTAAATTGAATAGTTTATTTCATCACCCTTACTTATATATTTGGTCTTTTTTTTTAAATAATATATATATATCAGAGTTTATATGGATATTTTTAATTTAATTTATATATAAGATTGGCAGGGGAGAATTTTTATTTAGGATGTATTATCTAAAAAACCCCAATTTAAAAAATGTAATTGAATTTTTTTTTACAGAAGTTTGGTGAATTATAAATATATATATTTACTTTTATCCTATTTTTTTTTAAATTTAGGCAGGGAGGGGTTCTCTTTAAATAATAATAAAAAATATTACAATGTGATATCAGGTTTACCCCTGCAATATAAACAAAACGACATATATATATTTATTTAGTTTATATAAAACCGTTTGCATTTTATGAATGGGGATTATTTTGTATATCATTCGTTCTAAATAGCAAATACGTTTTTTTTGACAAAATAATAAATGTAAAAAAAAAAAAGTATCAAAATACACCGTGGCATACGAAATTGAAAAAATATTTATAAACAAATTGAGAATCAACATAAACCACATCATACGAATGTGAGAAAGCAACATTACAATTTTTACAATAAAAAAGATACGCATTGTTAATTTTTTTAATCAATATTTGAATGACCTGTTTTTTGGTCGTTGAGGTACAGCTTGCACCACGCTGATGAGGGCCAACAGCCCGAAACGCGTCCGTGGTTAGCTTTTCTTGATTAATCAAGATTTGGCATTTGGCCAATTCTGGAATAATTAAAAATCAAGGAGAATAGTTGATATTTATTCCGATAGATGGCGCAAGCCATCAGCAACTTTCAGTTGCACGATAAGGAGATGCCTTTTTCATTATTTTAATAACTGTTTTAACACTTGTACTCAATTAAGTAGCAATATATTGCCACGTGGAAAATTCGGAAAGACAAACTTCAGGAGAACACAGCAATTTATTTGAGGCAAGAACAAACTATCAGAGAGTATAGATTTATGGGCTACTAAACCAAACAAACTATGAAGGATAAATAAAAGATAAGCAATGAGGGAAGAGTACAGAGTAGCAAAATATAAACATAAAAATGATACTCTGTTAATAAAATAATAAATACTGTTGCGCGCTGCCCCTCCGCGGTTCTTCGAGACGACGCCGCTTCCTCCGTCGCGGATCACCTACCCGGGCTCCCGTTGCTCTCCCTCTGCAGCTCTAACCTGCAGAGCACCCAAGGACGTCCGAGAACCACCTCTCAAGTTGAACTCCTTTCCTCTGGCAGTATCTCTCGGCCTTACCAGAATAGTAGCAGCAGCGATGGCTAGAGTAACAACAGCAACCGGCACCGAGACCTCTAACACTCCTCTTTATTGTCATTTCCACTACACATTACATAAAACTAGAATAACATTCAACGGGTATTTACAATCATTTACACTCCAGAGCCAATACGAACATCTATTTACAATTATTTAGCTCCAGGAAACAGGACAACAGCAGTCGGCGATATCCACACTAGTTCCATAAGGAAATAGGCAAGAGCGCCATCTATTGGCGGAGATGGTAGGTGTTTTGAGGCCTTATACGCCACAATACTTTGCTACAATATAAAAGGGGTCAGCATTAGAACACAAGGATGAGAGAATAAAAATTCAAAAAAAGATCTGTCTACGAAAGTGATAAAATCAACATAATTCCAATCCATACGAAAGATTTCGAATCTTCTTTATATAATAATTGTAACTGTTAGCGACCATTTTTCTAAAATTGAGAAGTGTGTTTTCTTTTTTCTTTAAAATAACAACCAACGTCTTAGAAGTGGGTAGAAAGTAAGATTGTGCTTTGGTAATTTACCAATGCCTAACGCATAAATACCTGTAGTAGGTGAATGCGTATTATTGTCTGTAGCCATGGAATTTATTCCGAAAAAAATTGCGGTTTCTTTTAATATAAGTTAACTTAGATATTTATAAAGTCTTTGGAGATTCTCATTTTTATAATATTATAATTGAGTTAAATAAATTTTAAAAATTTGCAGAGTTTCTTTATTAAGGTATCGGGAGTCAAGCTTTCGCGCGGTCGCGCTTCATCAGGCCACTGGCTCCGCAAAGGCTTTTTTTTTGTAAATGAATTAGATTATCTTTTTTTTTTAGATTTTATCTGAAGACTGTTAAATAAATATTGTATCTTATTTTATCGATAAGTTGATATTTGTCTAAAATAAATTTTAGTGACATCCTGAAGTTTATCATTCCTAATTTTCTACGTTACATTATAATTTTTCGAATTCTTAACATTTTACATGATTGTGGCGTTCAAAAATGAATAATAAAACTATACTTTTTTAGAAACGATGTTGCATGTCGGATTTTTATATGAAGCAAGTCGGTGTGCTTTTTTTATTATCATAAATAAGGTATCTATCCATTCTTATAAACATTACCAATTTTTTGGAATGTTAGAATTCTGTTGAAGAGTTGGTATGTTGCTTTGTATTGACAGTTCGGATATTTTTAAAAGGGAAAGAAATCATGTTAAAATGGCGCGAGCGTGACTTGGATCGCTCTGTAGTTATTGTTTCGGTCAAATAAATTGCGATTGGCAATCCCAACTCGATTACTATTGCAAATATTGTCACAAGAGGGGATTACAAGGACATTAACGTAAATGACCGTACTTCCCAAGACTTGTACTCACCCACATACGTTAGAAAATTACTTTTGCAAACAGCAATCTGAAGAAATACTTCCCAAACTGTCTGTTGGAGCTCTAAGACAAAGTTAGACCTCCTTTCTCTAACGATTTTCCGACCTCTGAATTGTTAATGGAAGCTTGGAACCGGCGTCTACCATTAGCTTCACGAGGGTTTCTCTAATGTCAAGTTGTTGCACGGCTAACAAATGGCTCGGCTACCCTGCTTATATGCTCGTTCTTCACTGGCGACGTGAGAGCTCCTGAAAAATAGAGAATCATTAAATTTTTAAAAAGGAACTGATCATTCGAGAGATCGTACATAAAGACGATATACATTGACATACAATTGTGACGCCTACATTAATTATTAGCACAAACCTATCAACCTTTCCCAGTTTTATCTATATTCAAGGAGAGAGAAAGGCTGATATGAATTAACAATGTGCAAAATAACAAACACCTTTTTGGAATTTATTTATACTTTAAGAATAACTCTATCGTACCCTTCTATATATATAGAAGCTGAATGGGGACTGTGTTAAAACTTCATTTTCCGAAAACAAATTTTTTTCTTATTTTTTACCTTACTTATCGAAGAGTCCTCGTATATATCCCGCCTCTCCCATCAAAACCCGGTGTTGTGTCTTTGTCAACGACCTCGATAATTCTCCAAGACGGTCGGTACATGGCATATGGTTTTGGCGTCTAATTTGACGGGACAAATTACCTTTTTAAAATCATATTTATTTATTATCAATGGGTTTATATTGATGAATAATTTTACGTGTATTTGTTTACTTTTGGAATTCTGCATTTTTTTATCGCTGAGAGAGAGACTTTATCTCTAATGTGACTTTAAATTTTTTACGAGAAAATTTGGATTTAAACTGTAGATATGCTTGTGGGATTACATTCCTTTCCAACACATCCTTTGAAAGAATGGATTACTAAATGCATTAACACTTTGTGATCTTACCTGAGATTTGACAGGTTTAGACCAAAGAATAAATCACAAAACCTGTTTTTGTAAAATATAACAAAACCTAATCTGTATATTATGGTTTCCAGGTAGGATTTTAATTGATCTAAATTTGTGCGGTCTAAACAGAAATGGTAAAAAATGCGTAGTTTATATATAGAGAGAGCAATTGTTTCGATTTTAAAATAAACCTTTATTAAATTTGAGTAGAACACCACGCGTACAAATGATAAGAAATAATAATCTTATTATTATTGTCACAAACCCTTTTTATATTGTTAAAACTTGTGTTTCAAAGAGTTTAACATCAGTATCACTATAAAATAAAGTTCGAAAATGCAATATAACAGCGGTATGGTAGATTAAACTGGCGAAACCGCTGGGAGGGTTCACCACTGATGAGCTAGGCCCTTCCATTAAATTTTTCCATTGCAGTAAGGACAGTAGAAATTGTTTATTTTTAAAAAGAATCATACGCGTCTATAATAGTTTCGAATTTTGATTGTTAAAATTCACAACTTTAAAATTTAAATTATACATATATACACTCATGGAAAAAACTTAAGGAAGTTGTACCTTTTAGACTTCTTTAGTGACTTCTATTGAAAACACGAAAAAACCAACTATGATTAAAATTGGCTCTATTTCAAAAAAAAAAAAAAAATAATATTAATAATAAAACACGACAACCTGCGATAGCAAAGACATTCAACTTCCTTTAGGTTTTGTCAATGTGAGTGCGTATATAAATATGATGAAGGTTTTTACGTGTCATTCTAATCGTATGCTAAAATATTCATTACAGAAGAACGAAAAAAAAAAGACTGGCTTTATTTACAACATAAACAATGAATATTTTACACATATAAATTCACTGGCAATGTGTTTCTTTTAAATATCATCAAATATTATCTCTACAGACCTTACTGCAATGATATGAGTTATTGAATGAGAGGGCTTGGCTCATCAGTAGTGAACCCTCTCAGCGGTTTCGCCAAATTAATCTCTAGACCGCTCTACTATTGTATTGGATTGGTTTGGAATATACCCTGTATTTTCTATGGAAGACACTTTAGGGGTGTTTAGTGAACTATGGACATAAGCTTATAGGTCTGTAGAGGAACATACATATAATTTCAAGGTATTGCATCGAGCAAAGCTCTTCCGCAAAATATGTTTTCATAACAAATATATATTAGTAAATTAAATTTAATTGCCATTTATCGTTAATATTTTACACAAATAAATTTACTGGCAAGTACACACATTGCCAATAAATTTTTTGTGTAAAATATTAACGATAGATGGCAATTAAATTTGATATATAATAAATATTATTTGAAAGAGAAAAAATAAAATCAGGTAAAAAGTTTCTTTTAATTTGGAATTCCCAAGCTTTCGAGAAGATATACTGCTCTTCAACGGGCTGATATTCTATGTACAATCTCTTAATAATCTTTATACAAAATAATTGAAAACTTTTGTTATTGGCATGTGCTTATATTTGCTCGAAAGCTTGCAGATTCAAAATTAAAAGAAACTTTTTACCTGATTTTATTTTTCCTCTTTTAAATAATTTCTGGGTAATATTTGATCACATAAAAATGAATATTATAATATAAAAGTATATATGATATTGATTTGTAAATTTATAATTACTGAATTAATAATATTTAAATACAATTATTTAGAGGTTTATGAAATATTCAATATTAGATAATATATATCAAGTAATATATATATAATATTTTATTTCGAATATTTTTTAAATAAATAATAACAAATATATTAAATAATATGAATATAGTTCTTCAAATAAAAGACACTTCGGCCAGTAAATCTTTTTATCGTCTCGACGTTTCGACAAAATCTTTTGTCCTCGTCAGGAGCGAACAAAAATTAAAACATTAGGCAAAGCGTTAGAAATTATTCTAAGGCTGCAAGGGCGTTCTCACGCCGTATTTCAAATTTTGAACAATATCTAAAGCACGAGTCAAAAAAACAAATATTTAACTCACAAAAGACTATGATCTTTTAAATAAATTATATAAATATATATATGAGAAATTATAAAACAAAAATAAATATAAAAATACTAATAAATACTATCTTTACGATAATATGAATATATAAATATATATATTACTAAATAGAAAATACAAGCCATTATATATGTAAATAAATCTATATGTAGCACACATTGTAGAAAATAAGAACACAAAAGCTAATTATGTAAAACTTCACAACTTGTACACTCATCATTTATGCAGGAACACATCAATTTTAATCCTTTCATATATTATTAATCTATTTGAGTTTTACACAGAGAATAGTTAAAAATTCTCATAAATTAAACGAAGAGTGTTTACATTTATTTTCATGCTTAAAGTAGTTATTCATACTTGAGAGTAATTTTTCTTCGTAATTGTTGTTAAGCCTTTTTAAAACGCCCATTGTCTCCGCATGTACTTTGAAAGAAGTAGAGAGAGGTGTTGAAAAGATCTTCTACACTTCATCATTGAGGAGTTAGATGGAACACATGCGGAATCTCCCTAAAGATTACATTTTAAGTGGAAACTAAAGTTTGGAGTTAGAGGAGAAAATCTTGTAAATCTTTTTTGAAGTTGTTCTTTTTCTAAGATCTTGTTTTGTAATTCCACCATTAAATCTACAGCGTTCAGCTTGCAACTGTAAATAGTAATTATTTTGAACAATTAATATTTTGGTAATGTTGACAATATTAATAATATCGTCAAATATTATCTGTACAGACCTATATATATTTACTACACACCCCGGGTCTACAGATTTTTTTTTTGCTTATCCCTAGTACACGTGGTACAGGCCATGATAATCATGGTGGGTAGAAGTTGGCGACTGCCTTTACTGTACCACATGTTAAGTGCATTTGGTAAGCGCACCACATGTCTACACATGTGAAAAGCAGTTCGACTTTACACTTACAAATATGCCAGAGTCCCGTTTGGTTACTTTCACTCGCTGGTGGGGTTGAACTTTTGCAAGAATCGGGGGCCACTGGACCATTTTTTTTTTTTATAAGAAAAAAGTGCCAAATGCGGGAATCGAACCCGGGTCGCAGCGGTCGAAAACCAACAGTTTAGACCATCCTTCCACCAATCCCCTTGAATGGTATTGTAGCAAAGTATTTATTATAGTTATGGTAAAAAATATTCATTCTCTATTCATGAAGAAATTGTGAAAAACGTTTAAAAATACAAAAAAATATTTTCCCCTTATTATAAAAAGAAACTCATTGTGGGAAAATATTTTTGCATTTTTAGATTATTAATTGTTTAATGTTTATATATTATTTATAATTTGCTATACGGTGGAAACTTCCCTCATTGCTTGTATCTTATAAATGTTGATTTTGTTTTTAGCCTTAAATAATAGGGCGCCTCTCCCGTCAAATTAAACGTCAAAACTAGATCCATCTATTGACCGTCGCTGCAAACCAGCGGCCTCGGGTCGGTTGCAAACCACAACACCAGCTTTAATTCGACGGGAGAGGCGCTCTAGCTTTTTATAGATCAATTTCCTCACGGCAAAATTCCCATCTATATATACATACATATATTATCTTACAATATCTATCACAATATGTAAAACCTTCACACACAAACCATAAATATATTATTTACTTAATAATAATTATCTATCGCGCAATATACACTCATGGACAAAACTTAAGGAAGTTGTAAATCTTTAATGTCTCCAATCGTCTGTTTTTTTTTTTTGGGGAGACAGAGGCAATCTTTTTCAATTTTGTTATCTCGTATGTCCTCAATAAATGTTACTGTGTTTTAAAATATCTTTCAGAGTTGTCGTCCCTATATACTCTTGGGATGGTCTTGATACAAATATTCTAAGACGAAGCCTTATTTCCTGGAAACATTGATACAGGGCTGTTGTCAAACGTCAATGCATACACCTAGAAAACAATAAGTTGTACAAACATAAATAAATTATTTTTAATATAGCACTAAAATTGTTATTTTAAAAATGGAAAACCCTCTGTACATGCTAAAAGGTACAGCTTCCTTAAGATTTGTCCATGAGTGCATGTTAAACGAACATATTACACTTAAAATCAAAATATAATGGAAATTCTCTTTGTAATATACCTTATAATAATATTATAATATACTCTGTTTAATTAATTTATTTTTGAATGTTTGGATACGGCAGCACTGTAATTATTGTTATGAATATATTCAAAAGTGTATATACTCGTATAGCATTAAAAATATATATAATTAAAATGTGTTTCTTAATTTGGTAAAGCATATTTATATATTTAATCGAAGGAACATTAGACTATTTTTATTTCATAATATATACTCGTTGGAAAAAACAATCATATAGAATAAAACCAGTAGAGTAAATAACGAAAAGGTAAAATATATGCTTGATAATAAAAGCAAAACTTATATTTGAAATTGATTTATAAAATATATCCTGAAGTATTCACAATTCAATATTATCACTCTATATAATTCCACCAAACGCTATAATATATAAAACTACAATTTAAAACCACGCGCCACTTGGATTATTAAACCAGAAAAAACGCCGTTGCACAAAAACTCGCCAAGTGGTGTGTTATTTATAGAAAAACTCCGCTCTCTATACAAAACTTATAAAGCCTTTAAAGGATTATTGAAAAATCTTGTGTAAAGAGAGATGTGTTTCACTTTATATAATGCTATAGTTGGAAAATAACAATTTATACGAGGTTATTTTTTAAAATATCTGTGAAATGTGTGATCTTTTTACATGTTACACAAGATTAGTCTTTGGAATTTGGAGTTATTTGCTGCCGAGTTTTTATATAGAGTCTTTGATATTATTTTAAACTTAACACTTTTTTCAAAAATATTGCAGTCGAAGTATAATATAATTTATAGCGCCAACTTTTTTAAAGATAATATTGTGAGAATGGAATTTTATATAATATTTGCACATTTACTTTATAAATATATTTTTAATGTGAACGTGTGATTATATTAGCGTGCCATCTGTTATTCAAAATTTGAACCTTTATATAAAGCCATTTTTCTACTGCTTTTACTGAAAATATTGAAATAATGGAGGGGTCTGGCTCATCAATGGTAAACCTGGCCCTTCCATTATTTATATTATTGCATTAAAGGCAGTATAAAAATAACTTTATTAAAAGAGAATCATACACGTCATAAATAAAGTTCTATTTATCAATGTATTAAAACAAGGTAATAAGACCAAATCCAAATAAATAATACAACGCTGTTACCGAAACGTCACACACTATTTATTTATTTGGATTTGGTCTTATTACCTTGTTTTAATACATTGTTTTACCTTGTTTTATAATCTATAATTCAAATTGTGCCTTATTAATTTATCAATGTATTAATTATTTTATAAGTTTTACATACTCTAAGACAATTGTAAATACCTCAATATCGGAACATGTCTTAGAACTTAAAGAAATGTGAAGCCGTTCACACTATCAGGATAGGTATAACGTGATATGTGTATTAAATATGAAATTACACTGTGCTTTTTAACCATTAGCATAATGTTATGAAAAACATAGTAATTTACTTATTTAATACGAGTTTTAAAATCAAACATAGTATACATATATAACGATTGTATGAAAATAAGTTACCTGTGTGTGTGTGTGTAAAATATCTTAAGTCAATTATAGAAAGAGAACAAAGCATATATATATATGTTATCAAAATTCGAAGCTATTTTAAAGGCGTAAGATTCTTTTTGATATTAAACAATTTCTACTACCCTTAATGCAATGGAAAAATTAATAGGAGGGCCTGGCTCATCAGTGGTGAACCCTCCCAGCGGTTTCGCCAGTTTAATCTACCATACCGCTGTTATATTGCATTTTTGGAACTTCCTCTTATGGGGATACTGTTGATAGATTCTTAGAATGGGTATTTTAGAAGACCTATAGACATAAGCTTTGAGGACAGTAGAATTACATACATTTATAAATATATATATATATATATATTATGATATAAAAATGAGATTTTCTGCTGAATTTGATTATCTCGAGGATTATGCTATGGAAATGCAGTCGTGGTTGAAATCTTGAAAGTATAATAATAAAAATAGTCTTGATCAGATCATTAATTGCTTTAATTGAGCTAAAGGAATATATAAAAAAAACATAATTCGATAAAAGTACTGCTTGGCTTAAGGCGAGTAGAACGAGGAAAACAAAATTTGAGCCGGCCATCGGGAAACAACGAGTTTTTATAGGGCAAGCGTGACCTCTGGCGGTCGATTTAGCAGATTATTTGAATCTATGAGACATAACTTTAAATAAAATAACATTTTAATATAACATATATATATATGACCAATTTGCACTCAGTTATCATGAATATAATGCACGTTAGGTTTTATATGAAAATATAGATTTGCATATTACTCAAAGAAGTATATTTTAATTTACGCATACCATATGTCAAGACGACATGAGCATTGAATAAGGATTATTTCACATCATCATGCACATAGCAGCCAATAAAATGATGATGAAAAGTTAGCCTAACTAAAAGACAAGCAAACATTTTATTTACATAATCAATACTACTATAAATACCAATATGTTGAGTATGTTATTAAGCGATAAAGGTATACATAATATAACGATATGTATAATATTATATATTTATAAATGTATGTAATTCCACTGTCCTCGAAGCTTATGTCCATAGTTCTTCTAAAATACCCATTCCAAGAGTCTAACAACAGTATCACTATAAAAGGAAGTTCCAAAAATGCAATATAAAAGCGGTATGGTAGATTAAACTGGCGAAACCGCTGGGAGAGTTCATCACTGATGAGCCAAGCCCTCCCATTAATTTTTCCATTGCAGTAAGGGCAGTAGAAATTGTTTATTTTCAAAAAGAATCTTACGCCTTTAAAATAATTTCGAATATATAATATCTGGTACTATGAACAAAGCATTGTTACAGATAGTGTAAATAAAACAATAGGTTTCTGAATAAATTACATATTCTTACATCCCCTGAATATAGTTACTTACACTTGAAGATATAGTATGCTTATGGTGGTCTGTGTGATGTGAATTAACAAGGAATATATTCTATATATACTATATATCTAAAGAGACAAAGGTCTCCTCTCCCGTCAAAATAGACGTCGAAACTAGACACCATCTATTGACCGTCGCCGCAAACTAGCGGCCTCGGGTCGGTGACAAAGTCACAACACCAGCTTCGACAAACTGAAAAGCGTCCACCTAGAGACCATGGTTTCGGGCTGATGGTCCTCGTTAGCATAGGATGGACATACTATATACTATATATATACTTTTATATTCACTCTACTAAAAATATCGTATGCCATATAGAATATATGAGCAACAAAGGAATAAATGGTATATGCTTACATAATGTATCAAATTGTATTGCAGGTGATGTAAATGGATAGCAAATGTACGTGCTTATATGATATATGAAAAGTAAGAAAAAATAAAAAATTTTGTATGAAAAAATGAAAAAAAAAAAAGATAAAAAGATCAGGTGTTGAAATCAAAAATAAAAATGGCATATCCTGATCAGGAGCACATGTGCTTTACAGAAGGCAGAACGCCATCTGGTGGAACAGAAATCAACTAAACATTGATTTTGCCTGTTCCCTGTTATTTGGCCAACCCAATTTCTTGATAAATCAAGAAAAGCATCCACGAACGCGTTTCGCGCTTTTTGGCGCTCGTCAGCGTGGAGTAGTTTGTCCCACTGCGACCAAAAATATTTTGTTTGTTGTAAATAATGTAAAATACCGATAAATATACATGCTTACATAATGGTTAACTAACTATTCACGTTAATGTGTGTTGCGGGTGATGAACAGAATGAGTTCGCGCTTATACTAAGGCCATAGCGAAAACAATGTTCTTGCATTATAGTTCCTAGTTGAAATATATTTTCAAATAAATATATTTTATGAAACAAAATGATCTGAAAATACACTTTATATATAAATAATACAGCCTGCACAATGCTGACGAGGGCCTACAGCCCGAATCGCGTAGGTGTTTGGCTTTTCTTGATTTATCAAGAAATTGGGTTGGCCAAATATTATGGAACAAACCTGGATAAAGGTTTAGTTTTTTTCCATTAGAGGGCGCTCTACCATCTAAAATGCTAATGTGAGAGGTCAGGAAATCTTTTTTATTTTTAATATCAACACCTGACCTTTTTATATTATATATACTGTGTATATATGTGTTAAAGATAAAAAAGGCATATCCTGACCGCGCTCACATGAGAATTTAATTTTTTCACTCATATATTTGAAAAATTATTGAACTAGAGAAAGAATATGTTCAGGATATGCCTATTTTGTGTTTTTAATATATATATGAAGAGTGTATTTGCAAATCTTTTTCTCTTTTTTTGAACAAGTATAAATATATTTGTGAGGTTGAGTCTCAAGTTGTAGCACCATCTTGTCAATTGGAGTGACTCGAGGAAGATTTTTCTTTTTTTGCTTATCCCTTGTACATGTGGTACAGGCCATGATAATCATGGTGGGTAGAAGTAGGTAACTGCTTTTTCTGTAAGTGCACCACATGTCTACACATGTGAAAAGCAGTTCGACTTTGCGCTTACAAATGTGCCAGAGCCCCGTTTGGTTACTTGCACTCGCTGGTGGAGTTGAACTTTTGCAAGAATCAGGGGCCATTAGAGCATTTTTTTAAATCAGAAAAAGTGCCCAATGCGGGAATCGAACCCGGTTCGTAGCGTTAGAATGATTTTCGCGAAAGATGATTCTTTTTAATTTCTCC
Source organism: Cordylochernes scorpioides (assembly GCA_030710605.1). NCBI lineage: Eukaryota > Metazoa > Arthropoda > Arachnida > Pseudoscorpiones > Chernetidae > Cordylochernes > Cordylochernes scorpioides. The sequence continues at coordinate 166,945,244 of CP092886.1, forward strand.
ATGTCATATAGAGAGGATTGCAATTAATAATTTTAATAAGCTTGTCCTTTTCAAATAAACCACTTGTCAAATATTTGCATCGGTTCGAGATGTAGTGCGGTCGGTCGGTAGAGTGCGCCATCCATCACGTCGCGACGCCAGCGATAAGGACCACGCCGCCACCTCCAACTGTCATCCTATCAGTATTCCGACATCATGTCAGATCCTTTTCCATCTTTTCATCGCTTTTTTATCGCACGACGCTAGAATAGGAATTTCCAACTTTAATGATTTAATTTTTTTTTTTGGCTTCAACTCGCAGCATATACTGAGAGCGTACGATAGTGTTTAATGTTAGGTCTTTCAATCTTTTTTATCGTTTTTTATATCGGGGCGTAAATCGACTTTAGATATCAACATTTAGGATTTATTTTATTGCCCAGAGATATGTTTTAAACCCAGCTGCGACAGTGTTATTTAGTGCAGTGGATTTTATATTCCTTGAACGCGGAGATTTTATTTTTCTTCTAAATACGTGTGGCTGCACTCGAGCAAGCTTCTCTAATTGGACTTTCCTTACTAAATTCTATAAGAAATCTCAATTATTTCTCAATGTAAGAGAGAAATTTTCAATAGCGTTTAGAAATGAGTTTTAAAAATGCTACAACTGATGCTTTTCGGTTACTCCGATTCTGCTACTTTATAGCGTTATTAAAAAAAATGTCAAACGAAAATTTATAATAAATTAATTTATTATTTCCATTTTTAATCTATTTTTAGGTTTCTATAATTTGGTATTTCTCATTTTCACTATTAGTGCATTTATATATTTACAAATCTTTATTTCTCTAAAAAAAAACTAAATTCTCTTGACGTTATGTGGCGCTGAGTTTGTTTTGTTGACACACATTAATATGTTTTAATACCTTGATAAAGGTTGGCGTTCAGCCAACTGAAATATTGGTAAAATAAATGATATTTTGATCCAATATATGCCTTTTTAATAATATATATATATATTGTTTTAATTTTAACCAACGCAACAACGTACGACTCAATAATTTCTGGATGCATGTGGAAGGGAGTTGATTCGAAACTAAAACCTTTTGAATAAATAATATTTTGAAAATTCACACGATTGGTATACATTGAAATATATATATGACATATATATATATATAATATTATTTTTTCAAAAAGTTTTCGTTTCGAGCACCAACTTTCTTCCACATGCATACAGAAATTATTGATTTGCACGTTGTATGTTCGTTAAAATTAAAACAAAGAGGTTAAAAAATCTGACACGTGGGGGAAGCATATGTAATTAAGTGGTTTTAATTCGTGCACTTCTCCCAGCACTTAAAGAACTAAATCCATTACCGTGCACGACAGATTAAATAGCAATTTTCTGGAAAGTGCTATTAGAGAGATTTTTGTTTATTGACATGTTTTTATTTTCCAAAACTTTAAATGATTCGAGTTCTAAAAAGTATTTTAAAATATGATAGTGTGCTAAACTCCTTATGTGTTTTTTTTTAAACGAAGTGTGAGCGTTTAAGAAGATTTCTTTAAAAGCTTAAACGTTAGTCTAATATTTTTATAGCTTTGAAGTATCAAGAGGAATTGATTTCAAAACGATTTTTATATAGAAATTATTAATGCATACAAACATATTTAGTTTTTAAAATATCAAATCGGATGTGTAGAAGTGATATTGCACTTCACACACACAAGTAACAAGTAACTAACCAAAAAAATAAAAAGATTCTTCAAAAAAAGAAGCTTGTCTTCTTACCTAATCAAGAGATGTTCTAGATGGTGGTTATTGGGTGTAATCCAGCACAAGGGAGAGAACAAGCTGAATACAAAAATGATGCGGCAGCTCTCTCCCACTCTCCATATCTTCACTTAATAAAATCGGAAAGAGAAATGATGGGAAAATTAATGATCATAAATAAAAAGTAATGAACTAAAAGCGAATTGTATTTTGGATTCAATTTTCAACCCTAGTCGAACCTTAAGTTGAAATTGATGATGTTTGTTCTCATTCAGGAATTCTAAATTGAAAGGTCTCAATATTCCCATCGCTCTCTAAGTAATATTATGTTTTTATTTACCGCAAAGCGCAGATTGATAAATACGCTGTGTGTCGGTGGGGTTGATTTATTTGAAATTATGATTATCTCTCTCTCTCTCTCTCTCTCTCTTCACAAACTCCTATTCTTGATTAAATATAGTAATCGTTTTTACTGTGATTTTTTAAAAAATATTAAGATATACCTACATACAAGTATTTATTAGATTTTCTTAAATTAGGTTTTTATACACCAAGTTTTTTCACAAGTTTATATTTACATATGCGATAGCTTTCATATAGGAAATTAGAAAGAGTTTCTCGATTACATTTGTTAAAAGAGCAATTATTTTAAAATACAATTTGAATTTTCATTAATTTAAATATTTTCTTTTTAAATTGAAACTACATTACAATGATGAATAATATATTGCATTTAAAAATGAAACGATTAAAAAGCTTGATGTGCCCCGTTAAAATCGATATGCTATTTTGTAAACTTATCGCTGTAAAAATAATAAAATTAAGCCGCAGTTTTACATTCTGTCAAGGCAACAATAAAATGGTTTTCAATACTCAATTTATTCAGAAAATATATCAATATTACGTATATAAGAATAATACATTATAATAGATCTCCCTAAAATAGCTCCAATTCAATTTTGATAAAGTTATTATCACGAACTACTCAATTATCAAGCTTTATGTGTGTGCTTAAATATGAATAATTACTTGAATCTCAATATGGAAAATTGAGAAACAACAAATACCATTTTAACAGATGAAGATACACATAGCTTCTATAATCAGTTTTTGGGATCATTTTATTCCTATTATTTATATATTTATAGAGATGCGTTATATAATTAACCTGCAGAAACTTACTTAGTAAAATGCAAGAACACAAAAGATGTTAAATTAGAATTAGCAAGCGATCATGGATATAAAAGATCTAGGAAGACGTGGTACAAATGGAAGTTGTGCGGCACAAGGCTTTCCTGCTAATGCCGACAATGGATTCCCCAGAGAGTGGCCATAGGATTCCCTGTTCGGGGCTCAATGGCTTAACAACGGCCTGTGTGTAGCTATTCATCTGCCACCACGGCTGCAGTGAATAAATTCAGCCGCAATGATTAGCCAATAGCCGGACGGATACTTGAGTCGGACGCAACGGCTAAGAAATCTTACTAGTCTCATATTGGTCAGGAGATAATGCGAAAGTAATGTTTAAAGATTTTTCTACTAATATTCTTGATTTTATAATATATTCACTAACAATATGGACAAAGAGTAGAGTTGTCTGAATCCCATTTCTTAAATTGTATACATTAATATTTATAATAATTATTATTATCCCTATTACATGTCGTACAGGCCATGATAATCATGGTTGGTAGAAATTGGCGACTGCCTTTACTGTAAGTGCACCATATGTCTACACATGCGAAAAGCAGAAATTTCATATCTCAAATTATTATATATAATCGTTGATGAGAAGTGTTTGCCATTCCGTAGTAGATGCATCGTTTGTGAAGAAAACATAGCTCACTCTGTATGTCAAGTATGAACCTTTTCAACGCAACTATAGGTAAAAAAGTTCTATAAATTTTAATACACAATTACTTAGATTCAATATATATACTATTAAAGAGATAAATATTACCCAGATTTGAATTTTGAATAATCAATATATTATTGGAGTGATTATTTTGTCATAAAGAGTAAATTAAACAATCCGGAAATATTCTATTTTTTTAGAATTTTTGATAGGATTTCCAAAAATGAGGTTATTAAGAATTAGACAATATAAACACAAGGTAATAAGACCAAATCCAAATAAATAAATAGTGTCTGACGTTTCGGTAACAGCGTTGTTACCATCTTCAGACAAAAGTACTGAATGAGAGAATTTTACCACAGCATGTTTTTAAATAGTTCCTGTAATCAAGTGTGTAAACAAGATAACAGATAAGAAGATATTTATCTGATAAACAGATGGGATAAACACCTGCTGATTATTATTCTTAGAATTAAAAGTTTTTTTCAAATATAATTAAAAGCATATCTATAAATATCATTTATATTTCCTCTTTATATATATTTATAGATATGCTTTTAATTATATTTGAAAAAACTTATAATTCTAAGAATAATAATCAGCAGGTGTTTATCCCATCTGTTTATCAGATAAATATCTTCTTATCTGTTATCTTGTTTACACACTTGATAACAGGAACTATTTAAAAGCATGCTGTGGTAAAATTCTCTCATTCAGTACTTTTGTCTGAAGATGGTAACAACGCTGTTACCGAAACGTCAGACACTAATTATTTATTTGGATTTGGTCTTATTACCTTGTGTTTATAATCTACAATCCAAATTGTGCCTCATCAATTAGACAATATAGTAAATGTTCTACAGCTCTAAAATCAGAAAGAACAATATAATAAAGAATATATTAATGGATGTAAGAATCGTATAAATACAGTACGACGAACAATGTGTACAATTTTATTACATAAGATATATGTATTATCTTAGCTTGTTTTTCCAAATATTGAAAAAATTTACGTGTCGAAGAACTCAAGGTTGTAAAATTCCTTTTATTATTTTCTTTAATAAAGTCATTGAAAATCAAAATGGATAAGAATTCCTAAAGCAATAAAATGTCTAAACCTATAAATACGCTAATATTTGTTTTTTTCTTACAAAAACGATTATATATATATATTATAAAATCTAAAATGCAAATATTTTATTTTTTTTAAACATATATTTTATTTTCATTCATTGACTGTTCTACATTTTTCACCATAGATTTAGAATATACCACTTTGAATATTTGTTGTAAATATGTATAGTTAACCTACCTTTTTGTTTTAAATCACAAATATAATATTCATTCATAAAAATTCTATATTACTGTGGATAATAATTAATGTGTAATATTATTTTAAAGTAATTGAAAATTAAAACTACTCGAAAGGTAAATAACTATCTTTTTTCACGACTGCACCTTCAATTCCCTTCTTTTTCAACAACAAAACAAAATATTCATAACATATATATCCTTTAGTCCTAATTATCGGAAATATTGGGAAATAAAATTTAAAGATGAAAATATATTGTCATTATTATATTTATATATATATATTGCTATTAAATGATAATATATTTTCATCTTCAAATTTAGTAGGTTTATATATATATATGTTATATAATTTTTCACATATATATGTGTGCAAAATTATATTTAACACTAATTTAAAACTTTTGTTCGGTTATAATAGCTTGCTATACTGACACTATATTTTCAACTCAATATAAATTTATCATAAAACCTTCTTTAACCAGTATATAATCTATTATATATAGGATAAAATAATGGGTATAGAGGTATATAACATATATTTCATACATTTATTCTGCTTTTAGCTTTCATATGGAAAGAAGCTTTCATTATTTTTCCTCATAATTAATCCAAACACGTTCCAGTAGCACCTTCACTGTTAAAGGCACGCAAAGACATATTGTTATTAGAATATATCTTGTGTGATTATTTATGTTTTATGCAAATTTTAAAAAGACATTCTTTTTACTTTAATAAATAACTTATATTCCACGTATGTATGTATATTGGCGGGATAGTTTTGTAAGTTGAAAATTTGGATGTGCGTGTGTAAGGTATATCATATATAAATATTAAAATATTATATTGAATAAATAATACAATAAAAATATAAAATACATACTTTTAATAATCATGTTTATATAACTGTTTATTAAACTGGCGAAACCGCTGGGAGGGTTCACCACTGATGAGCCAGGCCCTCTCATTAATTTTTCCATTGCAGTAAGGGTAGTAGAAATTGTTTTATTTTTAAAAGAATCATACGCGTCTATAATAGTTTCGAATCTATAACAGATGGCACTCTAATGCATCATAATATAAACTTTTTACTACATCCTTTCAAATTGTTCCTATTAATTTTCATTTGAAAAAAAATATTATTGAAATATTTGGTGTTATACCATTCAGTATATATAAAATGTTTATAGTTTGTCGAGGGAATATTCTGACGCCAGTTTGTTCCTATTTCTTACAAGAAGGTCAGGTTTATTAGAATCTCCAAATGAGGGTGGGGCCGCGACATCTTGAAGTGGCCGATGCAGCAGCACAAGGATTTCAATTATCATCCAAGATTTTCATCCATAATTTACGTTTAGTTGATTTTTGTTCCACTAGATGGCGTTTTTTCCATCTAAAAATGCCACGTGAGCGATCAAAATAAGCTATTTTTGTTTTTAATTTCAACCTCTGGCCTTTTTCTGATAAAACAGCATATTTCTTACTCTTTTCATCTGACATTTTACGCATAAAAAGCATATATTATTCAAATTTGGCTTCAAATACCCATTTCTTGGTTCTCAGGAAGCCTCTTGGAACAGAATTTGGCCCTGAGGCACAGTCTGTACCACGCTGACGATGGTAGACAGCCCGAAATGAGTTCGTGATTGGCTTTTCTCGATTTATCAAAAAATTGGGTTGGCCAAATATCATGAAACAAGTTAAATTAAGGTTTAATTGATATTTATTCCACTAGATGGCGCTCTGCCATCTAAAATGCTCACATAATTTACCTTAATTAAATTTAGAACACAATCGACTTATTTTTATTACATAATGCTGCTGTACTGCCAATATGATGGGTTCAAGTTAATTCCATCGAAATGTACTAAATTCAAAGATTTCTGAGGTTGGCTAGATCTTTAGTGCTATTTTTACCGCCTTGAAAAATTCTAAAATTTGATTTAGTTTGTGATCAATTGACCTTCTTTCCGTTTAAATATTATTTTTCAAGGTTTTCCTATTTTTTTCACGAAAAAAATATTTTATTAGCATTCAAATATTAATTACTTTTCCGTTATCTTATAATCAAGTTCTATCTAAGAGATAACAGCAACTCTATTCAACATGCAGTGGCAAACATCTTTGTCCATGCGTATGTTACCGATATAAATTATATTTTACATTTTCTCACATATTTGTATTGTGAATTTCAAAACACTTTATATTCATATATTTTTACTTAACACCGCTTATAATTTGTAAATATATCAGTTTTTTCAGTTCTAAGTATATATAGTATGATAAAATTCAAATTTCTACCATAAAACCAATATTAATGTGAAATAAATATATATATACTATTTTTCTTTATAACACTGTAATTTTACCTTTAAGATATTCCTAGATTACAGTATCCTATGTCGCGTTTCTGGCGTCCATTGCAGCCTTCCCTAATTGTAAATGGCGACATCGAGTGAATATTTGTTTAGATGACTATTGTGGTGTCGGGACGTCATCGATCATTCAGCCGACAGGGATAATTGTCACCGCAAGGGACAAAGGCATCTTTCGGTCGGTCACCTTGACTCACGCCGGGCGGTCACCATCCCACTTGATAGATAAAATGACAGATAAAAATATAGTTAATTTTTTTTACTACAGTATAGTGGTCAAATGCCCTTTATCAATAAATCGAGAAAAGCTTGTTTTAGGCTGCTATCTCTCTTCAGCATGATTCTTGCCGTATCTTAAGACTCAAGCGCCATCAGCATTTTTCAATCTCATGATCAGGAATGATGGTTTTACTCAATTTTAACAACTGATCATATGCATTTCTCTCTTTCCTTTTTGAACTATTTTCATTAAAACTAACATTTCCAAATACTGTAATTTAGAATTGACTAACATCTTGACGTTTTCTTTATCAATCCTGTATTTTTTTATATAAACAATAAAGTGAACATTTAAGTAATTTTTGAGTAAATTTTGAGTAAATTCATTCTAAATGATATACCGGATTTAAGGTAAGAGAAACTAACTAGGAATTGTTGGAATATTACACAGAGAGTAGCAATAGCTATATATGAGCTCGTGTTTGAAAAGGATCTCCTGTATATAAATATCATTGTTCTTGTTTTACATATATTTGATATTCGTGTTTTATTGTTTTATCTCTTATATATAGATGGCATGTTATTGCCTTATGTCTAATTTATGCTCAACTGGCCTTTATTGTTGGCGGAAGAGCATTGCTCGATGCAAATATTTGTATGCATTTCTACTGTTCTATTATCTTGTGTCCATAGTTGGCTTAAATAATATACTTAAGAAATAGGCCTTGAGGGACTCTCTTTGGAGCTCCTGTTGAATGAGATGGTGAGAAACCGAGCTGGAGCGTTTGCGTTGTTCAAATTTTGGAAGACGGCTGAAGAGAAAAGGAAGCTATATACATAATCTAATTGATGTAAATAATTATATGTAAATAATCTTTGTCAGGACTAGAATGACGAATCATGTATGGGACTTTGATTTGAAGGCTTGTTGCTGCTGTTGTATATAGTTACCGTGTAGAAAATACTACACTATACCTACTACTTATAGGTTTCTCTCTGTATTCTTAGTTCTATCCTCTTCAATTACTCTGTAAACTGGCGAATCCTTTATAGGACGAGAGGTTCTCAATAAAGGCTTTTGTTGTTGTTGTTGTAAATACTATACTTAATATTCCAACCTTCATTGTGTGTGTTGTGTGTCGAAATGTATTATTAGAGCTTTAAAAAGCGTTTTGGTGGATTTATTTGACAGAACTGCTGGAAAGGTTTATCACTGATGAGCCAAGTCCTCCCAATATTTTTCATTTCAGTAACGAGAGTAGAAGTTTTTGTTTTTCATGGAAAATAAAGGTTTTGCTTTATAAAGAGAGTTTTATTTCTTTAAAATATCGGATATAACTCTATGCGTTCTCTCTTCTCTCTTGAGATCTAATGACAATAATTAGTTTAGAAGAAGCGTGACGCTGAGGTCGCCACAGCCCTGCTCCACCAATAAATCAGACGAAAGGTGGATTGAGGAGATACCTTATCTTCGGCCATGCAGCGGGCCACTTTGACGTCATATCCGGTTATTGGTCATTCATTCCAATAGGTGAGCTTGACATGCAGAGCCCTAACTTAGTTTGCCGTGGTATTTGTCAGCATATTGGTGGACAAAATACAATATGGAGCGTAATGAAATTTATCAACCGACCTAATCAAATTTATCTTTATTAGTAAAAATAATCGCTATCATTTTGTGAGGGTATAAGAGTCAAAAACAAATAAATAAATTATATCTTCATTCGGTTGTCAACGCACTATATGAGAACATAATATTTTCGGTATAGCCGCATGTATGAGCCATACAATATTATCTAGTTTGAAGGGTCTATAATGATGATGAGTTATTTTATTATGATGATGACTTTTCATCATCATTTCTCTCTCGCCATATCTGTCTCAGCTAATTAACTGTCCTATTAATGAATAAAATTATCTTTCCATTGACACACATACTAAACATCAACTTTATGTTTCATGAGGTAACAACAACAAATCCAAATAACATTTTGTGATCTTATTACTTTATATTAATATATTTTCTAAAGTATAAACCTATCAACATTTTGTTCCATTTTAAAATCAGCAGACGACAACACACGTTTAGAAGATAACAATTAGTTCAATTTCTATTAGAGTTCAAAAGCTTTTTTGTTTAATATTTGGCTAAATATGAGTATCAAATATATATATATATTCAAATAGTAAAAATATGTATAATATAATGTAGGTTATTTTTAATAATTATACAAGATATATTTGCTAATTAAACACTATGAGCGGCTACAGTTAATTCTAGCACCTGTGTATATAGCATGTAAAGATAAAATTATTTGATGAGTTGCATGCAGCCATATCGTGCGCGAGATACTATTTTTTGAATAAAAGAAAAAATAGAGAAACAAATCAAATCACCTGAAATCAATCATCAAACCATGATGCGCAGATAATATGCGCAAAATTTATTCTTTAGAATCGAAGTAATATTTTCAAAATACTTTTTTTTCTTTTCTATTTTATATCAGAGATCTTCAAATATTTCTGAAATATTGACTATAAAATAACGTTTTATTATGAAATTTTATACTATAGCCATTATTTCGTTATAAATTCTTTTTTTATTTAAAAATGTATTTAAAATTATGCAAAGTTGGTAGATACTTTATATTTTAGGAAAGCGAAATTTGGTATCTTACACAATTTAAGATTTAAAAGTCATTTTTCAATATTTGTTAAAAAATTTAAAAAGAAGATAATTTGGCCATTTGTTAACGGCCATCTTTAAACGCAGGAAATAGCTCAATTAGTTTAAATTGGTATGGTTAGATACACAAGAATAATTTTAATAATATAATTTATAATTAATAATTATCTTATTAAAATAGAAAATATGATTCATTTTACATTAGCAAATTAATTATATTTATATTAATTGATTATATATAAATTCTCACAATAGAACTGCTGAAAGTCGGCAATTTTCAAGAATAATTTTGTGAAGATTTAATATGTTTTTTTTATATATTGTTCCTATTGTCTTATGTTAAAAGAATAAAAGAAATTGCAAAAATTTTAATTATAAAAATATATCCTTTGGCAATAAATTTATTTATTTCGAAACTGTTATTGACACGTATGATTCCTTTAAAAAAATAAACAATTTCTACTGCCCTTACTGCCCTTCCATTAATTTTTCCATTGCAGTAAGGGCAGTAGAAATTGTTTTATTTTTTAAAGAATCATACGTGTCTTAATGTTTTCATTTGTTAATTTACAAATTTATGTCATTTAATTTGGTAAATATTTTTTTTTGCTTATCCTTAGTACACGTGGTACAGGCCATGATAATCATGATGGGTAGTTAGTGACTGCGTTTTACTGTAAGCGCACCAGATGTCTACACATGTGAAAGCAGTTCGACCTTGCACTTACAAATGTACCAGAGCCCCGTTTGGTTACTTGCACTCGCTGGTGGGGTTGGACTTTTGCAAGAATCGGGGGGCCATTGGAGCATTTATTATTTTTTTTAAACAGAAAAAAGTGTCCAATGCGGGAATCGAACCCTGGTCGTATTGGTCGAAAACTGAACGGTTTAACCAGTCTTCCACCGACCACCTTTGGTAAAGATAAAATGGAGTAATGTGTAGCTACCATATATCAAGTAAATAAGTGTTTCAGCACTGAACCAACAATATAACAGATAGTCAAAGTTGTTTTTATTGGCTTCAGTTAAATTATGTGTATGTGATCATTTTTATCATTAGAAAAATCACTATTTGGGGAATATTTAATGAAATTGTAACTTCTATATATCACAACACAATAATATATTTTCCGGGATTTTAGGGAAAATAGATTTGGTCGTATTGGACAGCTTGATGAATTTGTAGACAAAAAAGAAAAGTATAAAAATTTTGATCAATTTTGTAAATACATATACAACTTTCTCTTGAATTGGAAAAAAGAGAAGGAATCTTAGAAAAAAAAAAGAACTGCGATGCTTGCTCTGTGTGTTTTGCTTTGTTGTTTGTTTTTCTCTTTGGACAATTTTCTTTGGTTGATTTATGTAAAATAATGAATTGAACAGGATTGTATATAGCCGAATTGCTGTAATGCAAATGAAATGTATTGACGCAAATATCCCTGAGTTTGGGATATCGCGTTTCATGATGTTAATAAAGTTGAATAATAATAATATATTTATAAATTCGATTGCCATTAATGATATAACAAATAATTTACTTACAATGTGTTTATTTTCAATAATATCATCAAATATTATCTCTACAGACTTTACTGCAATGATATAAGTAATTGAATGTGAGGGCTTGGCTCATCAGTAGCTCTCTGCGGTTTAGCCAAATTAATCTCTATAATCCGAAAGCTTGAAAATAATGGTTGCACAAGAAATCTAGCCCTGAAAGCTTTATTTTTTCTAAAGTAAATTATTTTTGTTACAATGATATATAGATTATTTTCAATTTATTTATTTTATATTTCAATAAATATATAATATTTTTATCAATTTTAGAAACGGTTTTCAACTTGGGTTTATGTAGCTTGGATGGTTGTTAAAATATCTCTTTAGTTTTAAACAAAATACCTTTTCAAAACAAACTTGAATCGTTACAAAGATAGACGTACATCCAATAGAAATATTGGTAAATTTCACCTATAATATTCACATAAATAATTTGTTCATTGCTTAATATTATTCTATTTAATTTTATACGGATATGTTTTATAATAATCAAATAGTGATTATTTAATTTTATTTTATATTAGATTTTATATATCACAATGAATTTTCATAGAAACTTATTGAGAAACTATACTCTACTATGCGACTTGATTTACATCAATGTAAATAATTAATAAGTTACTTTAGAATATAACTCATTGTAAATAGCTCAACTTGATCTACTTTCTCTCTCCACGATACTAATTATTACAGATAACTTCATTAACTCAACTTCCATCATTGCTTAACATGCAATTTCTTCTATCTGTTTATGTTGTTGCTTATTTGTTTAATGTATATGTTTATTCAATGCTCTTTTTCTTAATTGTTTATTTTCTTTTTGATAATTCTGTTACCTACTCTACTACAATATGAATTATTGTAAATAGTTTCACGCGCAATTATCCAGTTCGGATATATCGTGTCTTGTTTGCATCTGGTAAATAAATAAATAGAAACTTATTCGGTACATTTATTCGATTTTTTTATAGTGTATAACTATCTCTTATAAAAGTAATAAAATCTTTCGCGATAAGTTTGTTTATTTTATTATTATTTATCGTTTTACATTTTGTTTTTGTTTAATAAATAAACTTATTGCGAAATGTTTTATTGCTTTTTTAAACAACTATATCGCAATTTCCTATAATATCAATAACTATTCCTATTAAATTATATCAAATGAAATATATAAATTATATTATAGTGTACGCATGCCGATAATAACTCGATATAATTATAAAGAAATGTAAACAACACTCAGAGAGCGTATATTAACTAAAATAATATTATTGGGAGAAGTTTTCCCGCGAAATCAGACTACAAACTATTGAGAACCGATCAAGAAAATTCTCCAACCAATTTTTCCACCCATTTTTAGCGTTCCACATTTGTTTTCCGAATCCTTTAAAATTCCAAATATTTTTAGGCTGACACAGCGTCCCGCCTGATTAGGTTCCACCGCTTGCATTTGCTCACGCGATCCGGGAATTTTAAATCATACTCCCCGGATTTATCCCTTACTTTAAATATGTGTTTATAAAAATTTGGTAAAAGAAAATATCTACAAACTGGATAAATTTATAAAATGCCATTTCCTCGGAAGAAGCCCATCTCTTTAATTTTTTTCCCTCGACATAGATTTGGAATTTATGTGGTAGGGTGAGGGGTCCTTCTTGAAAAATATTTTTACAACAATGGCGCTGTCGTTCGTTATTCGGTCAGCATTTTGCAATATTTATTAAAAAATAATCTCTAAGAAGTGTGGGGGCGGGCTGGCCTTTCACGCCATTTCTGCAAGCTCCACGTTGATGTTGCTCCGATATTTTCCATGTACTCGCTCCATCATCTCTTCCTTGAACGAGGGTTTATTTGTCACGGCCGGTTAGAGATGTCAACCAGCAAGTAGTAATTTTGTGATTATTTCTTGCTCTAAACCAAACACGATAAAAATATGAATTTCATTATATATAAGATAAGGCTACATTGATATATACTGATATATTTAATACTTCTTCATTTTATTTTATTTCAACACACAAAACGCGATATCCCGGCTAGGGATAATTGCGTCGATTTACATTTTTTTTAACAGAAACAGTTATAAACATATTATACAAGAAAAAGTAATCGAAATAAAAAGAGAAACGATAATATATATTAGGAACCTGAGCCTTTCAGGTTTGAAAGAAAATCATAAATATATTTACAAAAATAGTTAAATCTATTATAATTCTCTCTGCTATTTACAAATTGATATAGATCTACAACATTATTTATTGTCTGTTGTCTAGCTATGAAGAAGAGTGGGCATTCCAGCAGTAGGTGTCTCGAGTCCTGGAATTCGTTGCCACAATGACAGCTAGTCTTCAATCGCGCCAATTTTGATTTAAAAAAATCCCTTAAAATTTCCATGGTTCGTTATAAACTGGGTATTATAAAAATTGGAGCGGAAATATGTTGGAATTCCAAACGGGAAAAAGCTTTGGAATGTTTCATTTGTTTTTAGAAATAATTCATCTATTTTTGCACTTAAAAATGATCTAATTATACTTGGAGAATGTGGTCTATAAGTATTTTGATCCTCTATTGAAAGATGAGCCAAATCATATTTAATTATTTTAGATTAATATAATCTGTGAGAAGGGGATGTTCGCAAGACTATGGACACTATTACTTCTTCATTGATAAAGTAATTTTAAAATACTTCTATCTCAAAGATATTGCAGAACTTACCTTTAAAAAGAGAGTGTGCGTTATACCTATACAATATATACTTCAGGGTATAAACGCGCCATCTATATTCGTAAATAGAAATTTTAAAGGCGAATTATTATTTTTCAAACAATTTCCTTCTAACTTTATTGCAATGAGAAATATATTATGAGGACCCGGCATATCAGTGTTGAACGCTCAAACGGTTTCACTCATTTAATCTTCTGGATGAGCCAAGCCCTTATAATGATTTTTTTTCATTGCAGTGAGGGCAGTAGGAAAATGTTTGATTGAAAAAGAAACATTCGCGCTAAAATAGTTTACATACATATATCATGTAAATAAATAAACAAAGTGTGTTTCATTATATTATTTACAAAACCTTTTGCCATCCAAAGATTTGAATTTGAATATATATAGTCTTAAGCTGAGCCATCTGTCGAACGACTCCACAGAGTTGTTATAGATCATATATTTCAAAACAACACGGTTTCTATTTACGACATATATATGTAGTATATATATTGTAACAATGAAAGTGACAAATAAAACAAAGAGGCAGACGAGGTAGACCAGACGAAAACAACCCGGCGCCAGAAAAGTGGCGTGATTAAGAGAACCAATCAGGACTCTCCGCCATATGCGGGAGTCCAATATAAAAAGGCCCAGAAAAGAGACAATGGAGTTGTTTTCAGAGCGACGCCGTTATACGGTCGGTCGGATCTCTCACCCCCCCCCCCCTTCTACCCGCGTAGGCTTAGGGCATCCGCGGCGCCCGTGGTTCGACTGCCTTCGTCCGTGGTCTACCTCTACCTCTTGGAGCTACCATCTAGACCTGCCTCTGTCTCTTGCTGTCCCCGTGCGGGAATCCCATCACGCACCCACGACCACGACTGCCCAGTACATTCCACGCTGGCTTGGTCGGGATTACTACACATATATCTATATATATATATATAATGCGCTTTTATTTTGTTTAACATATATATATACCATATTCATATCCTAATTGTTTGTAAATAACTATGTATATACTTTTAATTTACTCATTTATTTATTTTTCAAAATTTTATCATTAATTTAGAATTAATATGTATGCACACAATTATTTACGGTTACACTGTTGTATATAAATCTCTATTTCAAGCACAATGTGTAGACAAAATAATAATAATGGTATTTATCTGTAATATTATATATAATTGTTAGCTGTATATTGTTACATCATGATTAATGGCGTATTTCTTATATTAGTTTTAATATATTTGAAATTTAAATTATATATTTATTTATTTTTATATAAAATATTCTATGATATTTATTTAAAACAGATTATTAATTTATCATCATTTGTATTTAGGTACACTGTGACTTCACTGCTCTCTTTGATGTGAGAAAATAAAGGGAGGATTCTGGTGGCTACTTAAAGAAGACTTATCTCGTTATTCCCTTTTATAAATTTCTAGGATGGTTGAAACACGCTCTGGTAAGATGCAGGACCCAGCACAGGAGAGAATCCAGGCTGAAGAGTCTGCCAAGCCGCAACCTGGTGCAACAATTGGTAGAGATGCTAGTTCCGACCCAGTTGTCCTGAATCCCAACATCGACATCCCCAAGTATGATGGAACGGAAGACCCTCGCCCATGGATTGAATCTCTTGAAGAAATTGGCTTCTTGTACCATTGGGCAGACTACATTATATCTCGTTATGCCGCCATGAACATGACGGGAAGCGCTAAAACCTGGTTGAATTTACACAAAGCTAGTTTCACGAGCTGGGAAAATATTAAAATCCGCCTCATTCAGGATTTTTCTTTGGACGCGAATAAAGAAGAACTTAGAATGAAGCTCAACAGAATGCAACACTGGAATGAACCAGCAATCAGGTTCGCGGAAGACATTCTAGTGTTGTGCAACAAGGTTGACCCCGCAATGGAAGAAGAAACAAAAATTGAACATGTTATTGGAGGACTGAAAAAAGAGTACTCATTCGCGCTCTACCTGAACCCTCCTAAAACGACCGATGACCTTCTTGTCGTGTGCAAGAAAATGGATTATTTTGAAAAGAAGTATCGTGAACGTGTGGAGAAATCCAGAAACCTATATAACGGTCCACGCTATTCTAGACCCCAACAACAATCGAGGTACGTGCCGCCGACTGCCGCACGAAACTACCAGACCACTTCCAGGCCCCAAGCCCCTGTTTCCAATAATTACGACTCCCCTCCTACCCCCAGACAGTATCGAAACAACTTTCCCCAGCCCTCTACCCCTAGACGTCCTTATAATCCTAACTTTGTGCCGAAACCAAACCTTCAGAGAAACACTTACAATAAAAGCCAAGAAGTGAGCAAAAATAGGACGGAAGATGGAAGACCAATCTGCTTTAAATGTAACAAGCCAGGGCACGTGGCCCGTTATTGTAGGGTCAAGTTTATAAGAATCCTAGAAGAGGATCCAGCAGATACCCAAGAGAAGGTCGAAGAAAAATGCCAAATGAATGAAACATCAGAGAAATCAGGACCTCGGCTTTATGCTGATGTATGTCATAGCACACAGACAAATATTCCTACCCGGAATAGATATTCCGTGTTGGAAGATTTAAACTAAGCGTCGCGCCTGAATCTGTCAATCAAAGCAAGTCGACCATAAACGGAATCAAGAAGTTGGACCCTAAATACAAATTAAAAATTAATGTGGACAAGATAGGGACTTTTGAAGCTTTGGTTGATACAGGTGCTGACCTCTCAGTGGTCGACCTCAGAACGGCCCTCGATACAGGCCATGGTATAAGTAAACTCGCAAAAATTTGTGCAGGACCCGATGGAAAAAAATTGGACATGGTAGGAAGTATATTTTTAAATATAAAAATTGATGACGAAACATTATCACACAACTTTGTGATATTGAAAACGCATTTACGGACATTAATTCTTGGGAGAGATTTCCTTAAGAAAATGAACGCAAAAATAGATTGTAAGCAAGAAACTATAAAATATGATTTGACGAATAATCATGACGAAATCAATTTTGAAATGTTGAAAATAAAGAGTGCCAAGGATTCCATTGTACCGGAATGTTCCATGAAATTGATCAAGGCATTGGTAGAAACAGAGGATGGAGAATATATTATCGAAGAGAGCAGCAAAATGTTTCAAACAAATGGACTTCGTCTAGCAAGAAGCTTGATCAATGTTATAAATAGGGAAACACACATCTGGATAACTAATCCGTATCCTCGACCGTTAAAAATAATGAAAAACCAAACATTGGCTTTTGGAAGTAGTCCAGCGAAAATAAATGTGAGTCGAGAAAGAGAGGTAGAAAAGAACGAAGAACCTAGATTCCAAATAAACGAAAATCTTTCACCAAAGGAACAGAAGGAGTTAAAACAAGTTTTAGAAAGGTATGGAGATCTATTTTCATCGAGATTAGGGAGAACCAATTTGGAAAAACATCGGATAGACACAGAAGACGCGAAGCCAATTAAACACAAGCCTTACCGGGTAAGTGCTAAAGAACGAGATATTATAAAAGAGCAAATTGACGAGATGCTTACAGAAGGCATAATTAGGCCATCTTCTAGCCCCTGGTCTTTTCCAGTAATATTGGTCAAGAAGCGAGATGGTAAATACAGATTTTGTGTGGACTACAGAAAACTGAATAATGTGACGGTAAAAGATGTCTATCCGATCCCTAGAATAGACGAAGTTATGGATACTCTCCAAGGATCTACACACTTCTCAGCAATAGACCTCAGATCTGGATATTGGCAAGTTGAAGTCGAAGAAAGAGACAAAGAGAAAACAGCTTTCACTACAGCGCATGGATTATATGAATTCAACGTGATGCCTTTTGGACTTTGTAACGCGCCTGCTACCTTTGAGAGAAATATGGAGAATATGCTTGGAAATCTGAGATGGCAAATTTGTTTGTGTTATCTGGATGATGTTATCATATATAGCCCGGATTTTCCAACGCACCTCAAAAGACTTGAAGCTGTTTTTAGATGTTTTCGTGAATCTAATTTAAGGTTAAACGACAAAAAATGCCGATTTGCTTTTGAAGAATTGGAGATTCTCGGCTATATAACGAGCAAACATGGTATAAAACCCGCGGAACATAACATCAAAGCTGTCAGAAATTTTCCTCGGCCCAAAAAGGTCAAAGAAGTACAATCCTTTTTGGGAATGTGTTCATATTATAGAAAATTTATCAAAGACTTTTCAAAAATTGCTGACCCTTTGACCAACCTTATAAAAAAAAGTGTATCATTTACCTGGACAGAAAGACAAGAGGAAGCGTTTCAAACCCTAAAAACAGCACTATTAAGTCCACCAATTTTAGGTCACTTCAATCCAAATGCACCTACTTATGTTCATACTGATGCGTCCAACATCGGCATTGGTGCAACACTTGTCCAAGACATCGGTGGTGAAGAGAAGGTGATCTCATATTTGAGTCGTACCCTAAGTAAAGCGGAGCAAAATTATTCAACCACTGAAAAAGAATGTCTGGCCGTTGTCTGGTCAATGTCAAAATTACGACCCTACCTTTATGGAAGACACTTTAAAATAGTAACAGACCATCACGCCTTATGCTGGCTCAAAAACTTGAAGGATCCAACAGGTCGATTGGCAAGATGGGCATTGAAAATTCAAGAATATGACTTCGATATAATACATAAATCGGGAAAGAAGCATCTGGACGCTGATGGCTTATCTAGGGGGCCCTTACCAGAAACTGATTGGGATGAGGATTTTGAAAGGCTATTTTTAAATCAAATAACAGACGAAGAGGATAAATTTATCGAAAGTGTTAAGAAAAACCTTAATGAAAGCAGGCGATCAATTGCGCAAAACTTTAAAGAAGAAGATGGATGCCTCTTTAAGAAAAACCCGAACCCTGAAGGCAGGGCGTGGTTGCTTGTGGTTCCAGAGAATAAAAAGAGAGAAATTATGAAAGAATATCACAATCATATGTCGAATGGCCATCTGGGCGTCGCCAGAACCATGTACCGAATAAAGAGTAAATACTTTTGGCCATCCATGCTAAAGGATGTCTCAGAATTCGTTAAGACGTGTCACCTTTGCCAAAGTAGGAAAGGCTCAAACCAATTACCTTCTGGACTACTACAGCCCATCCCCCCAGCCAACTTTCCTTTCGAAAGAATTGGAATTGACTTTGTTGGTCCACTACCATCTACGAAAAACAGGAAAAAATGGATAATCGTGCTGTCGGACTACTACACTAGATATGCAGAAACAAGAGCAGTCTCGGAAGCAACAGTGAAAGAAGTTTCTAAATTTCTAGTAGAGGATATTTTTCTTCGGCACGGAGCCCCACAATATCTTATTAGTGACAGAGGCTCTCAATTTACCAGTAATTTAATGAAAGAGGTGATGAAAACGTGCAAGATTAAACATTGCTTCACAACGAGCTATCATCCCCAGACTAATGGATTGACAGAGCGGTTAAATAGAACATTGATCAATATGCTCAGTATGTATGTGAACACTGATCAGAAAAATTGGGACGAAATACTCCCATTCATCACTCACGCTTACAATACTACAATTCAGGAAACCACAGGCTATTCTCCCTTTTTCCTGATGTTTGGAAGAGAACCCACGTCTCTTTTGGACGACAGGAATATCTCGGTGGACATTGACAAAGATGATTATGATGAATACATAAAACATCACTTAGACAAAATAAACAGAACAAGAAAATTAGTTATTAACAACACAATAAAGACTCAAGAAAGAATGAAAAAGAACTATGACAAGAAACACATGGAAAGAAGCTACGAACCAGGAGAATTAGTAGCAGTTTGGACACCAATTAGGAAAATAGGAAAGTGTGAGAAACTACTGAGAAAATATTTTGGCCCATATAGAATATTAAAGAAGCTGTCCAACGTAAATTACTTAATTGAACCAAAAGATAATCCTGGCCAAGACCCATTGATTGTCCATGTCTCAAGAATCAAACCCTATTTTGAAAGAATTGATGAGGTCAATCACGAGGACGTGACGACCTCTGGAGAGGGGGAAGTGTTACATCATGATTAATGGCGTATTTCTTATATTAGTTTTAATATATTTGAAATTTAAATTATATATTTATTTATTTTTATATAAAATATTCTATGATATTTATTTAAAACAGATTATTAATTTATCATCATTTGTATTTAGGTACACTGTGACTTCACTGCTCTCTTTGATGTGAGAAAATAAAGGGAGGATTCTGGTGGCTACTTAAAGAAGACTTATCTCGTTATTCCCTTTTATAAATTTCTAGGATGGTTGAAACACGCTCTGGTAAGATGCAGGACCCAGCACAGGAGAGAATCCAGGCTGAAGAGTCTGCCAAGCCGCAACCTGGTGCAACAATATATACTGAATGTAATGTTTAAATCAAAGATACAATTCTTTCATTGGCCTTGTAGAACGAGAGTGGTGTACACGTGCGCGCATGCTTTAGTGAAAAACACAAACATCCTCGATAAAGAGAGGCGAGTTGCCCCTCGAAATATTGGAACAATAAATTCATTATAAATCCAATATATGCATATTTTTTAAATACCATATATATATGCACCAAAAGAGATACCTCTTCCTTTTTTCTGAATCAGAACGATGCACTATTCATCACCCTAGTAAAAAAATACTAGTGATGGTAAAGAACGAGCCACAACTTAATCGTCAAAATTTTTATTAGGGCGATGAACAGTACGTCGTTCTGAAACATAATTAAAGGGAGAGGTACTTCTTTTGGTACCTAAATAATATCTTCCTGCCAATTTATATGTTATATACATATATATTTTTTGAAAATAGAGCAATCCATACTTAAATCATTAGATAAAAAAGTCATATATTGGATTTAATAAAATATTTATTTTGCCAATATTTCGGCTGGACGAACGCCAACCTTTATCGAGGCATTACATTTTTGTATACACACAAATTTACCTTCTTTGGATATTTTATATTATGCCTATATAGCAGCCTAAAGTTGCGGAGGATGGTATAGATGTACCAAAAGAGTATTTTTAAAAGGAGAAATTCTTCTTTTGGAATATATATATATTTTTCTTGAATCTGTATAAGACCGATGGTCTTAATAAAGCTTTGTATATAAAAATATATATATATATATATTTTTTAAGGAAGAAATACTTCTTTTGGAATATATATATATATTATTTTTTAAAACCTAATTCTGTTGACGTTATGTGGCGCTGAATTTGTTGTTGACACACATAAAAATGTTATAATATCTTGATAAAGGTTGGCGTTCAGCCAACTGAAATATTGGTAAATTAAATGATAATTTGATCTAATATATGACTTTTTAATTATATAAATAAATAAATATATGTATACAAAGCTTTATTAAGACCATCGGTCTTATACAGATTCAAAATATATATATATATATCCCAAAAGAAGAATTTCTCCTTTTAAAAATACTCTTTTGATACATCTATACCATCCTCCGCAACTTTAGGCTGCTATATAGGCATAATATAAATATCCAAAGAAGGTAATCTATTTATATATTTCCCTTTAAGATAAAGAATCTACTCAAACAAACAAAATAATAGGCAGCCGAAAATCATCCTGCTCAATAAAGTGTCCAACCACCACTCATTTATCTTGAACCGAATTCTGCTAACTCCATATTTCTTGATTTCTGACCGGCTGTGTCCGATTAAAATCATGATAAATTACGCTCTGAATTCTGTTGGAGTTACGACATCACTTTAATGTTGTGTGACCACAAATCAGAAATCTAATTTTTATTCTATTCGGATTAAATACAAATCTCTTCTGATGTGCGGTGATTCTAGAAAAGACTTTCCTCCAGAGTTAAAAAATATTATTGGAGAATTTCATTAATAGATTGGTGGGGGGAAAGCGAACCTGTGTAAACCCTTTCTAGTTTCAAGATAAATACGGGGCCATTCTTCTCCAATTTCTAGTAGAGTCAACGAACATAAAATGGGAATTTTTATAAAAAAAGGTTTTATGAATGACATTTTTACATAGCCTCTCTTTTCTTAATGAATATATATTTTAAATATATATAAATGATTGTGCGTAGGAGGATGGTATTCATGTACCAAAAGTCACCTTTACCTATCAATATCCAATAAAACAATGTGTTGCGTTCATTACCTCAGTAAAAATTGCACTTTGACTCATTCTTTATCATAAGACTTAGTTTTTTCTGGGGTTTTTAAAAATAATGCATTGTTCTAATACATATTTAAAGGAAGAGGTGTCTCATTTGGTACACACGCACATATATACGCACGCATATATATATATTAAGATTAGAATTTTTTTTTGTGTGTTTGATTGTTGAAAAGAGGTGCAGTCGTAAAAAGTAAAGATAATTATTTACCTTTAAAGTAGATTTTATTTTGAATTACTTGAGGTAAATTACACATAAAATTATTTATCACTGCAATATAGAATTTATAGAATGAATTCTATAATCGTGATTTTTAAAAGATAGGTAGGGTTAACTATACATCATTTACAACAATAATAATTAAAAGTGGTATGTTTTAAATCTATGGTCAAATATGTAAAACAGTCAATGAATGAAAATAAAATGTTAAAAAAAAAATAAAATAATTGTATTTTATATTATATTATATATATATATATATATATTGTTCTGAAAATAGAGCAATCAATACTTAAATCATTAGGTATATATAGGTATATACATTATAATAATAAAGGGGCCTATAAATAGCGTAAACCTATACCCTAAATGTGTTTATTATATATATTTTAATAAAAATTGCCAAGTTGTTTGAAATTCAAAACATCCTCTTTTTTATTATACGTGTCAAAATTGATTAGTATTTATATTAATGTGTTGATGATTAAGATTCAAACCACAATATATATATATAATAATTAAAAAATATATATAAAGATAAGATCTTGACAAAAAAAAAGACAAAATAAGATACCTATTGATAGAAAAACAAAAAGCTCGTCTCTTTATAAGAATTATCCTAAATTGAAAAGGTAATAACTCTAACGAGAACGCTTTTGTAAAGAAATAAAAATAATAAAATAAGCTTGCAACTTATTCCATTGGAATCTGTTAAACTTATATATAATTTATTACATTGATGCGGGAATTATTTCAATTGAAAGTTAGATTTACTACTAAGTTTCTAATGTTGTAAAATCCACAGGTATGGATTAGTTAGGAAAGAAATAAAAACAGAAATCTACTACTCGTTACTATTTAAAATAAAGATGGATTTATTGAAATAGAGCAAAGACACAAAATAGGGGTAAAACGATTCTGTATAAACACTTAGAATTTATTTCGGTATTTATTTTTCTAATATTTTGGTGTGTGTGGTGACAGCGCAAGCTGTCAAGCTAATATCCATCTCAAAGATCCACAAGTTTACATACGACTAACCTATTAGCCCAGACCCATTATATCTAGATATTTATTCCTAGAAATAATCCTGCTTAGGTTAGGCAGAAAATTCGATTAAAAAACCTTTATTCAAAATATGGAGGTTTTCCCGATTGGATGACGCGGCAAAATATTTATTTTTCGTTGATTCTTGTTTGGCGTCCTAGCATATAGATACGTCTTACTATGTTGCCCTGATTGCAGTTGCATACATTTATATCATTTTCATTGTTAGCATCACATTTTCTTCCAGATAACACCACCTTTCTGCTTATAAAATAGCTTAATTAGAAAGACTAAACGTTCAATATGATTTCCCTCTCCTCATTAAACATTTTTCACATATAATAATTATATATACGTTCTACCTATTTGCATAAATGCCGGCAGAACAATTGCTCCATAAGTCGTTATAATCCAATTTTATGAAAATTAAACGTTATTAATTATAATTTTGTAAAATATTTTGATTCATATTTTCAATTGACCAAGTAAATACTATCTAATAATTATAATATATAGAATTTTTTTTTTTATATCTTGCAAGTACAGAAAAATACGTTTATTAAAAACTAAATAATTTTTGAAAGTTAATATGTATTTAAAAGCTTGAATCATATTTATTGGTAACTTTTTAAAGATAAGGCAAATAGGTTGTCCATGTGTGTCATTCACATGTGTTAATATTATTTGACTCAAAATTGGAAAGATATGACAGCAATAAAAAATAATCAACTTTTGCAAAATTCGACAAATAATTATTAAAACGAATTAATTAACATTTTATACTCTCTATAATTTAAAAGTATTATATTTGATATTTATAATTGAGAAATATATTTATTATCATAATAACTTCTTTTTAAATGTGTAGATTTTAAAAAGAATTTCTTTTTTATGTAAAATATATTGGAAAATGTCAACCGTTATAAGGATTCTAAAAGAGGAGTTATATAATGTAGGGCATTTTGCAATTTACCCCAACAGTCAAGTAAATCCAGGGAAAAGAAGCGGACAAAGGAGAGCATCGTTTACGTAAATTGAATCATCCGAAACAAAAAGAAAAGGTGATAATTTATTCATTGATCTTCTTAAAACGCGTCCATTAGGCAACGGGAGGAGCATATATTCCTATTTGCATCACGGATTTCCCTCAAACTGGAAGATAACTCAATTGGAAGGGAATTGCCTCCGTAATAGAAAGTTGCCTGATTAATATTTTCAGCCTCCCATTATATTTATTTTAGGACATTATATGCTTCAATCTGAGACTTTTCTCCTCCACTCCCAACCAATTTATTGGCTTCGAAAGTATTAGAGGGAATTAGAGTGCTCCCCTATTGGATCTTTTTTAATTTATACAACAATCCTCTCTTTACATTTTATTTCCTAAAATCATTTAGAGTTTTAGTAGATGACTCTAGTTTTATATATACATTACATTTTACAAATCAAATAATTTAATAGATCAAGTCACATATTGAAATTTCTATAGATTTTTCTGATTTTTAATTTTTTGATTAACTTTCGGTGTGCATTTACTGCATTAGAAAAATATTTAATGATATTAAGATAGGGCTGAGCCGATTTGTCTCTCGATTTTGAGAGTTGAAGGCATTGATCGGCATGTGCCATTTCTGGTCGATCAACACAACAATTCTTTCCCAAAAACAAAAGGAAAAAGTCTTAATTGCTGTTGACCCTAACGAAGTTCTCCCTCAGCAATTTTCAGCCTCGCTTACGATGGAAGAAGAAACAAAACTCAGAAGATGTGAAGTTGCTCAAGTTAGGTTTTTATGCACAACAATTAATGGGCGTATTTTATTTCAAAATTTCCATTCCAACTATTACATACAATTGCCTATATCATATATATAAATGTATAACGCAGCTTAATAAATGAAAATATCATCTGCAATTTTTCTTTCTATATAGAATTATATATATGATACATTCTCTCTTCTGTTTTATAATAGCGTATATTATCAAAGCCTATATTTTTAATCATCATTTTTAAAAATGTACTTTATAATCTTTTATATAAATTGATTATCAATTCTTAAATATAATTTTGAACGCTTTGATTCATATATTTGTTTCATCAATTATTCGTTGTTATAAAAATGAACATATATATTGGCCTAAATTTTTATTATTCTTCATTTTTTGCACTATAATTATTAGTTTACACCAGAGTCAGCAAACTTTTATGTCGGAAGAGTCAAAAATTATAATTTATAAAATTTCCAAGTTTTTAAAGAGCCACACAATTTTTCTTGCCAACAATAAATAGTACTCGCATGAATAATATTTGTGTATGGAACTATATAAAGAGATGCAGATTTACATTCAAAGAGCCGCATGAGGCTCGCGAGCTGCAGTTTGCCGACCGTCTACACAATGAGGCATTTTACTATTAATTTGACGAAAATGTGATATTTTTACATAGCTAAAATGCCATTTATTTTACCTAACTAAAACGATAATATTTTACATCGTAAATATTGAGGCTGCCTGGCCGGCATTCATATTTCATGAAAATAAAGATACTTTTATTCATTCTAGAGAAATAATATTGACTTAATTATAAAAATATTGATAGTAATAGAATATTTAACAATTATTAATACATATTCAACATCAGTATTATTTATTTCACCGATATATGCTCGATGCCGGGAAATTACAATTCGAAAAATTTTTCCCTATTTATCTGTCTAGGAAATCTTGTTGATAAAAAGATTTAATTGCCGAAGTATCTTTATTTTCAAGAAATATTTCACATGGCAAAATTACATAATGAGAAATATTCCGAGTTTAATGATGAGCCATAGAGGCACAAGAGTAATGAACTTTGCTTACTATAATTGAAATGGCGATCAAAATAATGTTAAAAACCTAAAGAGTTGAATTGTCAATTTTTCACTAATTTTTCTTAAGAAGAAATTTTAAATAAATATACTCTTAGTTGAAATACTTTGAATTTAAACAGAAGTGCTAAATCGACTTTATTTTGTTATGGATTTAGGGTTAAAAAGCCATGTTATCCCTAATGAGTAAACAGAGTTAACTATCTGAAATAACCATTTAATCTATATAACATTTGTAGGATAGAATTCGATAAAAAAAAAAGTTAAAAATACGCAATAAGAAGACATTTGTATTGAGGACCGATGTGGCACGAAGCTTGATCTTTTAGCTTTGTATTATCTTTAATTTTGTTTTTTCATGTTCACATCGCTCTTTTATCATATGTATGATTGTTATTTTTGATACTCATGCATTCATTTTAGAGAAATAATTTTGATGTAATTATAAAAATAGTAACAAATATATTTAACATGTAATTATAAAAATAGTAATAGAATATTTAACATAAATAATTATATTAATGCATATATATATTCAACATCATCATTATTCATTTTACAAATATATGCACGATGCCGGGAAATTACAATTCGACAAATTTCTTCTACTTTATCTGTCTAGGAAATCTTGTTGATAACTATGGCTGATGGGGGACCTAAGGTCTGCTGATGTGTAACGCCAGTATTGGACTATTGGTCTTCCCATTTTCTTTACGACCTTGGTACGGAGTATTAAGTCCAACGACGCAATACGTGAATACAAATGATTAGAAATGGAATCAAAAATACGTCATTCTGTCGAATTCATCTAGCAACATTCTTCAACATATAATTCTCGTACTCTACTAAATTCTTAAACTTTTTTCGAGCTTTAAGTATCTATGTTGATAAATACACATATTGTATATATAACAAGAATCATATCAATAAAAATAGATATATTATTGCATAATTATAATAACTTTCTTGTTCATCTTATAGAATAGAATATAAATACACTCACTGATGAATAAAATAAGGATGTTGTAAAAAATGGCAATTTTGGTATATAGGCAATATCAGAAATTGAAATGTTTCCTAATTACACGGTATGCGGCCTCCTATCGACATTTGCAAATTGCATTAGAAGCAATATGGATGAATAATTGATGTCAACATTATTTTATCAAAAGCTTTTCAATAATGAGTTGGCCCTCGCTGGAACGATGGCGTTAGATCAACCTGGCGTTAAACTGATTGGAAAGGCGGCGATAAAATACCTCCGTCATTAGCATTATGTTGTGGATTATACGGAAATTTACACATGTGAAGGTTGTTAGATCTATACAACATCTCATTTTTATAATTCATCATTTGATATTAGTTATGTTCTGTTTAACAAGTAAATTAGGACTAAAGTTAATATATTTTAGGCTAAATATATGCATATGTAAATTCGACACTATTATAGACGCGTATGATTCTTTTAAAAATTAAACAATAGCTACTGCTCTTACTACAATGGAAAAATTAATGGGAGAGCCTAGCTCATCAGTGGTGAACTCTCCCAGCGGTTTCGCCAGTTTATTCTACCACACCGCTGTTATATTGAATTTTTCGGTTGTCCTCTTATAGTAATATTATATGGGAGGGTTTACCACTAATGAGCCAGGCCCTCTCATTAATTTTTCCATTGCAATAAGGGCAGTAGATATTGTTTATTTTTTAAAAGAATCATACGCGGCTATAATAGTGTCGAATTTACATATGCATATATTTAGCCTAAAATATATTAACTTTAGTCCTTATTTACTTGTTAAACAGAACATAACTAATATCAAATGATGAACTATAAAAATGAGATGTTGTATAGATCTAACAACCTTCACATATGTAAATTTCCGTATAATCCACAACATATCTATATTAGTTTCGAATTTTCATAACAGATGGCGCGCTAATGCATCATAATATGCATATATATTAAATGAATATATTTAATAGATGCTAAGAGAATAGTTATTTGTCTATTCCATTAATCATTATTGATTAATTCATCATAATTGTAGTAATTCTATATTAGGCTGCCTGAGATTATCTCTCTTTTTAAAATAGATAACAAAGGTAAAACCACCATATTAATATTTTACAGTTTTTTTGTATAGACAAACAAACAAACAAAATTCTCGTTATATCTACTAATCTGTATTTAAAATTCTAAAAATCTCTAATCCCAACCTTTAATTATTGAAGGAAACTGTGAAAAAGAAATCGGAGACCTAATTACCAGATGTATAAACTTATAAACTAGATATTAGATAACTAGATTATTAACTAGAATTTGTAATGATATATCCATTTTATATAAATCCTGAATAAACATAAATTTTTAATTAAAAAGGCATATATTGGATCAAAATATCATTTATTTTACCAATATTTCAGTTAGCTGAACGCCAACCTTTATCGAGGTGTTATAACATATTTAATGTGTGTCAACAAAAACCTCAGCGCCACATAACGTTAAAAGAATTAAGTTCTAAAATTATTTTGTTATAATCAGTGGGGAGAAAAAAAAATTGATATATATATTTATATTATGGACAAAATAAATTTTGTAAAATATGGGTGTGAATATTTTGAAAATTAACAATAACGCCTATTTTATATATTTATAAAAGAATATTGGTAAAATAAATGATATTTTTATCCAATATATGCCTTTTTAATTAAAGATTTATTTATGGATTGCTCTATTTTCAAAACAAAAATTTGTAGAAAAAAAAAACTAATCTAAAAATGATTATTCTGAATAAAAAAGGATATGTATTGTGGTAGTTGATATAAAAAGGCATGTGTATATAATTTAAGTAAATATAGGTGTATATATGGGCAGAGTCGGAATAAAAAGGCAGGTGTCTTTATATTCAGGACGATATTTTAAGAACAAAATGTAGGAAGGTGGTGGTGGGACTTTGTAATTTCACTGGAATGATTCCCGCGGCGCTACTCGCCATTTTTGTTTACCTAATGGCTCCTCACCACTGCCATCAAGAGCTACAAAGGGCCTCCTTACAACACGCCGTATTTTTCTTTAAGTTTTCGCAGGGGAGCCGGTGGCTTTCCGCTAATGCTATTGACCCAGACTGCCCTCACCATTCTGTCCTTTTTAGCGCGATTTTATTTTGCATATGCGAGCTATTGTACCATTTGTATTTCTTTTATGAATGCATTTTTTGGAAGTCCTTGTCGTCTTTTCGTCCCATTAAGTAAAACATTTCAAGGTTTCTTTTTTTTTTTTTTCAATTTTTACTCTTGATTGCATACTTTGGAATATAAACCAAATGACAAAGTTTTTTTTTCTAAGTTGTAAAATATGTAAAAGTCTCTGTATTTTTCTTGGATACCTCGGTGAATTTTCTTCCAGATAAAAAATAGGCTTTAGGGGTATTTTTTTGAAGAGTAGAATTCTTTTAGTTCTGATTTATTCTAGATCTAAACAAATCCCTCTATATCGTCTTGTAGCCGACTTTACAGAATTTAGAAATGCATCCATTCTTCGTTTTAATATAAATAATAAAATACGAGAGAATAAATATCATATTTTAGAGAATGAGCAAATATTTTATTATATATATATATATACGCCTACGCAAAATTACACGTGAAAATTAAACAGAGAGTATATAAGTAAAATATTTATGAAATAAATTTATGAAAATATTTAAGAGACCATTTGAATAGAATATTAAAATATAAGTTTTGTAAGTGTCTAAATTACAAGAGAGCAAATAAAAAGCATTCAGAGGTATTAAATATGAACACATAAAATATCCCTGGGAAATTAAAAAAGTAATGCCTGAGTGCAATATAGGGCTAAATTTAATAATAGATAGAAGAGCGAAAGGAAAAGAAAATATTAAGCAATCATATAATCCTTTACAATAAAGGAATTGGGGATCCTCTTTATTTTTCCTAAAAGAATGCCTGCATATATAAAATTCCATTTCCTGCTTTTCGGAGAATATATATAAATATATATATAGAAATATTTTTTTTTTCATATTTAAGCCTAAAATCCTTCTCACACACATAAATAATATCTTCCCTTATTTGTATTTAAAAAATTGACTTCGAATAGCCGGGAAAAAATGGCTACAACTTTATTCCTCAGAGCTCTTTGCCATCAGTAGAAAAATGTTCAATGACTAATTACCTTAACAAGTTAATTAAGTTACTAAGTTTCTCTCTGACGTTTAAGAAAAAGTCCTTCCTTTGTTAGCAGTACTTTTTTGGTAGTTCTTTTTTTTTACTGGCGTAATCGAAAAAGTCAAGTCCCGCTGAGAATGACTGGGACTTACAATTAGATAGAAGTTCCCGCATTGCACCGCATGCATATATTGGTTGGAAATTAAGGCCTTTTAGTGATACAATTAGAAATATCGAAGTTTCTGGAACATATATAGTGGTAGTAAATGAACTTAATATTCCAAGTAATAAATTACATAAATAATGGCTACCGTCTTATATTTTCACATGTGTAGATGTGGTGCACTTACAGTAAAAGCAGTCGCCTACTACTACCCACCATGATTACCATGGCCTGTACCATGTGTACTAGGGATAAGCAAAAAAATATTTTTTCCTGATATATTAAACTAGAGATATAATATGTGATGTAACTAGGCATTCCGTTACTTCAGTAATAAGTTAAAACGAAACTGATGACATGTCATAAACACACCACTGCTGCAATATCAGCTATCTGCTTAGTAAGGAACGACGTCCAATCATAAGCGAAATTACATCCCCAACCAACACCAGAAATGTACTGCATACTGGATGCTAATATCCATCCAAAGGCAAATGGCATCTACTTCTAGCGAGAGGATATATTGATTTTACATACAACACAGTGTCCTTTTGTAAAGATTCCTGATGATCGGATGGTACTTATCATTAAAAATTGTCAATTTGGAGAAAGAAGAATAATCTTAAATTGAGAAACTGGCGTGTATAGTTAGATGGAAGTCATACTTTTAGTTCTTCTGTTGAAGGTCATGTTGGCCCGAAAGCTAGAGAAATAATAAAATAAACTTGGCCCTGGATTCCTTGTTGGTTCTATTAAATTGTAAAGTCAGGGATGTGTCAACATGTATTATATATTGAGTAGTTGACTGAGATACAGTTTTAATATATTGTGTAGATGGCTGTAGTACTGTTGCAGTATATTGTGTAGTTGGCTATGGTACTGTTGCAGTTATCTTCACAAACTCAAAGCCTATTGACCGATATGAAAAAGCCCCAATATAATCCCCTCCTCCCAAATCTGTTTATTACAATAAATATAATTAAAAGACATATGCTACTGATGAATAGTTTAAGTATAAGATCGATATACATTATATATATATAACGCTTATCTAAGCGTATATATTAGTGTTAAACAATAGTGTGTCGATGTTTTTTAAAACATGCACACATCCGTTAGTCGTTGCTTTATCAAACAATACCTTGTTAGTATTAAATATTGAAGAGAACTTTGTCAACGTTATGCTAGATATCACTGTGTGGGCGCTATGTGTTAGATACCACTGTGTGAAACTAAAATGTCAGACGCCAGTGTGTCGGTGTCAACTTCTAGGCACCAATAGTTAAATAGTATAAGTTTCTTGTACAACATTTATTTTCAAACTTTCGGACTTGTCAGTTCTTCAATAGGATTATCACTTTAACAATTTAATATTAAATACATTTTTATATACACGTTTTTATATACATAGTTTAAATACCTACTATATAATGAGAGAAAACTATACTACATTATTTATGTTTGAAAATCATATTTTTGGAAATATACGTGCGTGGTGGATGGATGATACGTGCTGGTTGACACTAGTGTGTCAGTTTCAAAATATATTCCTCACTGAGTCGGGGTATAAAGTTTTAGAAACCAATGCCTTATGTGTTAGGTATCACTATATGTATCTGAAATGTCAGACGCCACTGTGTTGATTGCTAACTACTAGGCACCAATATGGTGGTGAAGTGTGCTATACACCATTGGAAGTTACGTGGCAGGATGCAATACCTCAATTAGATTTGCGAGTTCCTTTCTAGCTTCCTCGAAAGGTGTCGCAATCATTTCATTCCCCACCCAAGGACAACGCTTCTTTCTCTGATTCATTTAATAGTACATCGATTATAAAGTGATGACTAAACATAAAATGTCTGAATATATTAGATCACATTTAAAACGGTCAACGTTATGGTATATACGAAGTTAGAGGAATGAAAATTATTTTATAAAACACATCCGAAACAAAATACAATTACCAATTTTATTTTTTTAAGAGATAAAAAATATTTAAAGACATCCTTTACGCTGAAAAATATAGGAAAGAACATGTCCTCTTAAAAAAGAAAAATAAAACCATCAGAGGAAGACGTTACCAATGTGCCTATGAACCTAGGAGAATAAATATTCATTTAACTCAATTTGACCATACATCTTTTCTCTTGCATTATGTATATTTGAATATATTTTTCAAAATAGTGCTTATTCGTTACCGATTTTCGTTCTTTGCACAGAGTACCGGCAAGGAGTTCTGGAAAACTCCTTCGTTTCCATCAAACTTCTGGAAGGCACATCCTGGCAGAAACGTCAATCGATTCCAGACGTGTACTGGAAGTTACCAGAGAATTTGCAGTCACGCCGCACCAATTTTATGGCTCTTAAATCACTTCAAGACCGGACATTCTAATCGCTTGTCTTGTAAAAAGGAAACCCCACGGCAATATCGGAGTTGTTTTGGTTTTAAATCCAATCTTGGAATATTTAAAAAATCAATAATACTGTTAGTTCGATTTTCCTCATGTCGATTTGTATGTGTGTGAAGACAGAAGAACCGAGAAATGAAATAATATTGAGTAAACTTATAGTTGAAAGAATAAAAGCATTTGAAAATAGCTATACTGTATATGTACATCAATACAATATATAATGAAATGCATATTTACAAATTTTACTAATATTTATTTTCTCAGCAGAGCGTGTGTGTTGTTTATATATATAAAAAAAACATATTAGCTTTTAAAATTGTCAAAATTTTATCTTCCTAACATTAATTGCTTATATTGTGTAATTCCCATTCAAATGAAAGCTTTGAAAAGTATTTCCTGAAAATAAATCCGTCTTGATTGTAAAATATCAGATTCTATCTAACATTAAATCCATAAACTCATTTCCAAAATGTTTATACTGTATTTATCCTTCAAAATTTGAGATGATCAATATTTCTAGAATTATAACGTCAAACTAGCTGTTGCCATCTGGCGGTTTATTAATAGGCCGTCTTTGTCTAATTAACATTTTTTTATCCGCAAGTGCATTCACGCAAAAGTTAGTTATATATATATTCAAAATATTGCCAAAATTATAATGGAAAATTTATGCAACTCACGATTGTACCTATATGAGTTATAAAATATTACAATATAAAATTCATATTCACAATATTTTAAGCGATAAACATTTACTTTTCTAATGATATTGGTAGGAATATATATATATATACATCTATTCATAATACTCTTCAAATAAGCGATATATTTTTCTGTTTATAAATAGAGTTAAAAAATATATAGGCTTTTTAAAATATCATTTGATCCTATTCAAATTTTTATTCGCTCAATTAAATATCTTCCAAAAAATTGACTATGAAGATATGTGGTATATGCAATGAAAAACGCAGCATATATTGTTTCGTTCCTCTATACATCTATGATATACAAAACAATTTTAAAACAGTTTTGTAGAGAAAAAGGAACAAAACAAAGATTTCTCAGGATATACTTTCAAAGCCATTACGCTGTTTCTATTCAACGCAAATTACATGGTGGAAAATCCGTCCTTTTTTGTATGCTAAATTGTTTCAGATCAATTTTCAATTTATCTCTGAACGTCCTCGAGCGTTCCGTTTCATCCATTTTTAGAAGAGAGATTAAAATGTAAACAAATTATTCTCTTGTCTCGTATAAACCATCTTTTACTCTCTTTCATCACAGGATTTTAAAAAATAAATAATTTAATTATAAAATTCGGTATCTACCAATCAAAATTCATACCTAAATTTTAGTCAACGAATAATAAAAACTTTTTAAAAATGATTTATATTTCTAAATATATTTTATACATTTTAAAAATATTCTATATTTGTGAAATATCTACGTGGTAGTCTATTCT
Organism: Cordylochernes scorpioides; assembly: GCA_030710605.1. Taxonomy (NCBI): domain Eukaryota; kingdom Metazoa; phylum Arthropoda; class Arachnida; order Pseudoscorpiones; family Chernetidae; genus Cordylochernes; species Cordylochernes scorpioides. The sequence goes on from CP092886.1 coordinate 166,980,259, forward strand.
AATAAACAAACTTCGATTTTTAAGAGAAAATTTAGAAATGATAGCAATACTTAAATGGCAGCTCACATATAGGGAATTGCACCAGAAATTAAGAAATATATATTGTTTAAACTATAGGTATTAAAAATTCTCTGAGAGTTATTTTAAGAATGAATAAAACTATAAATATATATAGCATTTATATATTATATATTACAAAGTATTATGTATATTATATATATAAAGGATTAAGCCACAATACCAGTTTTGGCAAATTCGAACGAATATCATCCTGTAAACCATGGTTTTTCATGGATGAGAGCCATAACTCCAAACCAAGGTATACAGGTAAGTTTTTTTCTACATTGGTTAAACAGATTTTGTTATATATTTGTCAATCAAAGTATTAGAACTTTGCTCAGTGATTGAATATAATGCCTGGTTTTAATGCATATAAAGGATAGAAACGTCTCTTATCTAAATTTATATGTTCATATATAGGGTTTAAATAGTTAAATTCGCTAATAATTTATGATTATCATAAATTTTCATAACATATGGCGTGCTGATGCATCATAATATATATATATATAAAGTAAATAGTGTATCCTGTAAAATAGGATTCTATACATTAAAAATTAGACACTAAAATTAAGAAAATCATTTCAACACAGAGAGAGTTTTTAAAAGTGAAATTGAGTTATAAAAATATATTAAATATAAAATACTAGCTAACTTCAATATTTTTCAACATTTAGAAAATTTGAATCATTTCCAACAAATAATTTAGTATACGTGTGTGTGCTTATGGGGTAAATAAAAACTCATGAATATATGCATTTGAGAATATATTGAATAATGGTGTGATGAACGAGTGATGTTTATAATAATTTGGATAATTGAATTATGAGCTATTAAATTATTTATTAATAATTCTATTTTAACCTCATACACTCCCCCGTTCTATAATTCACTTTCAGATAATTCTATTTACCTCCTAGATTGCTGAACGTTAAGTGCTTTATCACGTCGTTTCAACAAATACTTCTGTTAGGAAATAGATAAACGAGACTTTAAAATTTGATAATCAACAACATTCTTCAAAAATATACAATATATATATATATTACAAAGTGGAAATTTTATAAATTTAAATTTACCTTTTATAAAAAGAGAAAAAAATGTATTTAATCTCCGTTTGAAGAAAAAAACAGCACACACTTTGCAAGGAAATGTAATTACTTCGATTTGTATAATTCAAACAATTTCCTTTTGGGAGGCAATAGGCTTAAGAGCTAATCTGGGAGTTGTATCAGTGAGGCTAAAAACAAATTCCAATCCTAGGTGCTCTAATCTAGTCGCCGCCTCCTTCCAGCGCGTCCGTAATCCTCTTTGTTTCCCTGCGGACAGTGACAAGCGCTCTTCGGGGACTGCGCTCGGGCCCAACGCCAAATTAATGGGGAATCCGAGACTCGAGCTCACTAATGGACGCCTCTACAACAAGATGATCTGGAGAGGAGGCGGGAATAAAGATTGGGATTAAGATTAATGCCTGCCTTAACCCCCACAGGAATTCTGACCCTCCACATCAAAGGATTCGAATGGACTTGGCTAGGATCTCTCTTTTAATGGGAGAGGAGCTGGCCAATAGTGAGAGAGAGGAAACTTATAATGGCAGAGCCGTCGCTTAAGACATTGCTAATTAGGCAGGACATGAATAAATTAACGGGAGATCTTGATTAATTATCCGTGGCTCTACATGCTCTCAGCATTAGCTTCTCGATAATTTTCTCCCTCGAGTCCAAATCTACCTTAGCCCTCCTAGCCAAGACGGTGTGATCTTTTTCACATGCTCCTCGTCTCATTTGGCTTTTTCTTCGTGGATCATCTAGTGCTCCTACGTCTGGGAGACTTGATGGATTATCCTTAGCGTCTCTAATTTTGTCCTAAATTTTAATTAACTTCTCCCTTATTAAACTCTTGATTAGTTGCCAGCCTACGTGCTAATTGCAGAATTTTATCCAATTTATTTTGCGTAGGCGACCTATTATATACCCGACCTCAGTTTTTCATCTATCATTTTTACTCTAATTTTATGCAAGCTCTTTCAGTGGCTCCAACATTATATATCCTTCCCCTTAGGTTGTGTGAAAATGACATTTTTTATCTTCATCGCTTCAATGATGTAATGACGGATGATCTTTTATATAGCACATTACAGATTTTTATCATTAACATGATATATACTTCTTTTAATCGCTAATCCTATTAAAGCTTTCTATAAATAATATTACGGTATATTTATTAGTTCTGTAGTTGAACCTCTCAAGTATGAGAGCCCTGCAATAGAAATATAAATAATATTTTATTCGTAACTTACCTTCTATAATCATGCCAAATTATTTATAATTAGGATTATAGTATACATTTCTATTACTCTGGAAAGAGTGCCATTAAATACAAAGTTGTCCAAAAATTTCGTAAACACCTGCAAAAAATTGAAATACCAATATTATTCGCCGTTATATATAATATCTTTGTATTATGTATGAGGTAATTGTATTATGTATTCGCGCGTAATAATATTATTATCAAGTAATAAGAAAACCACGAATTATTCGGAAACCTTATATATGATAGCATTAGGAAAATATATGATTTTGAATGTGTGATACGTACAAACTGTTAATTAATCATGATTGTATTAGAGTTAACACACAAGTAAAGAGTGCCCTCATTACTACCAAAACATGAAGAGTTATGTTAATTATAAGGCGATAATGTACCATAAGAAACGGAAGCTTTAAAGCATGAATGTTTATTTTAAACATAAAACAAATGGTAAACAAGCTGAGACCAAAGTTCGGGTACACCAAAGATTGGACCAGTACCAGTTAGGCTTAAGCCTTGTATTGACTACGAGAGGCTTCATTGGGCCATTTAGCTTCAAGTCCTTTTTTTAGTTCTACACCATCATCCCGCCCTCTAGAAATCGTAGTTTAATTTTGCTCCCAGTAGGTCGATATTGGGAAGGCAGATTTTTCTTCTTTCTGCAATGATTGCGCAACACATTATTGTTATCTTTTTCACATTTCTCTCCATGACTTTAACTAGTTTTTGATTTAACGAAATCCATATTTGTGTAAACATCTACATTCAAACTACAGTATTCAGATATAGAGCGCAAATAACACATCTCACATTCAAATTTTGGTAGTTTCACTCTCATTCTAAATATAATGACGTTGTCTCATTTATGTAAAACTGCTCACATATAATTGTATACGTATATGTTTCTAATTAAAAAGGCATATATTCGATCAAAATATCATTTATTATATGTTTATCTAATTGAACAAGAAATAAACAATAAACTTCATAGAACATTGAAAAATATATATATCTGTCATAATTTGTATAATACCCAAAATGCATAATTTATTTTCACCATAATTATTACGTTAAATTGTAAATACAAATTCATCCATGTATAAATCTGGGAGCCAGCGCGCGCGGGCGAAAGCCACATGTCTACTCATGTGAAAAGCAGTTCGACTTTGCACTTACAAATGTGCCAGAGCCCCGTTTGGTTACTTGTACTCGCTGGTGGGGTTGGACTTTTGCAAGAATCGGGGGCCATTGAAGCATTTTTTTTAACAGAAAAAAGTGTCCAATGCGGGAATCGAACCCGGGTCGTAGTGGTCGAAAACCAAACGGTTTAACCAGCCTTCCACCGACCTCCGTAACATATTTATGATATCACAAAACACGTGTTGAGTATTTTATTATATATATATATATACTCATTATACATTCCACAGAAGTTTTCGGCCTGATGTAAAAGACCGACGGCCCACACATAGTCACATGTCTGTGTGGGAGTTTATAACGAGATGATAAATTACAATTTATGAGCCGAGATATAGTGTGTAGATCCTTTATGGCTTCCCCATTATTAAACCATAGGAATATATTTTAAGAATTCAATTTAAATATTTAATGCAAGGGAAAGTTTTAATTGATCATAAAACGTATGCTTATATTACAATGGTTATATAACATGTTTATATGTCCCTCATAATTAACTTGATGTCTTGTATTATGTAAGTGTATTAACGGATGCTTACTTGTTGCACATGTGTATTCATTGGTAGCAAATATTTTAGTTTTATAATTTACTTTAACTAAATAATTTCTTATCGTAAACATAGAGGCTGCCTGGCCTAAAAATGATAGGTACATAATAGAAATAGATATATTTATACTATTATAAAATCTTTGTAAATATTATTGGATATTCATATTTATTTTTGTTTTATAATTTCTCATTATATATATTTACTATAATTTATTTAAAAGATCATAGTCTTTTGTGAGTTAAATATTTTTTTTTTGACTCGTGCTTTAGATGTTTTACAAAATTTCAAATACCGCGTGAGAACGCCCTTGCAGCCTTAGAATAAACGCTTTGCCTAATGTTTTAATTTTTGTTCGCTCCTGACGAGGACAAAAGATTTTTGTCGAAACTTCGAAACAATAAAAAGATTTACTGGACGAAAAAAGTGTCTTTTATTTGAAGAAAAATAATTTCTTCTTAAAATTTCATAATATAGATGATAGACACACAAACCAAAGGTTTCTTAAATATTTTATTTTCAAACCACAAGGTTAAAAATGAGGCGTTAGGTGGAGTTAATAAACTTAAGAACTCTATACTTTAGATGACCCATTGTGTATATATATGTGTATATAAATAGTTTCAATCGTGTTGAATTGATCATATATTATTCAAATATAATTAACATAAGTGCTAGAAATTAAATAGAACGATATTGCGTATCATATATATATATATATATTTTTTTTTTTTAATTAAAAAGGCATATATTGGATCGATATTTCACCTTGATAAAGGTTGGCGTTCAGCCAACAGAAATATTGGTAAATTAAATGATATTTTGATCCAATATATGCCTTTTTATTTAAAGATTTATTTTATGGATTACTCTATTTTCAAAAAAAAAAAAATATATATATATATATATATTTATAGTAAAATATATTTTGGAAAATAGGGAAAGTAAATATTAAGAAATACAGATTTTGAATTTAACTTTAGACTACTATATGCTAACTACTTATTTATTACATATATAAAAAACATACCTCACATGTTTAAAACTAAATTACAAATTTATAAATTTTGAAATTCTCATAACGGTATTATATATATATATTCATTTGAAGAAAGAAGAGGAAGTTTTTTTTATATTTGTAAAAAAAAAAGAGAAGAAATTGCGCCAAATAGTTCCCTTTATTATGATAAAAGTGATATCAATAAACACCATTTCATTTTGAGCTTCTATTTACAGCACTATCCTTATTTGTTGCGTATTTCATTCTATTTACAATTCCAATTTTACTTTTTATTTGACTCATACCTCACACCCTACTTCTCGTAGTTCGTTTTGACCTAAACCTGAGAATAACCTGGTTATTACTGAGGTTTTTTTTTTGTAAATGTAGTAGTACAAATCCCAAATACACACATTTGATACAGGCCATGATAATCATGGTGGGTAATTAGCGCCTGCTTTTACAGCAAGTGCATCATATCTCTTCACATGTAGAAAACAATTCGACTTTTGTACTTGCAAGTATTCCAAAGCCTCGTTTGATTACGTTCATTCACCAGTGGAGTTGGACTTCTTCAAGAATCGTGGAAGTAATTGAAGAAGTTTTTCTTTAGAAAAAGTACCCAATGCGGGATTTGAATCCGGGTCGTGACTATCGAAATTCGACGGTTTCTATCACTATACCTACTCTACAGTAAACGTTATTTTTTACAAACAATCTTGCTTAAATAAAATCTACATTCTTAATATCTAGTATATGGATGTCTTTATAGAAAAATTACTATAAAATCAGCAGATGCTAAAATTAAAGCATCGAATAGGTTTATTAATAGATCAACAATTAAGCACCGGTGTGTGCGCGCCTGCTAAAATTTCAGTGTCTACTATATGGTCTTCTGCTTTATTAAATAAGTTCTAATAATCTCTGGCTACTCTCTCTCTTCAAAGAACTAGTTTCCTACCTTTATTTCAAAAAGTTATTCTATTTTTACCAATGTTTTTTCGAATAGAAAAGTACCTCATACACTCTATCAAATATTGAACGTACACTTTGATATGTGCATTCATATAAAGAGAACCAGAACTATATTTATAGTGTAACGACATTCCAATATATTTGTGCGTGTAAAACACATTCCTCTGTAAACTGTCATCACGTTGTCATTTTATAACGTAAGAGCATAATTGTGGGTAAAGTCCGGCATGTCGGACGCCCTAAACAATCGCCTCTAATTATTGGAATCATCACGGCTCCACTAGGATAATAATGGGTTAGCTTATTCATTGTTTATTATTCATTCCAAGCGATAAGGATCATGAGCCATTTGACAGAACTGCGGCGTTATCTAGAGGGGGCTTTGACACCTGCTTCAAGTACTTTAGTGACATCCGATTGGTTCTTCATCGCCTTCAGCTTGTTTCTATCCCATATGCATGATAGCATTGTCATTTTACATTCAAAAATCTATACTACCTCGACATGTGTTTATCGTTATCCATATATCATTTATTTGTGCTATTTAATAGTATATTGGATAGATAACTATCAAATGTCAGATTTCTATATTGGAATTAAAATAATTGTATATATTAATGTTCCGAATTATACATCTTCTTCAGTTTCTCTGCTCTTGAGAAGAGCTTGGTTCCCAGTGGCACGTCATCCTTATTTATCTTGAGATTTTCTATTTATTTAACCCTAGTCTCAAATCCATTTCATCAGTCAAATTCGTCTTTTTACTACAACAGAAGCTTTGGAAAATTCAGACAAAAGAATATTATGGTTTCGGGCTATGACCCTCATCAGTACAAGGGCGTCTTAATTTTCCTTACAACAACATAAGTAAGGAGTTACGAAATTGGTTGAGAATTGGCCAAAATTATTTTAAGCTGGTAAAGTGGCAAGGCCACATTTTATTCAAAGGGAGAGGCACCATTTTTAGTACATGAATACTATGCTCCCGCAGCTTTATTATATATATTTATATATGAGGAAATATTTTAGAGTATATTATAATCATCACTATTCGACACTAGCTGAATGACCCGGGCAACGCCCGTGTTTTACCCGATTGTGAATGATTTGATTCAAATACTATTTGTTACAATTATAAATTGGCGCCTTAAATATATCCCTAATGATAATAGTACTTACATATGTACATAAGTATGTGTATATATATACACCTTAATAGTACAAAAGCTACATACCTATACTTTCGATATTTGCGGACCTATAATGAGGTATTGTTAACAATAGATTATTTAAGGAGCGACCCGCTCCAACACAATAGTTACAAAAACAACAAAGCGAGTGGGGGGGGCAAAGGTAGCGTAATCGTAGCCAACCAATAGGAGAGCGCCATTCCAAAAAAAAAAGCAAACGGTGACAGAGATGAAAAAGAATTGATGACGCCCGTAACTGTATATAGAATAAAACAGAACATTTCTATATACGTATATAAGCTTCTATACGACCATTGAATTACTCGTTGTAATATGAGCGAATGATCAAACAATTTATGCTAATAACGTGATTTTCTCTCATTAAAAGCTTTTATAAAGTTTAATTCTTCAGTAAATTGGCAAATAGCATCATCTTTCAGCACACATAATTAGTGTTTAATATAAGACATTGCGATAAATATTATATAAGAGATAAATCCTTCTTTCCAGTACGTTAATAAAGATTTAATAAAATAAACGTTTTATATAGTCCGAAAGAATTATATCTTATACAAAGCACAATTAAATGAAGAAATTATAATTATTCGCTATATTAAAAAACACAAATTGAATAATTATTTTTAAATGTTTATTACAGAATATAGAGCTCATTTCAGTGAATTTCCTTTTAATAGTATTTATCTAAATCGCTTTCATGTGTGTGTGATTTAAAATAAAATTATAAAAATATACATAAATTTTATAAAATTATTTTAATACAATGAGAGAGAGAGCTTCTTTTTCATTAATTATGATTTTAATTATAAAAACTCATTGTGAAAAAAACGTTTATAATTTAATTTTTATTTAATGTCTGGGCGCGTCTGTCCACAAATAATTTAGCCAATTTCGATTTATTTTCAGACCAACTAGAAATCTAAAAATTTACACACTTGCTGATTCACAATGACAACGTAAATATGCAAATTCTCAGGCGTCCAGGTGGCCTGGAAATGTATTATGTCAAATAAATATGTATATATTAATAAAAATTAATGTTTAAAATATTTTTTTTTTAACCTGTAAGAAAAGGCCTTTTAATAAAAGCACTAGGAGAGATAAAAACCTTTCTCGGGTATCACTATTTAAAAGATATATATAATTTAAAATAAAAGCAACGGCGCTCATAATACATTTCGACTTAATATAAATTAATATGAAACAGCGGTTTGCAAATTTTATATATTTTCCCCAAATTTATACCTATTCACTCAATATAATCTGAGCATTTCTCGTCACCTTTTTAGTCTAATTCTTTAATGGTGGTAACTGAGGAAAGGTTTTTCATTTTCAGTATATTTTACTTTTTATTTTTTTTTATTTTTAGAAATTTATATAATTTAAGATTGAGTAAGAATGGTATTCATGTACCGAGTTCAGGATAATGTTTATACTGCTGCAAATGATTATACTGTTCCACTTATGCAAATAACATCATCTATATATCTTTTCCAGACTATTATTTCGATATTTTCGGTTGTAATGATTATATTTCCAATGTAATTTATTTAAATATTTCCGAGTGAAAAAAAAGGTATTACCCTTTGAAAGTCTTTTAAATCTCTTTGTATTACTGTGGTTTTTTTAAATTAAAATAACTGAACGATAAATGTAGTTCAAGAATAAGTCTTCTAAAAACTTCATTAGAAATTGTTAGATAAAGTCGTGGGTTGGTGTCTTTGAATTTTCAAAAATATAGATGTATATATCTTATTTCAGAAAATGCTATGAAATTCCATTATATACAATATATTGTGTTTCTTTTGAATCATGTATTTAGTTATAGCACTTTTTGATGAGATTAATGTCTATAAAAACCCTAAAACATTAATATCCGCGCGACCTAAGAAAAACGGCATTCATTCTAAATTTCTTGAAGCTTTGATTTGAGATCGGCGGATTTATTTATTTATGCTGCTATTTTAGGATTCATTTTAATAGCCTATTATAATATTAAGATATTAAAAGTGTCTCGTGTTTTTTAATTAATAAAAGTATCATGTGCGCGCGTCTAATTAAATTTCTTCAATTTCACATTAACACACCAATCGAGCCATCATTGATATCAGATAACAAAAGTTAATAAATTTGAAGAAATTAATTGCACTTTCACCTATAATGTACTTTTCAATAATTTCCCAATGACTTGGTCATAAATTAAAGAAAGAAAGATGTACAGTTTGCTAGGATCACTGGAAGAATCGCTTATTGATTAATCATCTTGGCTTTTAATCGAATACGGATGGGCAATCACTTTCTCTGAGAGAGAAAACTATTTAAAAATAAAAAAATGGAAATCGTGAGGTTGGTTTATTTGTATTTGCCTTTATCCTGGCGAATTGTGCGGCCTGCCGCGCTGGTGATTAACAGCGTTTATAGATATTGAAGAATGGCCTGGTGCTGATTGATCTACTGCAACAATACACTCTCGAGTATTGTTTATTGCACTCATTAGCCCCCCGGACTCCTTTCAATATTTACATTTTCTCAATTACACTTGAAAGCTTGAGAACAATAATAATTACTTAAAGTGAAATAAATCTTTCATTGGCCTCCCTACATCATTTAAGAAGTTAATAAGAATTTACAATAACAATTAAGTGTAATTTATGGTTTAGTTAGAAAAACGATGTGAAGAAAATATATTCATAAATGCTTTTGGATTTTTGAATTAATTATTAAAAATTAATATCAATTTAAAATAGTTGTATTATATGATAAAAACCTAAGTTATTTTATAAAAATAAGATATACATATAAATGTATGCCAAAAGAGGCATTTCCTCTTTTAAGATTCGTTAAAACAATGCATTCGTCGCTCTTTTTAAAAGGAAGAGAGGCTTATTTTTGCAAATGAAAATCCTCATTTATCAGAATTACAAATAAAACTGCATTTATTTATTACTATATTAAAGCAAATTCGCGCATATACAAGTATAATTTATAAATAAATATAATAGATAAAGAACTTTTAATTCTATTTCACCTTTGGTATGCTTGTCGCCCAAGTTCTGAGCAGTTGGAGCCCATGCTTTGAAGCCGCTTACCCAAATGCCTAACCTGAAAAAAGACAAGTTCTGGAATTTGAAAAAGATATATCCACCCTCTTACTTTTGTTTTTAACTCACTATAATTTCTTCTGGCTAAATTTCTACAGATAAACCAGAAATACAATGAAATATCGTATATTTCTATTTGAATCATTTGTCTAAATGACCAGACTTACACTACTAGATCTTTCCGGTTGGTTCGAGGACCACGCCATCACCATCTCCTCATCGGCGAATCACACGATCTACGATTTCTTCTTAGATCGCTAAATGCGTGTAGTCGCTGGACACCCGCTGGCGATTCTCCACCAAATTCTGCAGTGGTGGCAGAGACGCCATGTACATATTCATTGTATATATATATATATATATATATATATAGTATATATCTAAATATTTTAAACTAATATTGAAGATTGCGCACTATTGTATGTATTGACAAGATGTCAATAAAATTATGCTAATTGTTTTCTGAATTATCAAAATCAAACATTCCAAATTATTGAGGATGTTTTTCTAATGCAATCCTGTGGTGATGTCAGATCAGAAACCTGCTACCGCTGCGTCGTGCTCCACCTCAAGCACCACAACATCCTGCAATACAAGGAAAGTAAGTAACCAACGTGGCATCAACTGCAAGCCCAGCATTCTTCTTTTGTTGACATTTACTCTAGGTGACAAATGTTATGGAAATTTCCATTCGAAGATAATATTTATACAATATTAAATCTTTAATTTAAAAGGCATATATTGGATCAAAAAATCATTTATTTTACCAATATTTCAGTTGGCTGAACGCCACCCTTTATCAAGGTGTTATAACATATTAATGTTATAATATATAATACCTTGATAAAGGTTGTCGTTCAGCCAACTGAAATATTGGTAAAATAAATTATTTTTTGATCCAATATATGCCTTTTTAATAAATATTTATTTATGGATTACTCTATTTTCAAAACAATATTATATAAAAAGAAAGTATTTATAATAATGTCACGAGAAATTTACTTACTATAATATTATGTTTAATGATTATTTTTGTAAAGATGGTAAACCTGCATCGTCTATTGTCACGCCGCAAGGTGACGCGCTACATTAACGCAATGTTCTCAAAAGACTTCCTCTTTATACAAGAATTCTTCGGCTTGAAATAACAATTCGATTGTCTATATAATTTGTTCAAATCTAAAAGCTTGAGGGATAAGTTTCTTTTGCAAATAAATTTATTTCGAGCTTTCTCGGGCAACGCCCTTCTACAGGAAAATTAAAATAAAGTAAATTAAATTATATTACACTGATATTACCGAAAGCTCGAAATAAATTTATTTGCAAAAGAAACTCATCCCTCAAGCTTTTAGATTTGAACATTCTATTAAGGGATTAGCCTATTAAATATATAATTTGTATTTTATCATTTTTTTAAATGATAATATAATATTATATATGAATAAATTAAAGATCTATATTATATATGAATGGATAAATGAAAAATAAAATTATAGGGTTTTACGAACATTATTTTATTCTTGTTCTTTCTCACGTTTTGTAGGTCAATAAAACGTGTAATTTACTCGTGATCTTTCATAATTTTAATTACTAATTATCTTAAAACAAACCTAAAATTACGTCAATATATAATTATGAATTTCTAAATTTTGTTTAATTCCTATATATATAGATTAATGTTATCATATATAAACGCTATTGTTTTGCATTTAACATAATGTATATGAAAATAACGAGAGAGGATCTGTATGATAGGGTTATATATGTCATATGAGGTGAATTACTCTTATCTACGTCGAATGATATTAAAGACAGACATATTTCTATCAGAATGGAATATTGTTCAAGGAATAAGCAGAATATATCTAGGAACGATTTATTGTCAACAGACAATATTGTCATTTCCACAAATATTCTCTCAATTTATTCCCAAAGTTAATTTCAAGCATGGGAATAATTTAAAGCAAAGTTTAAATGCTCTACATAATATCTTTCAAATGTAGTGTGGAATAACGAAAGAAGAATTGGCTTCATTTACTACCACCTTATATGCAGATGGATAGAAATGTATACCGAATAGACAAAGATGCAGAGAGATCCATTGATTATTATATCTATATTTGCGCCAACTAGATGAATCTCGTATCCTAATTAAAATTTACATGCAAGATTATATTCGCTTATTACAAATTATAATACAATATATATATATATGTTATATAAAATATATTATTTCATTTAAAATTATATATCATAGATTCAAATATTCTGCTAAATCGACCGCCAGAGGTCACGCTTTGCATATAAAAACACGTTGTTGTTGTTGTTTCCCGCTGGCCGGCTCAAATCTTTTGTACATTATGTAAATAAGTTTTTCATTTTTTTATTCTTACGCCTTAATAAATCAGCATCAATTTTTAATTTTTTAAACTTAATAAACGAAAAAACAGCAGGAAAATATTTTTATTTATAACATATATATACAATATACTTATACACTCTGTTTATTCGACAAGGAAAATTTATATGTATTGGTACTCGGGAAGATTCTCTTAAACGGACAAGAAAAACTGAATGACGATAGATTCCGAGGCTAAAATCATTGTTTGGTTATGTGACGAATTAGTCAGGAAGATAAATTACATTGAAGAGAGAGCTTTTCACTACTGTAAAATACAAGGTGGGATCAATAAATAGGTGAATTATAATTTATTTAAAAAAATAAGAACGATATTAAAAATTAGGACTTGATTTATTCAAAATTATCACCTTGGCTTTCTATACATCGTCTCCATCGTTCTGGCAACTTGTAAATACCCTCTTTATAGGCACTCTTAGGAAGCGTGCACCACTTTCTGGACATCTTCATCCGAGTCAAATCGCTTTCCCTTTAACTCCTTCTTTAGTAGTCCAAAAAGGAAATAGTCAGAGGGGGCTAGGTCTGGACTATATGCAGGATGTGTTCTAAAATTTCAAAACCTAATTTAATGATTGTAGATACAGTTTTACATGATGTATGCGGCCTTGCATTATCATGAAGGAAGAGAACACCTTTACTAAGCTTCCCTCTTCTTTTGTTTCTTATACCGGGCTTTAGCTTATATACAAGAATGTCACAATAAAGGTCGCTGTTCATACGTTGCCGTGAGGATAAAAAATCAAGACAGATTGGTCCATCAACATCCCAAAAAATTGTTAACAAAACTTTACCGGCCGAACGTTGAGACCTGAGGAACATGTAATTCGTCCATTTTTGAACTCGTTAACCCATTTATAAATGTTTTTTTGAGACAAACAAGACTCACCATAGATATTTTTCATTCTTTGGCATATTTGAGATGTTTGAATACCTTCTGCATTCAAGAAACGAATAACTGCACGTTGTTCAAGCGTGGTGCAATCCTTCAAGGGAGCTTCCATTTTAGTTTATTTATAAGTCTCGCGCCGCGCGTGGGAAAAAAGAACAGAACACCTTAAATAGTCTCTCGATGTTATATTTTAATATTCTGTGGTTTAAATTATTTTTACTTTTTAATATAAATAAATAAGATAATTCACCTTATTTATTGATCCCCCCTTGTACTTGGAACTACTGTTAACTTGTAATATGTCCCTAGTATAAAATGGCCGACACATAAAGTCCTTTTTCAATTTCATTATAGAAACATTCCATTTGATTTTTAACAATTTGCCACATCTTTGAAAACGTTTCTCAAAATATACTTCAATTCTATCAGATTTTTTGGCTGATAACTTTATTAAAACTTGTTTTTTCAACTAATATTTTCTTCCTATAAGAAAATTAACCAAAGAAAAAAAGAACTTTCCTCTCTCTCGACTTTCTAATTAATTAAAAGGTCTATTTTAGAAATCCGAGGGAATTTTTCTTTCTATTTTAATGATTAATGCCGTGGAATGGTGAAAGGCATTAGAGCTATATTGAATTCTCTAGAAATAAACACAGCGCTCTTTTTGCATTCTTAAATGCATTTCAACTCGATATTGAGCTGTCTTCTTGAATTAGAGCTTCTTCAAAATTAATGACTACGTGAGATGCAGTGTGATGCCATTAAATTAATCAACTTGGAGCTGGAAAAAGACATTAATTAAAACTATAAAATCTTTGACGCGAAGATAAAGTTGGTGTAAGTGCTACTTCACTTTTTAGCCTACTTGAATTCCTCAGAATCTTATTTCACACTAGATTAACTTTATACTAATAATTCAATATTTGTTATATTTGGTTGAGCGATGTCAAAATGTGGCAATCAAAAAATGGTGATTGAATGCTTACGTGATATACTTTCATTTCAAAGTTTAGAAATAAACGACATATTAGGATGATTTATTTTGATGAATAGAACCAACCGAGGCTTATTTCATTCTTTTAATATATCCAATTTCTATATCTAATATATATATATTTACATTTAGAAGAACATTCATCTGATATTGAAAGTATATAAGGCTTAAGACTCTTTGGTTCAACGGAAACTCAATGAAATATTAATATATAAACAAAAACGCAATTTATTCACAAATTAAAAAAATAAATATTTGCATAATGTCTCACATAATTTAAAACATTTTGGTGTAAATAATTTAGCATATATAAGAAACAAATTTAAAATTTATTTGTTGTAATTATTTTATGATGCATTAGCGCGCCATCTTTTATCAAAATTAGAAACTATTATAAACGCGTATGATTATTTTTAAAAATAAACAATTTCTACTGTCCTCACTGCAATGAAAATATTAATGGGAGGGCCTGGCTCATCAGTGGTGAACCCTCCTACAAATCCAAATACACTAGAAATGAAGAGTTCATGCTCCAAAAAGAAAGAAGGCCTTAGTTTTTCCATTGTAGTAAGGGCAGTAGAAATTGTTTAATTTCAAAAAGAATCTTACGCGTCTAAAATAGTTTCGAATTTTCAAAATAATTTTAAACATAGTGTTATATTTGACTATCTCTCTCTCGAAACATATTAAACTACTATATATATATATGTATCAAATTGAGAGTATATATACTCATAGCCTGAAATAAAATTCTCCAATCTATTAGCTTCCGTTGCAATAATTAATTGGATTCCTTCTTTCATCTTTTCTCCTAAAGCTCTTTCATCTCTTTATATCATCATTATAACAAGAAAATACAATTATCTAGTAGAATGTTCCGATTGATAAGATTAGATTGTAGCTTTAATTGCCTCTCCAAGGATATAATTTACATCAGTAGTAAAATAACAATCCCAGTTTTTGTTTGATGACTATATAATCATCATTACTAGTTATAGTTAGAGATATCATTATAAATATTGAAAACCTAATTATAATTATTTTAAGTCAAACGATATATTTTGCAATAATTAGAGGCGAGATATGAGGATATCTTAAACTATTCTATTATTTAAAGGATTTATTTCAACATAGTCTTTCTGAAGGATAAGTCTTGGATTTTGTCAACTATTTTAAAAATACATTCAAATAACACGCGTGCAATGTGTGGAATTTGATGTAATTTGAATATATGATATTCTTGTGTTATTTCAAATTTAAAGATATTTTTATTCGTTTTTCCACTTTTTGCTTGATGTTCGTGACCTCAATGATGAATTCTCTCCATCTAGACCTGTCTTCGACCAGCTTTCCTATATCCTACAGGGTCAGTCCGGTGGTTTGTTTAATTTTCCCGGTCCATCTTATTCTGGGTTTTCCGTTTCCTTTTTTTTTTCCTGACTATTTATTCTATCTATATAATCTCCTCTTTTCTTATACTGACATGAACATAGTATCTAAGAAATGAAGTTTCAATGATTTATATAATTTGTCTTTTCTCAATGTGTATGTGCTTAAAATTTAAACTCAGTTTCATACAATAAATATACAAATTTAAATTTATTACATTCAATATACTTTTTGAGAGAGATATATAAAAACGGGATATTATAAAATAGCAAACAAATGTATAGTTATATATATGTATGTGAGTAATAGTTATCCAAAAATTATTTGAAAAAGTAAAAATCAATTCCAGGTAAAAAGTTTCTTTTAATTTATATTTGCAAGCTTTCGAGCAAATATAAATTAAAAGAAAATTTTTACCTGAAATTGATTTTTACTTTTTAAACAACTTGTACTTGTATAACAACGTGGCATTAAATATGGAGTGTTATTATTAAAATATATATTTGCATTGAATAAGGCAGCAGATAAACCTTTATAAAAATTGGCATTTGAAGTAATGTTTTTGACCCTGTTTATATTCATGTTCACACGCTCCTTTTTAGCGTGTAAAAGAGCAAAATAACTTCAAAATAAGGCCTTCTCTCTTTATGGTACATGGATTACTTTTTTCTAGAGTATTAAGATTTGTAGGAGGGTTCACCACTGATGAGCCAGGCCCTCCCATTAATCTTTCCATTGCAGTGAGGGGAGTAGAAATTGTTTATTTTTAAAAATAATCATACGCGTTTATAATAGTTTCGAAATTTGATAACAGATGGCGCGCTAATGCATCATAAAATAATTACAACGAATATATTTTAAATTTGTTTCTTTTAATATAAGTTATATTATATATATTATATTATAAATAATTTACACAATGTTTTAAATTATGTAACACATTATGCAAATATATATATTTTTAATTTGTGAATAAATTGCGTTTATGTTTATATATATTTCATTGAGTTTCCATCGAACTAAAAGTGTCTTACGCTTTATATACTTTAAATATCAGATGAATGTCCTTCTAAATGTAAAAATAACACTGAGAATGGGCCGAAGGTTATTCAGCAACTCGCAAACAAATACTCCACAAGCCATGACTCGGGGCGGATCTAGTTTTTTGGGCCAAAGAGCAGAGGTGCTTCTTGTAGCGTATAGGATAACCGCTGTCTAGCTTATCGTGGCATAGTTCCGCTCTATGTAAAAACCTTACAGAAGCTATAACATTGTGATTTTATTCTGCAAATATTATTGGAATATCTTTGTTCATGACACAAATGCTCTATTATATATATATATATATATATATATATATATTATATTGATTCGGAAGTCCTTATATAGCTAATAGTTTTAGCATATTGTTTAAAATAGAGCCTCATTATAACTACAAATATTTAGATAAAACGGAATATATAAATATATATATATATTTTTTTTTGTTGGGTGCTGCACTGCCTGGAGTACAGTGTCTCCATCTATGATTCCTTTCTTCTTGAGGTGAATCTGTATAAGACCGGTGGTCTTAATAAAGCTTTGTGTATATATATATATTTATTTTTTGAGTGTGTGTATATGTGAATGATATATAATTATTATGTTTATCAATATTTAAATTATAAAAATACTTAATATTTTTATCTAATCTAATATATATATAAAATCTCTTATACATAAAAAAGTTCACTCTTAGATGACTTTTTTTTCTATTTTTGATTGAAGAATATTTGGTTCGTTACCCCAGTTGTTTTATGGACAATCTCATGACGTGTCGAAGCCAATTTAAATGCTTGGGTCCGTTATTAAATCTGGCCGTTGAACAATTTAAAATATTTATATTGATACATTCATAATATTCGCCTCAAATATATTAAAATAAACTTATCTTACTCTTTATATTTCTATTTTTCTTCATTATTTTTAGTTATAAATAAATATATATATATATATATATATATATATGTGTGTGCACGCGATATGAAAATATATATTTGGGAATGAAATCTTTAATATCAAAATAAATGTCACTTCTACTTGTCACATAATGTTTGCTTCTATTTTGTTGTGTGGTAAATGTATCTTTTAAAATATATTAATATATCAATATTGATAGAGATAATTGTGGTGTTTGGCGAAATATTAATAAAGTATTCAGAGTAAAAATAGCCTATATAAGCCTCTTATATTTAAAGTACTAATCTTTCTATTGATACGTCCTTATATATATATATATATATATATATATATATATATATATATATATATATATATATATATATATATATACGTATATATTGAAAATAGGAACAAATATCCTGAACCGTTGAGTATTTTTAGAAGGCAGTGCGTTCTAGCTGATTAAAATTCAAATAAACTTTGATTTTTAGGTTATTTCATAACATACTCATGTAGGCGGTCATGCCTATTCTATTTATGATGTCACACACATATATATATATTAATTAAAGCCGTATTTTTTATTTTAAAAAAAATAAATATTTTATGAATTTAAAAAAATCTAATATTTCGTTAGGCTGTACGCCTATCTTCGTCAGGGTCTTTCCTTATTTTGAAAATGATTTGATTAACCACGCGATGCCTTCATGCGACGATATATAAAATATTTTAAAAAACGCACTCTGTGGCTAACATTTAAAATATAAACACACAAATTTATATAAGTATAGATTATATATATAATCACAGGTATGTTGATGGACTTTTGTTTGAATTTTGTAAAGCTTCGTTTTGGCATATTCACTGTTCTGAGCCTGTATGTATTGTGTATATAAGCAAATAATTGCATTAATGAGATTTTAACGTAGAGATGTGTCTCATATTGCACATATATTAAAGTATATATTAATAATTATGTGGAGAAATATAGCAAAATATATGCAACCAGGATAAATATATTACCAATAGCAAAGCATATTTAGGATTTAACGATAATTTGAATTTAAATCCAAAATACGCCTCGTTATTGGTCGTTTATAACTATATATTGTAAAATGAAGGACCTTGGTTTTTATTTTAAAGGGAAAGATCGCATATATATTGTCGAAATTTCGCTATTCTAACAAACAAGTCCTGTACTATCAATCTAAGCTAGTATACTTGCGCACAAAGGGAGCTTTCAGATTTACACGACGCTAGCGCCTTCCTAATTTAAATAAGAATACGTTCAAACTGTCATTTATAGAAACGAGGACAAAGCTCTTGGTGATCACAGACATTCATCCTTTAATTACAATTCTATTCGCAGCCATTTTCTACACAAAAAGAAGATGATGCTTTTGCCTCTTTCCACCAATTGTCACAGTATTTAAATTTAAAATGTTTGCATCTAGTATGCTTCTATTCCAACTATCCAATTCGATTAATAACTTCAATGAAATGCAATCACCATAGCTATTTCTGTGTAATTTACGCGATTGATATTGCATATTTGCATGCATTTAGATTTATAATTAGATTCAAATTTCTTACATATTATACATAGGAATCATTATTTGAGATTTTTAAAGGTTTCATGTATCTTTGTATATGTATATAAAAATAGTGAATGTACCCGATTTCGGCCGGTTTTTACCCGAGCGAAAGTTGGTCTAACGAATATTTGTTAAACAATATTTTTGGGAAAAAATCTGCTCCCTACTGAATCTATTCTGGTTAATTTTGTATATTGATGTTTGTTACTCTTCTCCACTAAAACTACTGAATAAACTATTGGAAAATTTGCATGGAGATAGCTGAATATATTGTCGCGCTTGACCCCTCCGGTTCTTCTCGACGACGCCGCTTCTTCCCTCGTGGTTCACCTACCCCGGGTTTCCGTTGCTCTCCTCTGCAGCCCTACCCTGCAGAGCACCCAAGGACCTCCGAGAAACACCACTCTGGTGGATCTTCTTTCCTCTGGCAGTATCTCTCGGCCTTACCACTGGTGGGGGAACACGAGAGACTTACCAGAAGAGTAGTGACTGTAGCGAGATTAACAACAGCAACCGGCACCGAGACTTCTCTTTTATCGTCTTCTTTAAACCACATTACATAAAACTTGAATATCATTCAACGGGTATTTACAATTATTTACACTCCAGAGCCAATATGAACATCTATTTACAACTATTTTGCTCCAGGAAACAGGACCACAGCAGTCGGCTATATCCACACTAGTTCCAGACGGGCACAGGCGAAAGCGCCATCTATTGGCGGAGGTTGTAGGTCTTTTCAGGCCTTATACGCGGAAATATAGATTAACATATAAACTATTCAAATACTAAACTTAGACTAAACATACCATTTTTGATATATTTTGGAGTTATAAAATTATACAGTAGAACTTGAATAATTTGAACGTCTTTAATTTAAAACTTGGTCCCTAAAATTTACTATAAATAGAATTTCGGTTTTTAATTCGGATTTTTGTATAAATCGATTTTATTTTTGGTCCCTCTGGCTTCGAATTATCCAAGTTCTAGTGTAATAATTATTATACGCTGACTCTGAATGACCAGCGCTTCGCCCGTCTCCTCATTTAGTAAATATTTGACAGGCGAATTTTGCTTTAACAAATGTTATTTATTATATCATTATTAATTAAATAATGCAACAGGTTTCTGGAGATGTGCTTCTTTTGATTTATTTATTACATTTTCAAGCTTTCGGGCATTCCCGTTCTTCTAAGGGTATAAAATGACTAAAATTGAAAACAATGTTCTGTTGTGAAAAAACAAGAAAAAATAGAAAAATTGTCAGGTGTTGATATTGAAAACAAATTGGCATTTACTAACCGCTCACATGAGCATTTTAGATGGCAAAGCGCCATCTAGTGCAACAAAAATAAACTAAACGTTGATTTAACTTTTCACATGAAAAGCGTCTTTACGCAAACTTGGCCTTAAATATCCATTTCTTATTATATCAGGAAACCTCAGGGACCAAACCTTTGGTCGTAGAGGTACCGTCTGCACCACGCTGACGAGGGCCAACAGTTCGAAACGCGTACGTGGTTGGCTTTTCTTGATTTATCATGAAATTAGATTGGACAAATAATTTTGGAACAAGGTATATCAACGTTTAGTTGATTTTTGTTCCACTAGATGGCGCTGTGTTTCACCTAAAATGAGACATTTGATATTAATCTTTTGACGAAATAAAAATATTAAAACTACTGAATCTATTCTTCTAAAGATAAATTGATGTGTTTGCTCTACTATTATACATCAAAACTATTGACCATTGAAAAAAGGTATTGGCTTAATATACAGGGTGATCCAAAAGTCCCGCACAACTTTAAAAATTAATAACTCCGCAAATATTTGCGCTAGAGCAATGCGGTAAACACCATTGTGTTCTGGATGCAATGGGATTTTTTATGGCAAATAATGAAAAATTCGAAATTGATTTTAGTTACAACTTTATTCGCTAGATGGCGCTCTACCAGAATCAGCGATTCAGCGGCCAAATTGTTTGATAAATTGGAAAATATAACTGAACGACACGTATTTTTCCTTTTTGAATACCAGGAAAGAATCCTAATAATATCAAATAATAAATAAATAAAACACCATTTCGCCAAAAGTTAGAAGAAATGGTTAACGATTTTTAAATCTGAGATATGTAAAATAGGTAAATGCAAATTAAAACATGTAGCAAAAAATATTTATATTTTAGATGGGGTTTTATGAAATAGATTGAATGTTTGAAAAAAACTGCTGATATCAATACACGATTTTTTGAAATGTTAATATAGTACCAAAAATTATGATGGCACTACTAATAGGATTTCGTGCTATAAGGAATGTGTAATTTCTTGACTAATTGGCGACACTTGACTATTTAACTGGATATTTGTCATGATACAAAAATGAAATATAGAGGGGAGTGACAAAATATATTTGTCGTACTTTATTCCAGATATCCTATGGGTTTGTCAAATGTTATCATTGTTTATTATACTGTACATAATTTTGAAATTGTATCCCCTCAAAAAAAAATCATTTTTAAATCGACCTTTTGCGTTGAAAAACGTGGTAGTGAAACCATTTTGTATTATTTTTTGCGCAAAATTTCTAAAGTTGGTGGGGTGGGGGGATACAGAGAATATTCCTTATGCTATTTCTTCTAATGAGCGAAAAGCGATAAACTAAACATAAGGGATAAAATTGTGTATACCAGTGTTATTCGAGAAGTTATAACACTTTGGCCTGCACGACATAATATAAGATGTGGGCAAATGACAAACAAAAAAATTACTGTTCACAGAAAAAAAAAGAGTCAAGATGTGAGGACAGCATTTATTATTCCCATAACCCAAAACAAAGAGCTGCAAAATATAACACATGAGGTAACTGCCTTCTCTCTTGTATTAGGTCACAATCCTTGCTCAATGTGGCGCCCTTCATTCTCAAACACCGCCTGCAGACGATAGATGACAGAATGGTCACAATTAAATAGTTGAAATTTATAAAACGTGCCATCTGATAGAAGCCTTCAACATGGCCAATGTGGTAGGCCGGCATCGATAAAAACGCGACTTAATGTACCCCCATAACCGAAATTGTAAGGCGTCAAGTCTGGTGATATTGGAGGCCACTGGTATATAAAGTGGCAACTTATCAACGAATTTCACCGAACGTATCCTTCAGCAATTGTTTGGCACCTCGGGAGATATGAGGAGGTCCTCCATCTTGCATGAATGTTATTTCGCTTAGTGCTTGTCTGTCCTGCAATATGGGAATAACCTTTTCTCTCAAAAGTTGAACATAACGTTCACCAGTTACAAAAACGGTTTTAAAAGTACTTCCATTGGTTTTTTCAAAGAAAAATAGCCCAATAATAAAAGAAGAAGTGAACCCACACAAAACTGTAACTCTGTGTTGATGAAGTGGTATTTCTGTAAAAATCCTAGGGTTTTCTGTTGCCAAAATGAGGCAGTTTTGAATGTTAAATTCTCCCTTTAGATAAAAGTGACCATCATCTGTTATTAGAATATTTGACAGCCAGTTTTCATCAATATCAATTTGCCGGAAAATCCATGCAGCGAATTCTTGACGCTTCTCAAAATCGCTGACTTTCAACTCGTGAAAACTTTAAATTTTTGTTAGGTTATTTTTATAGAAAAATTCTAAATGTGTGTTCTCTCCAAACTGTTCCATACGAAATCCCCGTTTGTCGAGAAACTTGTCGAGCACTTACTTCTCCATACGTGGATAACGTTTCAATAGCTTCAGCATTCTGCAAAACCGTAACAGCCACTGACTTGAATGTCGTTGGTCTTCCACTCCGAGGTTTTGCTTCCAGAGATCCAGTTTCCTCAAAACTTTTAATCAATCGCTTTAGAGAGTAGCAACTCATTGGTCCTTTACATCTTCGAATATCTTTAAAGGAACGAAACGCTCGTAGAGCTTCAGTGGCAAATTCTGAATCACAATTTGAAAAATCACCAAGAGTGCTTTATCCTGTAGTGACGGCATTCCAGGGGGAAGAGGAGAAGTCCGACCACACCTCCTTGCGGTCCCCCCTGGACCCTTGGAAAATTTGACCAAATTCTGGTTCGTTTCCAAGATGACTAACGTTGCAACGGCACCCATTTTCAAATGAAGAGCAAAACTGATATCTTCAGTAATGCTACCGCGTTCGGGGTAACCGCCGCGTCAGGAGCTGCAGCTCGAGCTCATGATGAAAAATCTACTACGAGGACACAATTCAATCTACTACAACTCAATATAAATGGTTCTCAGAGGAAACTAAAAAGCTGACTTGTCTTCGCTGTGACAACAATGTACATATTACTTGTCCTCAGGAGACAAAATTGAATCAGAATCTGAGATTCAATATCAAAGATTATACAACACTACGAAAGGACAGACCAGGAAAATTCGGAGGAGGACTTGCCGTTTTGATTAAAACTCTAGAAATCAAATTTAAGGAAATCGCCTATAATCAGAGTAAGCCTAGAGAAAGCACGACAGAAGCTCTGGCAATAGAAATCTATCTTACAGAAAAACAATTCCAATCATAAATGTTTATCACCACGATAATACTAGCATCAATACAGGCCTGATAGAGACATTAAGTGAAGCTTCTTCGGATATCGCAATCATACTTGGTGATTTTAACGCCGAAAGACCAACTTGGGGATCACCTGTCCAGGATAACAAAGGTCAACAGGCTGAGGACATGCTAAGCGACCTCGACCTTACACCGTTAAATAACGAAAAGAACACGTATCTATCCAAGTCCACAGGCACAGAATCCGCAATAGACATCACAGCGATAAATTACAACATCGCACCCACAACACAATGGAAAATTCTGAAAAGTGCAATCAGTGACCACAGACCACAATTTTAACAACCCTAAAATTCAAAATTGATAATTTCCAACAGAATGAAAGAATACTGTAAAAATATTCACACACACAAAAAGCTTGAAGAACTGTGCAACGAAGAATTAAATCACAGAACGATTGACAAAAAATTGGAAAAATTCTCTTCGAACATATCCAAAGCTGCAAAATGATCGATACCTAGAGGTAGACGTAAAGACCAGTGAATACTTTACTGGAAGGACCACAATATCGAGGCAATGATTGCAGAGAGAGACAATATCAATGAACTTCTTAAAACAAATAAAACAGAAGAAATCATAAAGGAACTCATTGAAATGGGCAGAATTCTGCGAAAAAAAATGGATCCAAAAAAGGAAAGCCATCACTGGAATATAATTAGCGTTATAAGACAATCAAAACCAACACTAATCCTCCAATACTCTAACCGATATGAATAACGAGAAATAACAAACAGATGGCTGAAATAATTGCTGAATATCTTTCAAGCACTTCCAGACTCAGCTATACGAATGAAGGCAGGACTCTAAAAAATAATGTAAACAGGTTAGTTAAACAAGCAAGAAATTACCATCAACAAGATATTTACTCGAGAGACTTCACACTGAATGAGCTAAACTCATCAATAGGAAAATTAAATCCAAGATGTCACCTGGAGATGATCTGATCTTTGGCCAAATGATTAAACACTTTGGAGACGAAGCTAAAAATCAACTCCTACGAATACTGAAGATTTAATGGCAAACTGGTAAACTACCAAAGAATTGGAAGATATCAATTATAGTGCCAATACTGAAACCAAACAAAGATGCCAAGGAATGCAAGAACTATCGGCCAATTGCTCTTACCAGCATACTTTGTAAAATAATAGAATGAATTATCCACTCTAGGCTCATAGTCTGGCTCACTAACAATAATAAAATAAACTTTAACCAAACTGTCTAAAGATCCAGACACTGTACAACTGATAAACTGTTCTACTTCTGCCAATCAAAAATAGATTTCTAGGAAAAACCGCCAAAGAAGACAACGGCCGTATTCCTGGATATGACCTCAGCTTTTGATCGAGTGTAGAAATTATTTGAAAGGCTGCACAACATCGGAGTAAGAGGAAAAACCTTAATCTGGATTGCAGACTTCGTAAGGGGAAGAAGGATAAAGATTCGGGTCAATGGAACATTTTCCAAGGACCGAAGAACATGGGCTGGTGTACCTCAGGGATCTGTGCTCAGTCCTCTACTCTTCTCGCTATATATTAACTGTTGTTTATGTAAATAGATGAATATTATTTGTATTATTTAAAGCGTCATTAAGTAAAAATATATGTATATATAAATTGGACATTTGTTGTTGGCCATGGTCAAGTTTGAGCTCTTGTACGTCTAATTACGACACAACAAAAGTGGCAACGAGGATGCGCGATCTACAGAGCCAGTAAAAAGCTGAGGAAAACGGCGTCTATGCAAGTATAACAACTACATCTTTTAAACTATATGGATCAAGAAAACAAAGGAGTATAAAAGATCAGCATGACAAGTTCAAAGTTAATAGTTCCTTTTAGATGCTATAGCCCAGTGGAGGACACTTCGATCTTTTTGTACAAAAATTTGAGGCTTTCTTTTTGGCATCTGAAGGAGGAGATTAAAGTGCTGATTTTTAACTCGCTACCAGATTCTGAAACTTTGAAGCAGGGAAACGACATTTTCTTCCTGGTCTAATGAAAGATCAACCCTATGATACTATCATTCAAAGAATTAAGCTGCATTTGGATCCAAAGAAGAAAGTGATACCACAGCGATGCAGATTTCTGAAGAGAATTCAACAGGAAGGAGAATCTATTTCGGAATATCTTAGAGAATTGAAACATTTAGCAATAAATTGTAATTTCGGCGATATGCTGGGAACCATGATGCGAGACCGTTTTGTGGCTGGAATCAAGTTGGAAAGCCTGCAAAAGAAGCTACTACAAGAAAACGACGATGTCACCCTGGATAAAGTTTTGCAGTGGCGATCTCGTTCGAACTGGCGGAGATAAATACAAGAGAATTACAAGATAAATTATTGGCCAAGATATCCCCTGTGAATGGAAAGGATAAAAAGTGTGAGTACAATAATAATACGGCGCAGCATAGGTCTTTCAAGCAAAGAGGAGAAATATTGTGTTGTAGATGTGGTGAAAGACATTCACACGTGGCCTCTGTTTGCCCTCATAGAACAAAGACTTGTTTTAAAATGTAAAAAACTGGGTCATTCAAGTAGGGTCTGCAAAGCTAGTAAAAAAATGTGGGGATGTGAATTTGAACAAGAGGACTCTATATATTCTGTACAGGGCGAAACTGATGCCACAATAAATTTAAGAGTAGAAGATTATTCTTTGTGATTTACAATAGATACAAAAAGTCCAGTTACGTTAATACCTAAAGATATTTATAAGAATTATTGGCAAGGTAAAAAAATATTTCCAACAAATTTAAGATTAAAATCTTTTTGTGGTAAATCAATAGAGATTATAGGGCAAATAAATGTTTTTGTAAAAAAGCCAACCAATATTTACGATTAATAGTTATAAATGAAAATTCCAGGTGATTTTTTTTTTTGTTAGAAAGAGAATGCCTTAAACAGTTAAAACTTGAATATTCGAGATTGTTTAGCATTAAAAATTTAAATAATGAATCTAATAGAAATAGTTTGATTGATAGATATGCATATTTGTTTAACACAAAGATTTGGGCTGTCTAAAGGATGTAAAAATAAATTTTAATTTAAAAAAGGATGTGACTCCTGTGTTTTGTAAGGCCAGAAGTTTACCTTTCTCTCTAAAAAACAAAGTAGAAAATGAAATTGATCGTTTAGTGAATTCTTGCATTTTATAACCTACTAGCCGAATGACCGGGGCAACGCCCGTGTTTTACCCGATTGAATGTTTTGATTCAAATACTATTTGTTACAATTATAAATTGGCGCCTTAAATAAATGCATATGTTAGTTAATAACTATAGCCTATGTGCTTTATTTGTCTATGTACTGTTGGCTTCCGTAGGCGTCTCTTACAGGGATGATGGGGGGGGGGGGTGACCGTAGCCAACCAATAGGAGGGCGCCATTCCAAAAAAAAAGCAAACGGTGACAGAGATGAAAACTGATGACTGATTGTTGATTAGGAGATGAGGAATGACGCTCGTAACTGTATATAGAATAGTTCAAGCATATTGGACCGCTCCAATAGTCCCTGTATTAAAAATGGATAGTAGTGTAAGTAAATGTGGTTATTTTAGATGTACAGCTAATAAAGCAATATAATTTGATAGGTATCCCATTCCATCGATCGATGAGATATTTTCAAAATTATCTACAAGCACCGTACTTTCGACTCTAGACCTATCACAGGCTTACTTACAAGTAATGTTAGCGGAAGAAGCCAAAGCTGTTGTTGATATAAACGTAACAAAGAGGTTGTTTTCTTATAAAAGACTACCATATGACGTAGCGGTAGCACCAAATAAATTTCAGAGGATTATGGAAGTTCTATTTGCTTATTTGCCAGGTGTGGCCTGCTACATAGATTATATTTTGGTTGCAGGAAAAGACTTTGAAGATTATGAACAAAAGTTGGATCTAGTGTTTAGATGATTTCTAGAAAAAGGTTCAAAGTTAAACAGATATAAATATAAATTTAAAAAGAAATCGGTGGAATATTTAGGATTTAAAATGGATAAATATAGACTGCATCCCTCAGAAAATAAAATTCTTTAGGTTCAGGCGCCTCTATCACTGCTTTAATGTTTCGCAATTAAGATCTTTCATAGGACTCTTAATTTATTATTATAGATTCATAAAGAATATAGCAAACATTTTAGCGCTATTCTATCAACTTTTGAATAAAAATTGTAGATGGAATTGGACGAAAGAATATCGAATGTTATTTAAAAAATGTAAATCATTATTAATGGACTATGGACTAGGCGTAATTCTGAGTCATATAAATGATAGAAAGGAAGAATGCCCTATAGCTTTTGCTTCTAGAACACTAACTGAAGCGGAAAAACGTTTCTCTCAACTATAAAAGAAAGCGTTGAGCATAACTTATGGCGTTGAGAAATTCAGACAATACTTACTGGGACGAAAATTTGTATTGGTCACAGACAACCGACCCTTAATTCATATATTTTCACCTCATAAACCAATTCCCATATGTGCATTATCTAGAATTAAAAGATGGTCCTTAAAATTAGCTGCATTTAATTATACTGTGGAATTTCGAAAAACTAGTGATAATTCCAATGTTGACGCATTGTCACGTCTTCCTTTAGAATCGAGTGTCAGGGAGTCTCTTGATGAAGACCAGGTACTTCTTCTTAGGAAGTTGAATGAGGTACCGTTCTCTTTTATGGAGGTGGCATATGAGACGCCCCAAGATAAAATACTGTCTATAGTATTAAGGAATGTTAGAGAAGGCAACTGTGTGTGTGGAAATTCACAAGGGTACCGAGAGAAAACCCACTAGCTCCTCATTATAAGATCAATGAGGAATTAAGTTTGGAGTTTGGTTGTCTTCAATGGCGTGAAAGAGTGGTAATTCCCCAAAAATTAAGATCTTTAATTTTAAATGACTTGCATGAAATACACATGGGGATTGTTAAAATGAAGATGATTGCCAGACGGTATTTTCTGGTGGCCAGGCATAGACACTAACATCGAGGAGTTAACTAGAGAATGTAGAGTATGCCAAGAATCGGCAAGCATGCCCCCGGCTACCATCTCGGAATGGACTTGGCCCGAAAAACCGTGGTATCGACTTCATCTTGATCTAGCGGGTCCGTTCATGGGAAGAATGTTTTTAGTTCTCGTGGACGCATACTCAAAGTGGATACAATTTTTTATCATCAAAGATATTACCAGCAAAACGATTATAAATCATCTTAGAGAAATTTTTGTCAGATTTGGATTGCGCTAATTTTTGGTTACAGATATCGGAAGACAGTTTGTCTCCGGTGAATTCGAGCAATTTACCAAAATAAATGGTATACGGCACACTAAGACCAGTCCGTATAATCCTAGTAAAAATGGTTTAGCTGAGAGATATGTAAGAGAGTTTAAAAACTTTTTGAGAAAGAATAATGGGAAGGATGATTTAGAGACGAATCTACAAAGATTCCTATTTGCTCATAGAGCATTCCCCCAAACTGTAATAAAGGAATTCCCCCGCGGGACCTCTAATGAAGAGAAGTTTAAGATCAAGATTCTCGAATTTAATACCAAGATGGGAAATCCGCGAGAGGTATTTCATGAGGCCGTAAGAAGGCAGGAGCAGTTTACTACAGGTTGCGAGGTTTATTTCCGCAACTATGCAACTGGACCTAAACGGTAAAAATGTACCATTTTGAAATTATTGAGCTACCGTCACTACCTTATAGGTTGCGAGGGCGTCGTGTATAAGAGGCATATCAATCAATTGCGACCTGTGAGAAAGAATAAAGTGGAGATTGATTGGAGAGTTTGATACTTCCTCGAACATCAGGAGAGAAGCCTGTAGGTGGAAGTCAGAAATAAAGTGAACAGGAGGTTCCAGAGGTTACATCAGGAAACAAGGAGGAGACTGCTTCTGTGCACGTACCCTCTTGCACTCCTCGACCAGGGCCTGTTGCTGTGCACGTGCCCTCTTGCACTCCTAAACCGGAGCCTGCCGCTGTGCAAGTGCCCGTCCGCAATCCTAGACCACAGAGAACCAGGAAACCCCCAGACCGACTGGAGTATTATTAAGGGGGAGATGTGTTGTGTATGTAAATAGATGAAGATTATTTGCATTCTTTAAAGTCTCATTATGTAAGAATATATGTGTATATAAATTGGACATTTTTTGTTGGCCAAACGAAAAGAATAAGAGCTAAAAAAAGAGTCATGGTCAAGTTTGAGTTGTTGTACATCTAATTACGACACAACATTAACAACATCCATCCTCACTGAAGACACAAAAGTTGCCTGTTATGCAGAATATATAGCCATATGGCACACAAGTAGCAGTATAGAAATATCAGAAAAATACTGAACACATCAATGAGAGGACTGGAGAAGTGGGCAATGAAACTCAAAATGACAATAAACCCAATAACCACAAACCTATATGTCTCCTTCACTGACAGGAAAAAAGGCATGAATTTAGCTCCATAATAAGCATAAACAACCATATAATTGATAAAATTTTATCTCCAAATTACCTAGGTGTGATACTTGATGAGGAATTGCGATTTACAAAACACATAATTAGCACCTCAAATAGAGCTACCAGAAACCTAAACATTCTGAGAAGGCTATGTGGAACAAATTGGGGAGCAAAACCCAAAATTCTCAGAACAACATATATCACCTTAATAAGGCCAATAATGGAATATGCAACACCCGTCTGGGCTCCCTCAAGTTCGTCACTAAAAAGAAGACTAGACAGTGTTCAAGCAAAAGCGGCCAAATTAATCACTGGTTCTGTTTCAAATACCAACAATTAGAAAATTCAGAGAGAATGTGGTCTAGACCTACTTGAAAGCAGAAGACAATTAAAAACAATAAAATTCACCAATAGCTTAAAAACTAAAGAAACCGATCACATATTCCATAGAACCTATTTAAACTGGACACAAAAAGAAAGGCTCAAAAGATCTTCAACACTTCAGTACGACAACAATATTAGAAAGAGCATAAATATGAAACATAATGAATATCAAATTCGAGAATAACCAATATTTCCTACCACATTGCCATCAAATGTAATCATCAATCTTAACCTGAATGAACCCTGCAATAAAAAAAAAAGAACAAAAACATACTTAAAAAGAAAGGACTTGACACAATTGGTTTATGCGATCAGATAAATTATTTAACAGCATATGCAGATAGATCATCAGACCTTACCATAAGTAATGGAGGGGCTGGAATTAACATAATACTGCAAGATGGAACATACATCAAAATCAAAGAAGGAGCGAGAAAGATTTCGTCAAACTTCACTTGTGAACTGACAGCTATCTGGAAAGCTCTTGATGTATGCCTTAACCAACCATCCCTGCATCAAGCAGAAGGAATTAAAATATACCGTACAACGACTTCATATCCGATCTAGAAGCAATTCAGAAGGGCAATACTATAATCACACAGAAAATACATTCGTTACTTACTCAACTGATATCATTGGAGAATAACTGCATTCTACAATGGATTCCTGCTAGTGTTTGGATCTGGGGTAATGAAATGGCAGTTGAATTTGCAAAGGAAGCCAGAAAGTTGGCCAAGGAAAGAACAAATGTCATTATTTGACGCTAATGCTTTTGCAAAATACAAGATAATTAAACAAAAAATAAGAAAAGATCAAAATGTGAAATAAACTCCTAGAGAAAAATGACAAAACTATAACAAGATTTAAAACAAAACATTATAAAGGATGACAATACATCCAGATGGCACAAGAACCTATAGAACATGCAACAACTGTCCTGGTGTGGAACTAACACCTACCCACATATTCTCATGGCCGCAGCCTTGCAGAAAATTGACATAGACCCAGAGCAGCTGCTTTACACACCCAAGATAGTGGACAATGCTGCTGCTGCTGCTGTGATGGAGTTGCATGGAGACATCTGAGGCTCTTTATTGGACACGACAAAAACAACAACGGCATTCCAGAGTAAAATAAATCATCAGAGATAGATAACTATTTTTCAAATGAATTAAAATAAATATAAACGATACTGAGAGCGAGTTGAATTAAAAAAATTAGAAAATTATTATTTTCGAAATTTAAATAGCTGAGAGGATTCCAGCAAACCGCATCTAAAATATCATGGTTTTTTTTTTTGCTACATTTTTTAATTTGCATATACCTATTTTACATATCTCAGATTGTATTTAAAAATCGTTAACCATTTCTTCTAACTTTTGGCGAAATGGTGTTTTTATTAATTTATCATTTGATATTATTAGGGTTCTTTCCTGGTATTCAAAAAGAAAAAATACGTGTCGTTCAGTTATATTTTTTAATTTATCAAACAATTTGGCCGCTGAATCGCTGATTCTGGTAGAGCGCCATCTAGCGAATAAAGTTGTAACTAAAATCAATTTCGAATTTTTCATTATTTGCCATAAAAAATCCCATTGCATCCTGAACACAATGGTGTTTACCGCATTGCTCTAGCGCAAATATTCGCGGAGTTATTAATTTTTAAAGTTGTGCGGGACTTTTGGATCACCCTGTATATAGAGATTAACATAAAAGTCATTCAAAGCCTAAAATTGTGCTTATTTTGGATCTATAAAAAATATGTATGACGAGGTATTGATGGAGCAGTGGTATAGATCGTCAGCTATTTTACATCCGCACCCAGGTTCGAATCCCGCATTTTTTATACAGCATGTCGGTGGACGAGTGAGTAACACCCTCGATTCCCGACAGCCATGAACCGGGATCGTATCCCGCTTTAACATTTTGTTTAATATGTGAATAACCGTCACATATTATTCATTGTTACAAATATCATAAACTTGGTTGCTCATGTTGAACGGTACCTAATAAAGTGATTTTGGAACTTGGAATGTTTATGATTATTAGAAAGGATCTCAATATAGAAAACATAAATGATTTCATAATAAAACAAGCTTTTAACTTCTATGATAAATCAGAAAATCTTAAAAATATAATATTCAGAGAAGCCGGTAACTACAAATAAGAAACAAAGAAAAGGAAATCAAAGCCAAGGCAACTTTTTATATCATTTGAGAACAAATGTAGAAAATAGAAAAACCTAAACTAAAACGTGTAGCTAGAAAAAAGCTAGATAACAGCCCATCTTGGAGGAAAGAACACACCGAATTCAAGACCCCGCACAAGGCTCTAACCTTGTAAATACGTGAATACACTGTAAATGTGAAGAACCTGTAAATATTATTAATTGGTACAGCCTACTCCACGCTGACGAGCGCCAACAGCGCGAAACGCGTTCGTGAATATCTTTTCTTGATTTATCAAGAAATTGGGTTGGCCAAATATCAGGAAACAGGCTAAATCAATGAATAGTTGATTCCTGTTCCACCAGATGGCGCTCTGCCTTCTGAAAAGCATATATGCTCCTGGTCAGGATATGCCTTTTTTTATTTTTAATATTATGAAATGTCCAAATTCAAAACTATTTTAAAGGCGTAAGATTATTTTTGATATTAAACAATTTCTACTGCCCTTACTGCAATAGAAAAATTAACGAGAGGGCCTGGCTCATCAGTGGTGAACCCTCTCAGCGGTTTCGCCAGTTTAATCTGAGAGGGTTCACCACTGATGAGTCAGGCCCTCTCATTATTTTTTCCACTGCAGTAAGGGCAGTAGAAATTCTTTAATATCAAAAAGAATCTTACGCCTTTAAAATAGTTTTGAATTTTGATAACAGATGGCGCGCTAGTGCATCATATTATTAATGGTAAATAGCATAAGCTAGGTTGCTCTTGTTGAGCGGCGCCTAAAGTTATTTTGGAACTTTGAACTTGGAATGTTTATTATTATTATATACTAACTGAATGACCCAACTTTACCCGGCTTCTCCCCAAGTGAATGTTTTCCAGTTGAATATTGATTTAACAAATGTTATTCATTATAACTATATAATTATACCTCTAATTATAGTAGACACGAGGATTCGAACATTAATACACGCCATTATTATCATTATCATTTTGTATTTCATATTTTGAAGGTTTTAAAATTATTTCACTATAGAATTGATAATAAAATACACTCATGGAAAAACTTTAAGAGAGTGGAAAGTCTTTAATATCGCCGGTAATCTTTTTTTTTAAGAAGGAAGAAGGATTTTTTTTCACATTTGGTTATCTCGTGTATATCCATTATATAGATCACTGTGTATCAATTTTAAAACCTATATATATTAAATAATAAAATCAAAAAAGGCATATCCTGACCATGAACACATGAGCTTTTTAGATGGCAGAGCGCCATCTAGTGGAACAGAAATCTAATCAACGTTGATTTAGATGTTTTTATTATTTTATTTTTTTATTATTTTTTCAAGCGTATTAAATAATGAAACTAATTTAGAAGGATATATAATCCCTATAGATATCCTCTCTCAAAAACTATTGGCAAACACAATAAATTATTTCTACTAAATCAAATATAAAATATATTATATATATATTAATATATAATAATACGAATTGTTCAATTTTATAGCTATTTTATAATATCATATCAAAATATTTTATCTAGGGAAATATTACGACAATATTTGGCAAAGAAAAAACTATTATTATGAATCTTTTGTATCAATCCATTCATAATGCAAATTACACAATTCGCACTATTTTTCCAAAAGGAATTTTTACACAGTTTCATATAAATCTTATAGTTGCTCAATTTGTCACATCACACGGAAAATTCCAGAAATAATTACATAAAAAGGTCTATCAGAAACATCAAATTGTTCCTGCGGAGAAACTGGGCAAACTGTGTTTCACCTCATCAACGACTGTCCGAATTTTGCAGAATTGAGACATCTCGTTTGTTCTCTGATTTAAATTATCTAACTCTTTCACCTCTGCCACTTCTATTCGAAGTTCTAATTTGTTTGCTGTTTGTTTCATCTGTATCAGACGCAAATATTTCAATATCGCGCCTGATTGAATAATAAATTTAAAAAATATATTTTATCTCTTTTTCAAATATATTTTTGGTTTGAATATCAAAATTAAAAATGATATAAATGAAATTTTAGAGAAGGGAAGGATTTGTAGTTATCGTCTCCGTATGTTTGTTTGGAAGCGTTATTGAATTTAGGCACTTGGGGATCATTAATCCTAAATAATCAGATATACACTAAACGCTTAAGGTCTTCTGCTGCAATGAATGAATAAACTATGTATATTTTTATAATACCACTTAAATAATATATATATTGTAACGAAGATAATGAGCGGGAGCTTCCAGAGAAATTAAGCAAGTTTATTTGCTTTTACAACTCTAACCGCGCTGCACGGAAGTGAGTGCCAGGGCGCAGAAAAAAAAAAGAAAGAAAGGATCTTAACTATAGCAAACAACAATAGTGATATATAAAAAAGTTAGATTTGCATAAAACAAAATAAAAAATAATGTAAAACTATTATTTACAAATAACTTTCACAATATATATATTGGAACAATCAATAAGGAATCAAGGGTTTGGTTTCTTTTCTCATTTCTTTTATTTCTTGAGCTTTCGGATTAACATGCCCCTCAACACGGAGATCCAGAAGTACAACTTCAAGAAGTAGTACTTATGGATCTCCGTGTTGAAGGGCAATTCAACCTGAAAGTTCGAGAAATAAAAGAAATGATAAAAGAAACCAAACCCTTGATTCTTTATTGACTGTGTCAAAATGTGAAGCAGGAAAGAATCTTTAATAAATAAATATATTCATTTGAAATGTTTTAATAAATAAAAATCTCAATAAAAGCGTCTGTAGCCAATTTATTTTTGAATATCTTCAAAATATTATATAACACACTATCTATAAACATTGAAACCAAAATATTAGAGAATAATCCAATATCTTAAAACATCATGAAACTCATCAAAAGTATTTCAATGATAAATCTTTCCTAATAATTCCCTTTTGGAGTACAATTATCATAGAGCTGAACATGTTATTTGTAAAGTTTGATTCCGTTCACTCACATATTCCAAATTAACGATAATTTACATTTAAATAGAATGCAAATTCGTGCAATAATCGGAAGTATTTCTCCGCTGTGCATTGTGTTATTTCAGCCGGTGATGACAGACTGGTTATTATAATCATCTGTCCCAGGTTTCCCTGTTCTCTATCAAACCATTATCTTAATAGCCGACCAAAATCTTGGCGTCGATCTATAAGTAATGGCCGCCATCAATAAACTCCCCGCCATTCCTTCAACATCAAGAATGCCAAAGACTTCTTCCATTATCTTGTTTTTTTTTTAATGCCATTTTACTACTTATAAAACCTTTCTTTTTCAGGTACCCTGAAAAAATTTTATATTTCATTACTAGATATTCAATGATATATTCTGAAACTTCATCATCTATATATTAATATTTTGAAAATAAAGCAATCCATAAATAAATCTTTAATTAAGAAGGCATATATTGGATCAAAATATCATTTATTTTACCAATATTTCAGTTGGCTGAACGCCAACCTTTATCAAGGTGTTAAAATCTTATAATACCTTGATAAAGGTTGGCATTCAGCCAACTGAAATATTGGTAAAATAAATGATATTTTGAACTAATATATGCCTTTTTAATTTAAAAAAAAATATATTAATATGATATGTTTAAATTGAAGATTAAGATCGAATTCTTTACAAAACCATTTTATAATAAGGAAAGATGAAACTTCTCGTTATTTTAAAATATTTTTTAAATCAAAAAAGTCAGTTAATCTTATTAATTTAGGGTTATTGTTTTAGAAAACGATAATGCTTACAGTTAATTCGTATTTATGATTATAATAATCAAGTAACATTAAAAAAATATTTTTTATTTGTGTATGTCGGAAGGATACCTTTTCTTAAATGAATATAAAAGTAAAAAATATAATAAATATTTCATATTTATACAATATTTTATTTAATCCCAAGTAATCTAAGTTGATATACCTTTAATAGACAACGGGGTCGCCTAAACAACGAGTTACAAAAAAAATCTTTTAAAATGTCTATGCATTTTTTGTACAGAAATTTTAGATTACAAAAATAGTTTAAAATCGAGATTAAACTTTTTATTCATTTTGAATATTTTCTCTTTCCTAAAATATGCTTTTTATAAAGGTTTAATACCATCTGTTTTAATATTGTATTATAACTCTCATTCAAATAGTAAATAACTTTAGAGAAGGACAAAGAAATAAAAGATACAATGATATATATAAATTGTATGACATTATTTAAATATTAATATTTCAAATATATGATAATTACATTTTATTTAAATTATAATTAAGTTTTTTAATATCTTGAGCCGTTAGTGGAATTGCTTTTGTGTTTGTTGTTGTGCTTTTACCTTGTCGATATATATTAATTGATTTTTAAATAGAATTTTGGGAAATAATGAATTTTATATTCCACTTTATTGGATGCGCTATTTCCTATTATATTTTTTGAAATGAGTAATTGAAAAATTTTAAATATTTTCTAGAAATGTGTTATTTCGATTGTTTTTAGGCATAAAAATATGGATTTTAAAAGGTTTTAGATCATTACGTACATGTGTATATTGAAAGGGAAATCAAATGCTGTGATTTTAAAACTAATTGTAAGACAATGTTGATTTATAAAGGTGAAAGTTTTTCAAATGTTTTTGATCTATATATATATATATAACAAAAGAAACACTACTTCTACCTTCAAAAATCAGGCAAAAATAACACCATGTCACATCTATTTACCGTCTTATGCAATCTTGCAGATTCCTATTGGTGACATGTGACCGAAAACCTGATTTTGATTTGTTTAAGATTATTTTACAATAAATATGCTGCCATATTGTCATAATGGATTGTATAACAGCTTTAAATTCTTCCATCCAACTTGGAGTAGCATTTCTCAGTAAGAGTTTGTAAAATTATGTAAATTTGAAAACAAAATACATGTCTAGACCCCTTAAACAAGTTTTCTTTTAATCATTATAACATATTATTAAGTATTTTCACGATTTGCCTTAATATCGACCAAATTCGGCATATGGTCACTTTAAATTGGGTGAATTGCAAATCCATTTCATGTATAAATCGAGGAGATATCTGCGGAATCTAGGGCATCAATAAGTTCACATGATGTCGGCTACGTGATTCCATAGGATTTAAGGAATTGGCTTCATCAAAGGCGGCGCAAAATGTTTCTCTTTTTTTTTTGGTTAACTTTCCTTAACCCATATATAGTAGGATTTTTAGTTAGATTTCTGCCGCTACAGAACAAAAAAATGTTTAAAGATTTATTAGCTATTATTTATAAGTTTACTTGTTTTCTATGATCCAGATTCACAGTGCGCCAGTGCATTCGAAACAATGTTTCTCTTTTTTATCGGTTGACTTCTCTTAATCCATATAGAAGGATTTGTATTCATATTTACAATCACATAATGTTAGCTGTTATAAGTTTACTGGGGCTTACTATGATTCAAAGTCACAGTACACCTTAGCTTTCGATAGAACTTAAGAAATAAAGGATTCTAATAAAGATAAAGAAGAGGTTCTTAAATTTGTTTGAAGGGCATTTATTGGATATTATTATTCTTATATTGTAGGCATTGAGCTCTTATTAAAATAAACAATGAATGAAACTATGGAAAAACGAACCTTCAGGGGTATAGTAAAGTCATAGACACTTAATCTGGCATGAACCATCTAGTCAGGCTCACAGAATATATTTCTATGCTTCATTTCTGTTGTTCAAGAACTTTTAAAATGTTATAATATCTCCAAGAGGTTTCTCGACAATATTAGAACCAACCTAGATTTGATTCGAGACACATTCTGTGACATTTCAATTAATATCATAACACAACTTATGTTATAGAAAGGAATAATTCCCAGGATGCATCCCTACAATAACTCTAACTTGCTACCTGTCTTTTAAAGATGGGGATTGTTGAACATAACTCGGACAGAGAGACGTGGTGGAAATTGTATTTTCCTTTACGATAAATTTTGATTTTTTTTTTACCCATCGAACCTAAGAAACGACGCGTTTCAAAATTTCTGGCTGAAAACTATCCAATGTGTGTGAATCTGCGGAAACGGCAAACCATGAATTCCTTCTAAAATGTACAACGTTAACATTCTTTTATATTTATTGAATCTTTGGAATTTTTGAACATTTAAAAAAATGTCAAACGTACTGCTCAACAGAAAAAATATTAAAAGTATAAAAATGTCAACTTTCTAATATCAACTAAACATTTGCTTTCTTCATTTTGAATTCTGTAACAACCTTCAATACATTCTCTCATTCCTCCCAAACTGGATAAAATTTAATCTTTATTTGCAGATAAATAAAATTTATTGCGTTGCCCAGATTTATCTTTCTGAAATTTCAATCATATTTCAGGGGTCTTCTAATAGCCCCTTGGGACGCATTGAAGTAGGCGCTATCTGAAGAAGAGAGAGTGGGACAAAATGCTGGAGAGAGTTGGCAATTGGATTACAAATACTTGGATGGTGCTGCTGCTGCTGCTTCTATTTATTTCCGCCGTTGCGTACGGTAAATATCGCCTACAGTATTATACTGCCTTATATAGTTGTTATATATATTTTTTAATTAAAGGGCATATTTGGGATATAAAATAAAACATTTTATTTATTACAAAATACCAATATCTCAATAGGCTGTACGACTAACTTCGTCAGGGCTTTTCTTGTTTTTAAACTGTTTTGATTGATCACGCGATGCCTTCACGCGACCATGTATAATATATATATACGATAAAAGAAATATTGCCTAAAGTTATAGTGTTAGACTGCCTCATGCAGGCGTTTTATATATACAAGATTAAAAATATCTTGCAGAAAGTTATAGCGTTATTCGGCCCCATATAGTTGTTTTATATAGATACAACACATAGTATGTATTGTATTTACAAAATGACCCTATATATGCGTTAAAAATAGAGCTTTGATAGAGCATGAATTATTTTTAAATCCACATTAACAAACTTTCAATACCAAATTATATATAATACAATTAAGAAATATTAGAAAGGGGGCATATATAGAAGATAAATATACCCTTTTGATTTATATATATTTACTAGCCGAATGACCCGGGCAACGCCCGTGTTTTACCCGACTGTAGATGTTACAACGGTGATCCTTAGGTCGCTGGTTCAAATCCGGCTCGAGGGAGCCGGCGAGCACGTGACCTCCCTGTGCGCGCGCATCCGTGACAGAGGCCGATGAGGAAAGACGGTCGTGACTATATATAGGGATATTTCTGAATTTGTGGAAATATGCATAATGACTATATTTTTAAATTGGGGCCTTTTTTGGTTTGGGGTGTTAGAGCCTAAGCTGGTTATATTAAATATAGAGAGAAAATACTTCTCTCGTTGTTATAAAATGAACCATAACAAGGCATTTTGTTGTTATCATTCCGCAGAAGACGCAAATTCGTATCACTGTGGGAGCTATAACACCAGCTTTTAAAAAATGAAAACTCTATACTATTGTTTCGGGCTATAATCCTTATTTTCATACTATAATTTCACAATCCCTCCCAAAATCCTATCCTACAGCCTCAAAATGGCGAGGTTTTAACCGGTAGCACAGGCGAAGTACGTCGGGAGTTTAACTCCTGGTAGGACCACCCTAGGCGTGAAGGCACCCAGCTAATGTAGGAAGGCATCAATTGGTAGGTCTGTTCTACATAGGAGCGGCTACAAAGGGCACTCCATGTCAGGAGCGGCCAACCAAAAGAAGCAAAGTCACACTGAATGGTACTTCCAGGTCTTCAGACCAATAGTAGGTGCACCCATCTTTCCTTCTATGAAGAATAAGCAACAACAACAACAAATATTTACAATATACATTATTTATATTACTCTAATTGTTAAAATAAAATTCAAATCTACTAAAAAACATTTGAGCTTTGTGAAGAAGAAAAAGCTCTCTTTAATCAGTTAAGTATAATGAAGAATCATAAACGAGCAATATCTTTTGTCCTAATTTTATAACCTTATTTCAAATTTAGAAAATCACAACAAAATCATTTTCTAACTAAATCTGAATCAACAATGCCTTTTTTTTTTAAAGCGAGAAATATATGGTAATTTTCTAATTATCTTTAAAAGAGGTTTACAAAAATGATTACTCAAAAGGCATCTTCTGATCACAATTCGATTCACAAGGTAATAAGACTAAATCGAAATAAATAAATAGTGTATAACGTATCGGTGAAACAGCGTTGTTACCATCATCAGACAAAAGTGCTGAATGAGAAAAT
Organism: Cordylochernes scorpioides; assembly: GCA_030710605.1. Lineage (NCBI taxonomy): Eukaryota > Metazoa > Arthropoda > Arachnida > Pseudoscorpiones > Chernetidae > Cordylochernes > Cordylochernes scorpioides. The sequence continues at coordinate 167,021,751 of CP092886.1, forward strand.
ATAACAGAATGTTTTTGAATAGTTAATGTTATTTATATTTCTTATTATTTGTGTTTATCTAATTTATAATACGATTGTGCCTTATCATAATTTGATTCACTTTTTATTTATTTTTAAACAAAGGCAAAAAATTCTTAGCATATATATATATTTAAAATTCCTTGATTATTACTTAAATATGTCTTGATCCGACAAAAGTTCATGTGAATTTGAACTATTTTAGACACGTATCATTCTCTTTAAAAATTAAACAATTATCTATTAGGAAAGAAAATCATACGTGTCTAAAATAGTTTTAAATTGTCATAACAGATGGCGCGCAAATGCATCATATTATAAGCTCCATGTCCAAATAATATAGAGATTTTTAAGTACAGATTGTGAGCTAGTTATACGGATTGGTTTCTGCGGAAAAGTTAAAAGTTATTTTTGTAGCAATTAAGAGAATCCAAGCGCTAATCCCGCGACAACAATATGTTTACAAATCGATACGTGAGATAATTAAATTACACATTCAGAGAGACTCTCTCTTGTTTCACTAAAAGTACAAATTGTAGGATTAAATGGGTTTAAATATATTTTTTATTTTCACCTTTATGAGCAATAATTTTCCCCAAAGCCACATTAATGGAGGTTAGAACATTTTTTCTCGCATCTTTCGATATAATTAGCTTCATTTTGTCGTTTCGCTTTAGATTTGGAAATTATCCAAAAAATATAATTAGTCTCCACAGAGGACCTTTTAGAAAAAAACTTTTACTTTACATTATCTTTTTTATATTAAGTGTTGGTGCAGATTTTTTGTCTCGTACATCTAGCAGAGTCAAATTGATTAAATATTTAAATTTTTGACATGTGATGTTGAATCCCCAATAAACATTCTCCAATCTTGTAATGGCATCATATTTTTTGTGGCATACGAGCAATTTAAGATAATAAATTAATTAATTTCTTTGTGCGCGCGCTTGTGTGTAATAAAAAATATCGTATTTAAAATAGGTTAAATTTGGAAATGTTGCTGTTATGTAATCTTTTTGCATGATTGCTCATTTTCATTATTATCTGGATACGTTATTTATATTGTCATAAAAAGGATGGACGCGTTGAGCCATTTAGCAAAATGTTTTTTTAAATGTTCCTGTGATTGGAATTTACTGCAATATCTGAGTTTGAGCTTCTGATTTAAATGACATTTAAAAAAATTGTTTACACATTAAAAATGGTGTTCTTTAGTTCAATAAAATATAGCATTTATCTTTCTTAATCAGATAAAAATCGGAGTCGTTACTTGGGAGTCTCTTACGACGTCTTGGTCGAGGTCGTTGAATAAAAAAGCCGATCATTTCAACATAAGTAACGATCAATAAAATCTCCATCCCAAGTTATATCAGGAGAGACTCTCTGCAACGATAAACTTCGCACAATATGCCATAAAATTATTGTTGATCATCTACTGTAAGGACGTAGAGATGACCTCAATAATATTTTTCTCACATATAACCTTTTATCAAATATGATTTTAAAATCTGTAAAATAACACATAATGCCTTTCTGATATCTTCAGTTTTGACATGGATCCAGAGCAGCAGCTTTACACACCCAAGATAGTATACATTGCTGCTGTGCTAGAGATGCATGGGGACATCTGAGGTTCTTCATTGGACACGACAACATATCTTCAGTTTCTTCTATCCTCGCTCATAAAAGGACGATATCTATTCGCTCCAGACAAATTCTCTCGTGAGGTTAATATAATATTCTTCTGAATACTGTGAAAGTATAATCATAGTACAATTCATGTTCATTTTGATATTAAAAAAGACCACAAAGCTATATATATACATATGTTGATATGTAGAAAACATTAATAAAAATAATCATATTTACACTTTCCGGGGGGGGGGGGGCAATGCAGAATTATATAAAAATTATAGTTGCTTATCAAATAGAGACGAAATTACGAATTCATCTTCCTAAAAATGAACGTAACAATACATTTTAGTTGTAGATATGATTATAAATATAGTTATAAATTGTCTAGATAAATAATATGAGCTACTGTACGATAGTAACAATGTATATACCATCATATATTATATAGAGCGGTTACATATAGAGCTATAGTCGCATACTAATAAAGCAATAATATTGTTTATCTTTAAAGCAAGGTAATAAGACCAAATCCAAATAAATAGTGTGTGACGTTTCGGTAACAGCGTTGTTACCATCTTCAGCCAATAGTACTGAACAACGCTGTTACCGAAACGTCACACACTATTTATTTATTTGGATTTGGTCTTATTACCTTGTTTTATAATCTATAATCCAAATTGTGCCTTATTAATTGTTTATCTTTGTATCTCAAGTTTCTGTCACGATATCTGGTGAGCTAGAAGTAATCTTCCAGGCGCTCAATTGAACATTCATCCGTTGTTCGCTCTTACTACACGTTTTTTTTATATTGATTTACTTAGATCAAATATTTAAGCAGATTTACCAAAGCCAAAACGAGTATTTATTAAGCATAAGCTATTTTAGCGCGCCATATGTTTAAAATGAATAAACTTTAGCGAATTTTTTTCGTTTTTCAAATGAACACTTTCCCACTGTCCTTACAGCGATGGAAAAGTATTGGAAGGCTCATCAGTGGTAAATCCTCACAGCGGGTTCTCCAATGTAAATACCATGTCTCTTTTATTAGTCTGCTCTGATATGCAGGGGTCCATCACTGATGAACCAAGTTCTCTCCTAAATCTTTATTACAGATGGTGCTCAAAGGGTCTGTAGAGAATTATCATATATTTAAATGTTATTAAAATAGAATTTATTTTACTCTATTGTTTGAAGAATTTATAAAAGTATACAAAAGAGAAAATACTACTGGTCAGAAGTGAATTCGGAGAGCGTCCAGTCTAATGCTAAGCTTTTCCATTTGAGTCCACCAGTTAGACATCAGAATGTGGTATGTATTAGGATTTTCTTTAATCGCTCTTTCGAATTGATATCTATTACAACGCTATATAGCGAAAATATTCTTATGTAAAAATTTATAACCCCTTAAAAAATGTTTCAATCGTATTTTAAATTTTATTCAAATATATATGTTTCACTCTTTTTACTACGCAAGAAATCCTCGAAATCCATGTCATTTATTGAAAAAAAAAAGTATAGAGCTTCAAATTGGAATCTTTAAGAGAAAAATGGGTCAGCCCAAAAAAAGCAATGACAACTGTAATTGAATACGCTCTAACTCTCGACTTTTTAGAACGGCCGGAATGGTAATGGGCCAGAAGGCTTAGCTAATCGTCAGGCAAAATTTATCGGCCACTCCTCTCGTCAATTTCCCTATTGGCAGGCTTGAGGAATACGGGGGTGGCCGTTGCCTCGTCTTTCGTTTAGAAGGATTCTCTCTGTCCTCTCTTACCTTTCATTAGAGAAAGAGTTCTCTTAATGCAATTTCTCAGGTAGAGAGTCTTCGATAAGTAGGAATTGATGAATTGCTTCTAGGTTAGTAATGGATCAAGGATGGGGAGAAAGCGATTATGGGAGCCAAAATAGTCCCTGAGCCTTCCCCTGGGTGGCTGCTCCCGAGGGAGTGCAGGTTTCCTCTTTGTTCCCCAACCCTCCGCCGGCCGTATTTACATATCGATTCTGACGTGAGCGATTTTCGTTAATGCTCTCTTTCTTTAAAAAAAAAGTATTTTCTTCCGCTCTCACTTTCCTGTCTTGATTGATGGCTTACACGAATGGATGTACTCACTGACGTGGTTGTTGCAGCGTATTGCAGCGCGAAACTCTCCCTCGACGCGCTCTGTGCCCAAATCAACGGGGACGCCCAGCTCTACTCCATGTTCCGACGTGAGTCTCATCCTGATGCCTCGATCAACCTGGAGAGATTTTGAGACCAAGATTGTAGAACGCCTAGCTATAGAAGTATACTTTGACTGTTGTGAGATTTTTCAATCTGAAGAGCACCACCATTGTCAACATAATTTTGTACTCCAGAATAATAACCAATACAATTTTGACTTCATTTCTAAGAGTAAATGTTGACAAATTTCGCTATCTGTTTAAATAATTTATCATTTTTAAAATAATAATTTTCCCTATTTACACTCATGTATAAAATTAAGGAAGTAGAAGCCGGTCGTCTATTTTTTTTTTTAAGGAGACAGATGTTATTTTGTTCAAACTTGTTTATATCGTGTGTTTATATCTTTCAGAGTTAGTGTCTGAATCCCGATATATATGCTAAAAGGGAAAACCTTTTTAAAGGTTGCCCATGAGTGCACTTTATAAATGTAAATGGTTGCATTTAATTATTTGAAAATAGTATAAGAGTTGAATTGTACTGGGTGTGTGTGTGTGTGTGTGTGTGCAGGCAGATGAATTAAGAAAAAGGCATCTCCTTATCGTGAAACTAAAAGTTGCTGATGGCTTGCACCATCTGTCGGAATAAATATTTAAAAAACGAAACGCGCACATGATTAGCTTTTATTGCTTAATAAAGAAATGGTATTTTTGGCCAATTCTGGAATAAATAAAAATCAACAATTAATGATATTTATTTCGACAGATTGCACAAGCCATCAGAAACTTTTTGCTGTACGATCATGATATGCATTTTTTTTTTATTCAACTATATGTGAATGTCTCCTCGTCATTTTAAAGTAATTTCTAACGAGAGTGAGATAATTAAAACACAAAATTACCCATCATTAATATATACATAAATATTGTTCTGAAAATAGAGCAATCCATACTTAAATCATTAGATACTAAAAAGACATATATTGGATTGAATAAAGGATTTATTTGCCAATATTTCGGTTGGCTGAACGCCAACCTTTATCAAGACATTACATTTTTGTATAAACAAACTCAGCGCCGCATAGTGTTATAATATCACAGTTGAAAATTTAAAAAATACAAAGTAGGTGGGGGAAATTTGTGCACTTTTATAATATTTTTTCATGCACAAATTTCCCCCACCTACTTTTTATTTTTTTAATTTTCAATTGTGATATTATAACACTAGGCGGCGTTAAGTTTGTTTATAATACAATAATATAAATATAATTGTTTGTATACAAAAACGTAATGCCTTGATAAAGGTTGGCGTTCAGCCAACCGAAATATTGACAAATAAATCTGTTATTCAATCCAATATATGTTTTTTTATTATTATCTAATATAAGTTTAAAAAGATAACACGTATATTGTCATATTAAGGTGAAACATTAGTCGTCTAGGAATGAGTTTCTTTTAATTTTTTATTACGATTCTCTATAGAACAAGATAACAAAAATAACAATAAATATCATGATAGTTAATTTTATTCTCCTGTATATAGAAGGGCTTAAATTCTAGAAAACTAAGGATTCGTATATTAAAAAATTCAAATAAATCCATCCCTATATGTCTGAAGATGTCATCTTAATACATGGGATTAATTTTCAAAATGGCTATATAATTTACACATGTAGATCCTATGTACCCCCCAAACTATGTCAACTATACACCAACTAGAACTATTTAAAGTTCTAATTAATGTAGCTATCGCATGTAGATCTAGAAATGTTTTAAAAAATCTTAATTTTAAATTGTTTTGTCGGCTAACTAATCTGAGAAAGAAAAAGAGCGAGTTTTAATAAAACAAACGAGGTCAAAAAATAATTAGAGCATATTCAACCTAGCTTTTTAATAAACTTGGAGTCTTAAATAAAGAAAGGAAGAAATAAGATAAAAAGGAAGTCACAACAGATCCTTCTTTTACCAGCTTAAAGTTAAAGATAGTTTACAAAGTGTTTAAAAATAAATTTTCTAAAGAATTATATTTTTGGTGTTTGAAAAACATGCGTTCTACATAGACTATATTAAATAATTACAACCTAAGACATAACGAGACATCGTTAGCTCTTCAGGCCTTTTTTTATTTTGCGCGTTGTGATCTTGTCCTCGCAGGTCCGATAATAATAGTTAATATTTTACGTCTGACTTAAAAAATATATATATAATGCTAAAAATATATCTTGGTCAAAATTAGTTTGGGGAGTCTGTCTTAGTAGGGATCCGAAACAAGAGTAGTGGGATTAAAAATGTAAGATTAAATTGTAAATAATGGAAATGAAAATTTGGATAAATTTTCATGAAGAAATGTGATTTTTTCAACGGAGAAAATTTCTGAGATGAGTAGAAAAGGGAAAAAACGAATTAATATTGAAATAAAAAAAAAATAGCGAAAACTTGATAGTGAAAAAATGATGATATAGATAACGTTTTCTCTCTATATGGTATGATGCCTGGAAGAAGAAAAGATTAAAAGTAAAATAATAGACAACTCAAATGAACGGATAATGGGTCGTCCATATTGTCTGAATTGAAAATGGAATTTGTTCTATCCCTCTTATAGCAGAATGCAAGAAATACCCTAAATGAACTTAACGATCTTTTCGCAAATTTACTAACTTTGAACTTAATTTCGAAATGGACAATCTGTTTTCGATTATTTTTTTTCCAATAAATACTACATACCAATGTATCTATAATAAGCACTTTAAATACATCAACGCAGAAGACGGTTTCTATTTCTGTCCGCCTTAGATCTTCTTGAAAGAACTGCAAATTCACTGAAGACTACAAGAAGCTAAACTGTGACCTCTGTCGTTTGTATATATAACGGCTGACCCAAACATCAAGACAGTAAATCCAATTGTTGTCATCTCTACAGCGTAATTTCTAAGCCGAAGAAGCGCAATATGTCCCTCTCTCTCAATAGCAGTCAATAACTGCGTCCGTTGAACTACACATCAGATATATCTCTATTTGATTCTATACACTCGGACAAGATTTTTCTCACCTAATACATAGCATTACGATGCATGTGATATGCACATATTCTCTATGAGAAATACCACGTGTCTGCAAACTACGCGCCATATCTATCAGAATATACATTTGATATAACTCTATAAAAGCTTCGAAAATAATTTTTATAAGTGAGTTAAAGGAATTAATGCGTAGGAGGAAGAGTGGCAGGCAACAATCTCAGAATGATGACTTCACCACCTTAATTAACAATTGAAAAAGAACCAGGTCATGCCAAGTGAGGTTCTGGGTCTCGCCCAATTTTTCCGCCCGCGTTTAGAGCCCGTTATTGGGACTCGACCCCAGATACCAAGGAGAAAGATCAACGAATTACTATTATAATATGACAAAGGTCGAATCTTTTAAAAGGAGCCTAGTTTAAAATTCCTATTATGCCTGAAGAATTTTTTTAATATATTTTAACAATTATTCTGATACACACAAATACAATAAAGAAAAATATACTCAAATAAAAATTAATTCCGAGAGAAAAGTTAAAACTATGAAACTAATGGGATAGAAAAAATTTCGAATGGAACTGAAAACGGTGGACATTTGGCAACTGGACCATTATCTTCACACTTTTTAGGATCTTTGAAGCAATTCGAATGTTTTCACAATATTGTATCGTGGCACTGAAGTGTACAAGGAATTGCCACGAATTCAACACAACGCGAAGATCGCTATAAAATATTCAACAGAGATTCTCCTACTTTTTTAAAATTTCATTGTTGGAAATGGATATAGCATTTCAATGAAATTTAATAAACTTTAGTGATGCGTTACATATTTTTTTTCGAATTTGATTGAGTATATATTTTTGTCACCAATTAATTTTTTTTGTGGCTTGAAAATTTCATTTTATCAGACGACAATGAGTAATATTCTCAGAGAGATTAAAAAACGGGTACAAGTTACATCAGAAATAAAAAAAAATTGAACCACAGAATTCCAGCCCGGTTCAGAAATCTGTAGTTATTAGATGAGTGCTTACCTCCACCAAGGCCAACCGTATTATGTGGCAAACTACCCAGCTGGAAAAAAACGCAAGTTTTGAAGAGCTATCAACGACAAAAAGTTCCGCCACAAAAGCTTCCCTCGATTGCTCAAGTTGTTTAATCAAATCACGTTAAATTACTCGCAGGGGACGACCGAGCAATCTTTATAATGCGATTCGGTAATAAACCTCTCTCCGGCCTCTTTAATTTTTTTTTTAAATACGAAATGTAAAAATATAAAGGAAATTACTTTCAATAAAATATATATTCATCCTAAGTTTCTATAAATGAATTCCCAAAAGACAACAACAAAATTTTTCTTCTCCCTTTTTTTAAATCCAAGTTTCCATCAGCAGAAACTGCTTGGTCGACGCCGTCTTTAAAGTTGAATTCACATTCTAATAATTTCAACTACTTTCAAGCTACTTACAGTTGGTACCCACTTTCATATTTATCATCGACTCTAAAAAATATTAACTTTACTTATCTCGCAAACACATAATAGCATACATAAAAACAAGGAGAGAGAGAGTTTCACCTGATTAACAATATTAAATATATATCCATTTTAATTATATATGCTCTCTCTCGAGTGAGAGAGATAATATATATATATACAACGTATTCGCATTGTTAAAAAGAGAAAAAAATCCTTTTTTTAACATCTGCGAATTTTTGTTTCAGTTGGATTACAGGTTGAATTATAAAAATATAGAGGTGTTGGAGAATGCTATGTGTTTTATATTCCACTGCCCTTTTTCTTCTGAAAATATGTCAACATATATCCTATTTAAATATATAAAACTTGAAACATTATCGAGCTATCTGAATACAATAAATGAAACTATTTTGGACGACTTTCTTTTAAATAAAACACTTCCGACTGTCCTTACCGCTGCACAATAATTAGGAGAGCCTGGTGTCTCATCAGTCGTGTTCCTCCTTGTTGTGTTGTTTATCTTTTATAAACTACAACTTATATATTTATTATTTAATTATAATTATTTATTTATTACACACATTTAAATTTAGTAAAGATTAATTATATATTTACAAAACACCGTCAGTCTATTGTTCTTAATTCCATTTCTTATATTCACATCACTTATATATTTCACACTATTCTACATATTCCTCCCTTGTTTAGTTAGTATCTAATCATGTCCTTAAATCTAGAAGGAACATGTATTTGTCTTCCACTTCTAGTGATGACAGTCTTGTTTTCATTCTCATTAGGTGATTCATTTGGGTATAAACAGTCCATATCAGATATAGCAATCTGCTCTTCTGGTACAATATCTTCCAAGGTTGCTTCTTGTTCTGGTAGATATCTTGAAGTACTAGGAAGTTCCATTCTAATTTCTGGAGTCTTAATCAAAGTGGTATTCAAATCAATTCCTTTGTTAAAATCTTGTAAGACATTGGCATGTCTTAAATGCTTTGCATTCCTAATGATAAAGCTACCTGTCTCAGTATTGACTAACTTGAATGAATTTGGAGATATAGTCTCTAGAATGATAAATCTTTGGTTGTCATAATTTGGTGTCAACTTGCTTTTCATTTCAGTGTTTGCGACATAAACAATATTACCTTTCTTGAAGTCATGAGGCAAGGCCTTATTCTTGCTATCAGCATATTTCTTCATTCTTTCTTTATAGGCTTGATTATGCTCCATCACTTCTTTATCCATAAGAGAATCATTGTCATTTATATCATTGAGCTTATTTCTAATTTCCCTGGAAAAAAGCAATAATGCTGGTGTTTTCCCAGTAGAAGGGTGTGGAGTCGACCTGTATGCCATTAGAACACATTGAAGTTCTTCTTTCCAATCCTTTCCTTGCAATTTTACTGAAATAAGTTGCTTTTTTAAAAATCTGTGGAAACGTTCAATTTTTCCATTGCTTTTAGGATAATATGGTGACACTCTTATATGTTTTATACCTGATTTCATAAAAAATTGCTCAGTATCTTTGCTTACAAATTGAAGACCATTATCTGAAACTATTTCAATGGGAAATCCATATCTTGCAAAAATTTCTTTTAATTTTGAAATTATAGTTTTCGAAGAAATATCATTTATTATAATCGCTTCCGGGAACGATGAATAATAATCAATAAGTGTCAAAATATATTTTGAATCAATTGGTCCAACTAAGTCTACTCCTACTTTATACCATGGTCTAGGAGGTATTGGTATGGTTGTTAAAGGTTGGTCATGCCTTAAAGGTTGATTGACTTCACAAATGTAACAATTCTTTATACGTCTTTCTATATCTTTGTCCATATTGGGCCAATAGTATTTTTCTCTTAAAATTTGTTTAGTTCTAGCAATCCCTTGATGAGTTTCATGAGCTAAGTCTAAAATATTTCTTCTAAGTTCTGTTGGTATAACAATTCTCTTTCCTTTTAAAATGAGATTATCATAAACTGAAAGTTCTTCCTTAAATTTGTGCAAACTTTTAAGTTCATCATCATCAATTTGATATGGCCAATTTCCAGTTTGAATTATTTTAGTTAGAAATTTGAAAAATGGATCTGCTTCACTTTGCTTACAAATTGAAGACCATTATCTGAAACTATTTCAATGGGAAATCCATATCTTGCAAAAATTTCTTTTAATTTTGAAATTATAGTTTTCGAAGAAATATCATTTATTATAATATCATGGATTTCCCATTGAAATAGTTTCAGATAATGGTCTTCAATTTGTAAGCAAAGATACTGAGCAATTTTTTATGAAATCAGGTATAAAACATATAAGAGTGTCACCATATTATCCTAAAAGCAATGGAAAAATTGAACGTTTCCACAGATTTTTAAAAAAGCAACTTATTTCAGTAAAATTGCAAGGAAAGGATTGGAAAGAAGAACTTCAATGTGTTCTAATGGCATACAGGTAGTGATACAACATTCATAGGACTTGAAAATTTGAAAAATATTTTTCCTAAGTCTCAAATAACTTCCTGTTGAATATTCCTTATTTTTGTTCCACGCTTTATAATTTCTAATTCGAAACTTGCTTTCTTTCCTAAAATGGATCTGCTTCACTTTGCTTCTTGATATCATTGAGGGAAATTGCCTTCATTTCTTCTGAAAATATGGAAAGTACTTTTTCTACATAATCATCAACAATATTTTCACATGAAATATTTGTTAAAGGTTTTCTTGAAAATATATCTGCAATATTTCGTTTGCCCTTAAGATACTCTATTTCATAATCATAAGGTTGAAGTCTCCAACTAAGTCTTTCAATTCTTGGTGGCAAGACTGTTGCCTTCTTGGGATTAAGCATATAAATCAATGGTTTATGATCTGTCTTAAGTACAAATTTATTTCCCCATAAATAGTCATTGAAATGCTCAACAGCCCACACACACCCAAGAGCTTCTTTCTCTATTTGTGAGTATCTTCTCTCAACATTAGTCAATGATCTACTTGCATAGGCCACTGGCTTTTTGCTTCCATCATTTTGTCTTTGTAGTAAAACAGCTCCTAAACCTACAGGACTAGCATCAGCAATTACTTCGGTAGGTGCATTCATGTCAAAATAGGCTAAACATGGATTTTTTGTAAGAGCTTCTTTCAATTTTCTGAATGAGTCCTCTTCTTTCTTGCTCCACTTCCATTTTATGTCCTTTCTTGTCAAATTATTAAGTGGTTCGGCTAACTTTGAAAAGTCTGGAATGAATTTTCTTAAAAATCCGCATGTACCTAAAAATGATTTTAGAGAATCTACATTTTCAGGTTTTGAAAAACTTAGAACACTTTCTATTTTCTTTGGATCAGGTCTAATTCCATCTTTACTAACAATATGGCCTAATATTTCCAATTCATTTAGAGCAAATTTACATTTACTTTTGTTTAGTTTGAGTCCAACTTGTTGAAATCTTTCAAATACTTTTTTCAGTCTTTGATCCAATTGTTCTATAGATTGCGCATATACAATCACATCATCTATGTAGCATAACACTCCTTCTAAATGAGACAATATTGAGTTCATAGCTTTTTGAAAAGCTTCAGGTGCGCTGCAAAGTCCAAAAGGAATTTTGCAAAATCTGTAGCATCCTCTGGGTGTAATAAAGGTGGTCAATGGCCTGGACTTTTCATCAAGTTCAATTTGCCAAAAGCCTTTTTTCGCATCAAGTTTAGCAAAAACTTTTGCTCCCTGCAATGCTTGCAATATATTGTCAACTGTTGGTATAGGATATCTCTCTCTAACTATGGCTTTATTCACTTCTCTCAGATCAACACATAGTCTGATTTCTTCAGTACCCTTTTTTGGGACTGCCACAATGTTTGAGATCCATTCAGAAGCTTCATGGACTTCCTCAATAATGCCATCTTCTATCATTTTGTCTAGCTCTTGATTGATGGCTTCTACCATTTTATATGGAAAATGTCTGCATCTCTGAGCTACAGGAGTAACATTTTCTTTTAGAGTTATTTTTTGACTATAACCCTTCACATTTCCTTGACCTTGAAAAAGGTTCATGTTTTCTTGTATCAAATTATATATATCCTTCGGAATAACTTCCTGTTGAATATTCCTTATTTTTGTTCCACGCTTTATAATTTCTAATTCGAAACTTGCTTTCTTTCCTAAAAGAGGTTCTGCTTTACCTTCAATCACAAAAATCTGTTCCTTTATAGACCTTTCACCCCATGAAACATCTGCAAAGAAATATCCACAACATGGAAGAGGTGAAGTTTGTCCATAGGCATAAAATTTCCTTTCTGTACCATTTAAAGTTGGCATTTGAGACTTAGGAAAAATATTTTTCAAATTTTCAAGTCCTATGAATGTTGTATCACTACCTGTATCAATAGTCATTGTTATTTCCTTTCCATCTATATAGATACTTTCTTTGTTATCAGAGCCTAAAAAGAAAGTGTATTCATCTGAGTCTTCATTATTTTCTGAAATATTTTGAATATTTCTTTTCTTTCCTTCAATATTTTTATATTTATTTTTATTTCTACAAACTCTATTAAGATGACCCATCTTGTTACAAAATGTGCATTTCATATTTCTAGCTCCACATTTATATGGAGGATGTGTAGTTAAGCCACATCTATAGCATTCTTCCAAATTAGGTACACTTACCTTGGAGGTGCTTCCTTTTTGATGGTACACATTATGAGCTTTTTGTCCTTTAACAGTTGATTCATTAGCTGCTTGGAAATTATTTTTATAGTTTACTCTATTTATTGAGGTCATATCTTCATTTGTCAATACTCTAAATTCTTCTTTGGCTGTTTCAAACATTCTTGATATCTCAATTGTTCTTTGAAGATTCAAATTATCTTGTTGCAACAACTTTTCTTTTAATTGCCTATTATAGCATTTTTCTATTATCTGATCTCTGATCATGTCTTCTTCTAAATTTCCAAATTCACAGGATTTGACTAATTCTCTTAGGGCAATGACATATGAATCAATATTTTCATCTGTATTTTGTTTTCTTTGCCTAAATTTAAATCGTTCTGATACAATATTTTTTTGTGGTGTGAAATATTTAGTTAAAGCTTCTTTTGCTTTTTCATACGTATCTTTTTCTTCTGGCAAATTAAAGAAAATTCTTTGGACTTGTGGTCCAAGGCAATGCAAAAGTGTTGCCCTTTTAACGTCATCTTTCTTTGTTGAAACACCGCTTGCTAATTCATAAATTAAATATGAATTCATCCAATGTTTGTACTCGGAATACAAATCTGTAGCATTAAGGTTCAACGGTAATGGAGACGTCAAATTATTTGCCATCTTCTGTTACGCTTATTTAATTATTATTCTTTTTTTTTTTTTAATCCTCGTCGCCAAATATGTTGTGTTGTTTATCTTTTATAAACTACAACTTATATATTTATTATTTAATTATAATTATTTATTTATTACACACATTTAAATTTAGTAAAGATTAATTATATATTTACAAAACACCGTCAGTCTATTGTTCTTAATTCCATTTCTTATATTCACATCACTTATATATTTCACACTATTCTACACTCCTTATCCAGTGATTCCTTCTTTTCACTCGGTCCTACCGCTCTAATATTGTATTGGGCTACTCTGCTCAATATCCGACAACTGAAAGGAATTCTTGGTTAGGTTATTGAAAGAACTAATGAACCAAACCCTCCCCCAATATTTCCCATTGCAATAAGGACAGTGTGAATTGTTTATTTGAAAATAAATCGTTATAATTATTTTCGTTTCTTCTATCTACTTAAGGAAGTTGTACCTTTTAGTATGCATATCGGGATTCAGACAATAACTCTGAAAGATATTTGATACACAGTGACCTTTATTGAAGATATACACACATAAAGTGTGAACAAAATTGTCTCTGTCTTCTTCAGCGATATCAAAGTCTTTCCACTTCCTTGAGTATTGTCCAAGAGTGTATATACGATATAACTATATCGTTATACACGTATAATGTATTGTATTATACATATAATGTATTGTAGTAAATTGTTAGCGATAATGCTGTTCTTCAGGCGACGCTCCTTCCGTCGAATGTCCTTTCACCGGGCCCTTCAGCTTCACGTACAGCAGCGGCCAGAAGGAGTGCTCCTACCCCAAGTCACTGGTGGAGTCCTGCACGCAGCCCTCAAGTCTGCTCTTCAAGTTTCAAGCCTGCGCCGACGTGCAGGGCTCCGAGAGCAGAGGTGAGACATGACCCCAAAATAAAATACATGCATGCTATTCATAAAAATATTTTTATCTCTTATTATAAAGAAAAATATAAGAGAATAAAAGAACATTGAGCTTTTATTATGAAAAATAACTTTTGTAAAGATTCATTTTATTATATGTTTGAAAAAAACTTATTACATTCTACCGTTTTTGTTCTCTTTTTCTTTATTTATTATTTTTGGTGATACAATGTTATACTCTAAATGCATATTTCTATATAAGAATATATATAATAAACATTTCAATTCAAATTTAAAAATGATCATTATCTTCAGAATCACATATTTTCATTATAGCCCAGCTAGGTGACCTCAAACCTTTTGTTTCATATACTATATATATATATACTATATATATATATTAAAAACAAAAAAGGCATATTCTGAACGCGCTAACATGCGCTTTTTTTTTTGTCAGAGCGGTCAGCATATATATATACATTTTCTGTTTTTAATATCTACACCTGACCTCTTTTTCTCTCTCTGTTCTTAAAATTATAACCACAAAAAAACACACACATATATATGAAAAAACAATAGAAAAAAATAAAAGATAAGTGGGTCAGGTGTTGATATTAAAAATAAAGAAGGCATCTCCTGACAACGAGCACATATGCTTTTTAGATGGCAGAGCACCATCTAGTGGAGCAAAAATAAACTAAACGTTTATTTAGCGTGCTCCGTGATATATATACATATATATATATATATGGGGCAAAAACATTGAAAGTTTTATGAGCCATTATTTATAAAGGAGATAAAAATAAACGGGATTTTAAAATAGTTCTTTTAATTTTTCGAAATCTGAACGAGAGAAGAGGAAACACTAGCCAGTGATGTATAATATTAAAATAAATATATAACGCGAGAGCAAAGATGTAAATTGAGCAAGCTTTTTTAACCAAAGGCTAATTTCCTTTTATTGATATTTCATTATATAGGGGAATGTTTTTTAGGCATAAAAATAAATATTTGGATGTGTCAAAAAGGAAGTTGCAGTGTGTCAGAGGCGGTCTATAATCAATCATCCTCTTTCTAGATTTATGGCAAGGAATACTCCGATGGCTTTCTCCGGCGGCCGCCATTCTCACTGAACTATTATTGAGGGAGCTATCGAGCGCTGTTAGAACCTTGCCAATAATATCTGCGCTTTGCATGCTGCGGGGAGTTGAATAGTGCTTGACAATAAAATCTATCAATATTAATAATATTGATTAAGTTGTATTTTTTATACCTTTGACCACAGTGTTAAAAATATTTTAAATGAGATGCTATATGAAAAAATAGTACAAATGTTATATTGTACTGGGATAAGGTGCATAAATTTAGAAAAAGGCATCTCCTTATCGTGCAACTGAAAGTTGCTGATGGCTTGCGCCATTTATTTGGCCAATTCTGGAATAATTAAAAATCAACGAGAATAGTTGATATTTATTCCGATAGATGGCGCAAGCCATCAGCAACTTTCAGTTGCACGATAAGGAGATTCCTTTTTCTAAAGATATGCTATATATATATACTACTTCCACTAGTGACTTTGATATGCTCCTGTAGACCTGCGCTTTCATTTCCCATTCCAGAACCTCCAATCTCAATATTAATATTTATTAAAATGTTTTTTTCGAACGCTCCAAAAAATATTCATTAATTATAAAGTAAGAAGATGCCTCATTTTCGTATTGCGAATTTTATTCGTGCCCAAGAATTGAAATATTATCATAATAAATTGAAAAACATATTTATATTTATTTATAAATATTTAACTGTCATAGGTGAAATTTTACATTTTACCTTGTCTAAAGGACACCTAGAAGGGTAATGGTTTGCATTCTATCTTGCCTATCAGAACATCTATAAGGTGAAGGTTTGAGTTCTATCTCTCGTATCAGGACATCTAGGAGGTGAAGGTTTACATTCTATCTCTCGTATCAGGACATCTAGAAGGTGAAGGTTTGAGTTCTATCTTGTCTAACAAGACATCTAGAAGGTGAAGGTTTGAGTTCTATCTTGCCTATCAGGACTTCTAGAAGGTGAAGGTTTGAGTTCTCTCTTGCCTATCAGGACATCTAGAAGGTGAAGGTTTGAGTTCTATCTTGCCTATCAGAACTTCTAGAATGTGAAGGTTTGAGTTATATCTTGCCTATCAGGACATCTAGAAGGTGAAGGTTTGAGTTCTATCTTGCCTATCAGAACATCTAGAAGGTGATGGAATACAATATATCTCTCCTATCATGATATTCAGGAGGTGAAGGTTTACATTCTATCTCTGCTATTAGGACATCTAGGAGGTGAATATTTGCATTCTATCTTGCCTCTCAGGACATCTAGAAAAACAACAATTGAGAATTCCTAGCATTGTGCCATATAATTAATCACATAATTTCGCCACAAATATGAAATAATCTCTTAGACGTGAATTTCCGAGATGACGCCTTCAAATAATTTTAAGATCCGTAACTCTATATACAAGTATACGTGTAACTTCACAACATTAACCATTCAAGCAAAATTAGCTCTTTCACAGGCTTAAATCAATAAACATCAACTTTTCCCTAACTAGGGGACTAAAGCGTTGCATGAAAATATTTATAACCTAATTTTTAAAAATATTCAAAATCATTTTTGAAACATTATAGTGTTACTTACGCTTTTGTATTTTACTCTACTATTGAGAGTAAAGGAATGTGTCTCTATTTATACTTTCAGGAGAACTAGAGATAATAACCTATAAGGGTAAAATAGATCTAATACCTCCTTCTAAGGAATCGATACTATGTCTGTAACTCAATCTTTCTGATTGTATTCATTAGATAAAAAAAAAAAATAGTTTTAAAACCATTCTCAATATTTTTTATTTAATGATTAATACAAATCAAGTATGAACGTATTAATTAGCTTCTATTTTCTTTTTGTGAAGCAAAATAAATTGATATACACTACTAGTTATTGGCTGTTTGGATAAATGGCAAGGTACTAGGTATTGCTGAAAGATGATAACTTATGATAAGGTTTATCGGGTTCATTAGGGGTAGCAGCCAGGTGTAGCTCCCTGTACAAGAAGCCCAGCCCCATACCAAACAACTTTTTGCATGTTTAAAGATTGGCAATATGCAATCACCAAGGTATTTTTAATCCGTCGTTCTCTAAAATTTGGACCTTTGTCTTCATTTGTCAACCAAATTCTGGATTTATCGCTTCAATTTTTTTTCCAATGTTCAATATCTATGTTCTTTAGACAGCCTTGGTATTTTTACAAATGGCATCTCCTGATCGTGCAACTAAAAATTACTGATGGCTTTCGCCATCTGCCGGAATAAATATCAACTAATATTTGATTTTTAATTATTCCAGAATTGGACAAATGACCTTTTAGGTCGTTGAGGTACAGCTTGCACCACGCTACAGAGGGCCAACAGCCCGAAATGCGTACGTGGTTGGCTTTTATTGGTTAATCAAGAAAGGGTATTAGGAAAATTCAGGAATAATTAAAAAATCAACGATTAGTTGATATTTATTCCTACAGATGGCGCAAGCAATCAGAAACTCTTAATTGCACAATTAGGAGATGCCTTTTTTCTTCATTTATCCACCTGATCCCAGTACAATTTTATTTTGTACTATTTTTACTTAGTGTATTTTAGTTTTTATCTTCAAGTAAGATGAGTTTTTAAAATTATCTTTGTTTTTTTAGGTAATAAAGTTCCAAAATTAATGAAAATATTCTAATTATGTGCAAAGTAGAAAACAAGAAATGCGTTAAAGAGTAAAGTTGAAGAAAAATAGCCCATCTTGTTCGTGCAACTTAGTGTTGATGATGGCCCACTGCCATCTATCAGAAAAAAATAAATAAAGTGATCGTTGCTTCCCTTTTATTTGAAGAAAATTTTGATATATATGTTTTTAAAAACCTTTTTTATAGAGAAAATATAAATTTAAAAATAGCTTAGCTTCGCAAGAAAAAATAAATTGAATAGAAAGGAACAGCGTTTGGCACTCGATCTCTTTAAATGTTTATCCTTAAATATTGGATGACGGTGATGGATAATCTTCAAATCAAACATCCAACGGAATGCTAACCCTAAATACCTCTCAAATTAGATTACAATGGGACAATCTGAACCTAATCAAATCTTAGTATCAACTTAATGTAATCCACTCTCGACTTTACGCGGAATAAAAACAAAAATTTTCACTAGAAAAGAGAATACACCTTTTTGTTAATCATTCACATAAATAAATTAGGTACCTTTCTTTTATCTTTTTGTGGCAAGTGTGTTAAATTTTACATTAAGGTTTAAAATATACGGTATTTTCTTCGTGTAAAATTTAATTTGACTTTATGATACATTATGCGGGTTTTATTAGATTTACTTTCTTTTCGAAAGAATTTTGTGTTTTAACATTTTTAATTGCGCTTCCAAATTAAATTTGTTTTATTTGTCTGAAATATTTATTTTCAGAGTATTGAATTCTCCTTCATGAGATTTTTTAGTGGAATTTCCTTTTTCCGGCTTCACATTAAAGAGATTTTATGTTTTATCATTGGAATTCTACTCTTTCGAGAGAAACTATATTCCTTCTCTAATTTCATTTATTTATAACCTCATAAAATTTTATTATCCAAATTTTTGAATAAAATTGTTAGTAGATATATTGTATATTAAATTGAGAATGTAATGCGAAAATAAATGGTTTTATAAATTATAGTCTAAATTTATTCGAATTAGATTTGTTTATATATATATTATATGTGTGTGTGTTAAAAATAGCTAATCAATTTATATAAAGTTATTAAAACAATGTAAAGAGTAATGTGTATTTTATTAGAGGGTATCTATTAAATCGATTATATATGTGTTATAGGTTTTGAATAAAAGAATATACTAAACATGATGGCTTAGAGAAATTAGGTTCAATTGCGGACACATTTGTATAAAATTAGAAGAATACGCAATTTTATTATTATTATTTATTTATATAATATTCTCCCATTACACATGACTCCTATTGGAGGAGTGAAATTGATTCCCCACTTTTTTAATGACAAAAAGAGATACTGGCTCAAAACTCCTTAGCTCTACAACTAGGCAAACGATTTTTGAAAACATTTTATAGAACATACGAGAACAAACATGGACGCTGTCAGCCAAGTCACTTTGACACTCTTATTCTTAACAGCGTCATCAAGGTGACGCGCGCGCAGGTTATTTCTTCTCTGGCAACGTTTGGAGAGGTAGTCCCACAGATTCGCCAACCGATGGTCACTAACGGTAAGGTACACGGTCTGCTACTGATTGGTCGGCAGGATGCATGCACAAGCTCGCTGGCCGAATGTAAAGCAGAAGTGGTTCTATTAAAGAGCGTCGCACAATTTTATAAAGCTATATATTTTTAGGTTATATCAAAACAATCATTTAATTGATTCTGAAACCAAATATCATTACTAAGTCCAAAATTTTCTTATCTCTTTTTATTTATTATTTACATTTTTAATATTTATTTTCTGGTATAATTCAATTTTCTGTCGTATATACGACGCGTCGAGGGTTTAATGACTCTATTATACGCCTTTTAATCGTCGTAATTCTATATAAATATATATGTAAGGCGTCTCCGTTTTAATAAAACTGCCATTCAGTCATTGTCAAAAGTTTGCATTTAACAATTTATAGTCAAGATAAACTTTTAGCTTTCTCTCTGTTTTGAATATTTAAACTATTTCTGAGTTTTTATTTACAAACATTTTTCTACCCCCCATCATAAACAACTCGTATGATTTAAATCAACCAATAATCATTTAGTAAATCTTCTATCATCATACAAGTTTTTAACTCAATAAATACACATCTAACTTCGTAAATAATTTATTTTAACAAAGGTTAGAATCCTATGTGTGGGTGTGAGAGAGAATTGGAATTATTATTTGCTCAGAGCAAAATTTGTTTCCTGATATTTTCATTTATATTTCTAAAAATATATATATTTTATAAGGATTATGTATTTCTTGAAATTATCTTCAAGATTGTATATCAGTAAATCATATTGATTTTAGAATCTTAGGCGTAAGGTAATTTTATGCTTGAACCACACAGAGTTTTTATAAAATCTCTACTGGATTTTGGTTTTAAAAGGTTTTAAAATTGGCTACAAAGCTTTAGTTTTCTACGGAATTTTTTAATAAGTAATCGAAGGTTTGGGTGGTGGTGGTGTCTTGTCCAATTTAGTGGGAGAAGCAGCACAAGTAAGGGACTGTCCTGTAGGGCGAAGTACGGTGTCGTGAACCCCGAGCCGCTATGGTAACTGTGAAATTCGGAGGTTTTAACACACATGTTATTATCCCCTTTGATATCGGTCTCTACACATTAGTGCTGATATTGGAAAATAATGGCAAATAGAAATAAGGGTGTAGGAGACCAGATTTTATTTTAATTCATAAAAAGGTTTTGTCTGTTTTTGGCGATTATTTTCTCACTCCAAAAAGAAAAAGAAAAAAAACGCCGTTTAGCAACATACGCGGAGAATAGATTTCTTGTACCTTGTACCTACAATGTTAGGATGTCTGCGCCCTATAAAGAATGGGCACTATGATGGCTGAGAAAGTCTATTATTTGATTTATTCATTCTCTTTTGAAAAATTTAAAATACTTCATTTGAGTATCGCAGCGAGGCCATTCACCCCTTATGCCAATGTCTTGACACCAATACCAATGCCTTAATACGCTTATACCAAATGGCTTGATACAATGCCTTAATATTCCTATATCAAATGGCTTGATATCAATTTCTCAATAAGCTATATACCAATGGCTTGATATCAATGACTTAATACACTTTATACCAATGCCTTAGTACGCCTTATACCAATGGCTTGATATCAATGACTTAATACGCTTTATACCAATACCTTAGTACGCCTTATACCAATGGCTTGATATCAATGCCTTACATCGACTTATACCAATCGTTTGATAGCAATGCCTTAGGACGCTTTATATCAATGTCTTGATACCAATACCAATGCCTTAATACGTTTTATACCAATGGTTTGATACCAATGACTTAATACGCTTTATACCAATGCTTTAGCACGCCTTATACCAATGACTTGATATCAATACCTTAAATCGATTTATACCAATGGTCTGATAACAATGTCTTAGGACGTTTTATATCAATGTCTTGATACCAATACCAATGCCTTAATACGCCTTATACCAATGGTTTGATACCAATGACTTAATACGCTTTATACCAATGCTTTAGCACGCCTTATACCAATGACTTGATATCAATACCTTAAATCGATTTATACCAATGGTCTGATAGCAATGTCTTAGGACGCTTTATATCAATGTCTTGATACCAATACCAATGCCTTAATAAATCCTATACCAGTTACGGTTATTGGTATTTTTAAAATGGCATTCTAACGTTCCAGTCATATTTACGACCTGTTTTTCAAAACTTTTCCCTATTTTTAATCTCCGTTTCTATTTCGACATTGGAATTAACAGCGCGAGTATTTTAATTACAATAAATCTTTATTAGCGTCTCCGTAAGGGATACTGATAAAGAAGTACTAATATATATGATTCAATATAATGAGTTCGTTGAAAGTTTGCACAAATTGGGAATTGTCAAATGTTTATAATAAAAAGACTTCGTGGTGATTTTTTTTTGCATTAACAAACGAATTTCTTTCAAAGTCGTTGTTCCGAGTGAATAGTGGCGGCCATTTTAAACAGAAGCCAATGGGAAGGAAGCGATCAAATCTGGTTCAATGGCTGCCACGCTGAACATTCGTCAAGGTCGTGGCGCGAATCACTTAAGCAGTGGATCTGCCCGGCCTGAACGTGCCCTGCCTGCCAAGTCGACCCCCCAATGCCACGCCCTTGATCCCTGTATTGGAAAGATCTAATATGATGGAGTGCCTCCATTTGCCTTATTGTAAGACCTTCCCCACATCGTTTGAATTAGTATCGATACTAAACGGTCTCTTTGGGGCTTCAAACCTCCTTTAGAAGCTATCAATATGATTGATGGTCCTTAGCAAGGGTATTTAAGTTTGATATTAAGGAATTTATATTTTATTTATGTGATATTTTAGCTAGAGAGAGAGGAAGAGAGAATTTAGAAATAAATCATTTCACTGTTAGAATTAAAATGGAATTCGAACATAAAACATCTTCGCAAATATGTTGGAAATATTAGGTCTTGCGAAATACATTCATATCGACAGTTGAATATATTGAAATGATTTTGGAATGAAAATATCCGTACTTTAACAAATGAGATTCCTTTCTAAATCAGCAGAAAATAAATCCTATTGGATGTATCATTCTGAACTTTAATTCGCCCAACGAGATATTCTTCATACAAACCAGGTAGTAATAATATCTGCTACATTTTCTAAAGAGCTTTACTATAGCACAAAATTGTGATTTTTTTTGTACGGATTTGAAAATTGGAGTTAGATTTTCTATATATAACCAAAATTCCTCCTAGACTTCTATTCAAGAGTAGTTTTCATTTATGGAAATGAAATATACCCAACATAGAATTTCAAATTATTTTTCAAATAGAGAAAGAATATTTTCAAAATATTTACAGAACTATATTATCTTCAAAGTATTATTGAATGTTGAATTTTCCTTTCAAACGATACCTATATTTGTGCAATTGTTAATTTATATAAGCCGTTTTCGTTAACAACATTCAAATCTACATTAATATATGATAATAGATGTTAAATATATACAGCTATATAAATAAATATATGTTTTTATTGTAAAAAGAGACACTTGAACATGACACTTTCATTTAATGTTGTCTAAAGGGGGTTAAGAGAGCAGTCTCTTTCAAATGAAAAATGCTTTAATTAAGCAGATGTTTAAAGTATAATATATGAGAGAGGCAATCTTACAGGTTGTCGACGCTGTAAAATCCCCAGAGAGAGTGTTTTTGTAGCATCATGCTGTGACTCACACGATGACCCAAGGTCATCAGAAGCAGCAAACTAAGCCTATCTCCGTCTCAATGGCGGCGCTGCTTGCGAGTTAAATATACAAATCTGCAAATAACTCTAAGGATATTCAAGATATTCAAGAAATTTTTTTTCGTAAACCTTTCCGGGGATACACCTAATAATATCCCAAATTTTCACGGCGATTGGATGTATGGTTTTTGAATCCATAGAGGACACACACACACACAGACAGACAGACATTCAATTTTTATATATAGATATCTACTGCCCTTTCTGCAATGGAAAAATTAATGGGACGGCGTCTATAATAGTTTCGGATTTTCATAACAGATGGCGCGCTAATGCATCATAATATATATATAACAAATATATATTTATATAATTATCGAAACTATTTTTATATTATTATTGCTTTAAAGCATATTTAGAGAAATAACGTTCGGTACTAAACATTCTCAATTTGTTTTTTTCCTCTCAATAAGTATATTAATAATTGTGTTTATAATACGCACACAACGAATTATCTCAAATAGATAAATAAAGGCTGATATATTGAAATTAGAGCTTTGACTATTTTATACATCTCTCAAATATGAGATATTATAGTGAATATTATATAGTTTTTAAATAAAAATTATATAAGAGGAGGTATATATATAAAACTTTTAAAATTAATATTATTACGTGAAAATAAAAAGCTACACTCTCGTCTGTTAATTCTATTCAGTAATTGTAGAAAATTACTCTGAAAAATATTTGTCTGTCCTCGAAATTTTCTTCTATGATCTATTTGAGCTTTAAAATCAGGAAGATGTGAATATTAGTTGTAATTGAATTGCCTGTAGGTATATTATATGTAGATAGACAAGTTCTAAACCAATTATAAAGATTCTATGTAAAATAATTTGTCAATCTTCATCTGTATCAATGAATTGTTGCAAGACAATATTCTATTTCCATAGAGAGAAAAGGAGAAGAGAAAAAAAGAGAAAATGTGTAAAAAAAACGAATTTTTCCTAAGTAAGAAAATATGTCGGGGAGGGAGTGCGTCCTCTGAAATTGCCCCTGGCGTATTTATTTGTAAAATACATTTATATCCTTTTTCCATATTTTATAAATACCGCAAACAAAAATCTTCATTCTGACTGGAGCGTACCTTTATTTTTCTCCCCTTCTTGGTCCAGGCAAACTTTGTTCCCAACCACCTTCTAATATTTGGAAATGTATTCAAAATATTCTGTAAGGAAATATTTGTTCTATTTCGGCACGCTCTGGGCGTCAATACCACATTTCTTTACCGCTGTTGTAGGTACTGCAAATGTTTGGTAGACCCCACATCTGATCGCGATGTTCTTTTTGTGTCTACCATAATACACCTACCACTACTAATAGATTAAAACGTCTTTTTATCACATTAATGTACAAAGACTATAATATTATAAAAAAGCAATCGACAAATCAAGACAACTTCCAAAGTATTCACAAAAACAGTCCAGTCTCAGGTCATGGTGCTCTCTCAGTTTGCAGAAAAAAATTGTGCAAGCCATAATAAGTGAGATTTATAATCTCATAGTGTGTTCTCTCATTGATTTACCTAGCCGTGAAAACGTTTGGTTTCTATATTTAATCGGTAATAATTTTTCTCACTAAATTTCTTACTAAATTTTGACCTTCTGGAGCTGATCGTATTGTTCAAGGCTACTGGGTTGAAATCAATTTCTTTGACTATTTAATTTTATTTCTCTCGATGATATTAATGCAAAGGTGGAAGATGCTATACTTTATTTTTGCTTTATTAATTGGATATTTGGCATGCTGACGATTCCTTTTTAAATCGCATTAATTAATTTTTCACATGTTTTTTTTTTTTTGGTCCATAATGTGAGACATTAGATACGTACAGCTTAGGCAACCAATACATTGGGCGGACAGAAAATATCCCACCAATTCGCTGTTGACTTTATAATTCGAATTTCCTTTCTCGACTCTCTCCTGTCTGATACCATATTAATTATTATTATAATAATTTAGAAACTAAGGACACTAATAATAATATATAGTAGTTAAATAATCTCTATCCGCGAAATAGCAATAGAATATAAAAATATAAAATTATAAAATAAATAATGTTTCCAGGGCTAAGTTTCTTGTATAACTTTTTATTTTCTTAAGCTTTCGAACTTTTATCAGCCCCTCTCACGACAGGAGTTTTATATTAACTGAACTAAACCCTGAAATGATACTCCCGTCGAAGGACTGATAAAAGTTCGAAAGCTTAAGAAAATAAAAGTTATACAAGAAATTTAGCCCTGGAAGCATTATTTGTTTTTTTAAATTAGAGATCAGAGAGAATAAAAATAGTATAATAACATACAATTTGTTTTTATATCAAAATATCTGAAAGAATAATTCGTGTTTCAAATGGACTAGATACAATACAAGTCTTCAATATATACAGATATATTAAAAATGGCATATCCTGACCAGGAGCACATGTGCTTTACAGAAGGCAGAGCGCCATCTGGTGGAACAGAAATCAACTAATCATTGATTTAGCCTGTTCCCTGATATTTGGCCAACTCAATTTCTTGATAAATCAAGAAAGGCCATCCACGAATTGATTTATCAAGAAATTGAGTTGGCCAAATATCAGGGAACAGGCTAAATCAATGATTAGTTGATTTCTGTTCCACCAGATGGCGCTCTGTCTTCTGTAAAGCACATGTGCTCCTGGTCAGGATATGCCATTTTTAATATTGATATCAACACCTGATCTTTTTATCTTTTATTTTTTTCTTTCGTATTTTCATATACAGATATAATAGGAGATTGCGATAGGAAGGCATTCATGTACCGGAAGAGGCACCTCTCCCTTTAAAAATTCATTTAAACAATGCCTTTGGTTATTCACCTCTTCACAGAAGGTAGAGAAAGAGAGGTGCCGCCTTCATTGCCCAGGAATATCTTCTCTCCCAGCAAAATTTGAATACCCAGGTTGACGTTATGTTGATGTGGTGGCATATTCTTTGTCATCAACGGTGTGTTCTGTACTGAGATGATAGACATAAATTCATTATTCTAATGCATTTCAAAGGGAGAGGTGACCCTTTCGGTTTATTTATTCATTTTATAATTTCACACAAGCGAAAGAGGGTGAGTGCAAAGAAGGTATCTCTTGCTATGTGCATTCTGGAAAGAGGTGATAAGGAAAAATAATTGTTTTGATGCATTTATAAATGTAGGAGAGACTTGCCCTTTCTCTCTATAAGTATTTATTGGATAAAATGTTCTGAATATATATTTTCATTATTTATATAAGCGGTCGAGAAGTATTTCACAGCTGGGATCCGGGATTGTATCCCGCATTGAGCATTTTTATCTGAAGAAATATTGATTCAATGGCTCCCAATTCTTGTATAAGTCCATTACCACGGGTCCAACGGGGCTCCGGCACACTTTCAAGTGCAAAAGTCGAACTGTTTTCTACATGTGTATATATGTGATGCACTTAGAGTAGAAGCAGTCCCTATCTACCTGTACTATAGCATGAATAACATGGTCTGTACGTCGTGTACTTGGGATATGTACTATCCCAAAATATCCATAAAATACGTATTAATATTCCTTGCAAAATAAACTATATTTAAAGGCATCTACGGGATAGGATTGAAGAGATATTTAAATGTTTGCGAAGGCCGAATAAAATCAGGTTAAGGTACGCTCACACGCCTGGTTTACACCATGATTTCAACATTGGAACCTGAACAAACCTAAAATACATTTGGAATATAATTGAGAGTATCCCTTTTCCTATTCACGTCTCATTTCACTTTCGTAAAAATTTGGCATTAATATTTTAAATAGTATATATGTACCTATTCTCTCTATATGTTAATTTATATTGTTGCACCAAGTTGCAGCTTTGCAGGGGCGTCGACCTGGGTTCCTTCCTTCTTGGTGTTATACACGTTTCCCGAGCGGGTTTCCATATTCAAAGCAAATAAATAAAAGTAAATGAATTACCTCTTAAAGTTAGGGTTTATTTATTCGTCGTCTTCCATGTAGGTCTTGATCCGCAGTCTTCCTCTCGGTCCTCCCTCGCTCCAATAAGCAATCAAGATATATGTACAATAAAATATTACAAAAGGAATGAAACTATAAAAAGGAATGATGATAATCTAAATAATCTGTTTTTAAATAAATATTAAATATCATAGAATATTTTGAATAAATGTAGGGCGCATTAAAATTGATGCAACAATATTATATATTTTCTTTAATGATATGATTATCTTAGTAACCAATTTTTATAATATTCTGTGTATTATTATTCAAAATCTATACGATAAGCTGTTCAATTGAGGAGAAATATATTTGTGAGGCCAATATATATATATATATATATATATGAAAATAAAAACATATAAAAATCAATCTTCTCACTATGGTATTCCCCCTTTCCATATAATATTCTACAGTAAAATTAGGTTGACGTTAATATTTATTGACGAATGAAAAACTAGCCAGACGACAATAAAATAGAAGTGTCATTTATTATCTTTTTTATGGAGGTCGGTTTGATAACACTATCTGGAACTTCTTAAAAAGCAAGCGTCACGTCAAATTGTAAGATTTCTAAGGCCTTTGTCTCCTGAACCCCTCATTATCCCATCCCGAGCTTTCTGAAAAATGTTTTTGTTCGTTTTTCTCCCATCTTCCGGTCATCATTTCAAAGGATAACGCTGTTTTTACTTGTCTCTCATCTTTGCTCCGACAATCCTCTTTGTGTTAGGCTTTTCACGCCGCGTCTTCCAGCTTGGCTCGCGACGACGAAAATATCCTAAATAGACTTAATTCACTCTCTTTTTTCACTCTCTAGTCCATCTCAATGGTTATTTAGAAATCTATCTTGTTATGTATACACACAAATTGTGCCTTATAAATTTATTTAAAGAATTAATTTCAAAAATATATATAAGAAGAATAATTTAAGGAACATAATTATATTTATATAGGAATAACTATGTGTATATATATATTATAGAGTGATAATAATGTTTTTTAGAATTTTTAATTAACCTTTTAATTATCAAATATCGTAAATGAACAAATGAATTTGGGAGCAATTCATATAAATTAAAATATAAGTCTTCGTTAAATTGATATTAAGCTTCTACGATTGAGAACCAAAAATTATAATTAAAGATAACATATGGTAAAATGAAGAGGTATGTATATTTATATATTAATAGAGGGGTATGTGATGAACATGCACAAGCCATTTATTTATATTTATCAATGTTAATGAATGTGTTGCTTTAATATTTGTATATGGATATGCAAAATATTAATTATACACCTATATATATTTGCACTCTTATAAAAAAATGAATATACACTAATTCAGGAAAGAAGGTTCGTCGGTTTGGAAAAAAAAAAGATTTTTGTTCTTTCCTCGAATGCGCTCTTCTATTTTATTAATATACCAGGCGCGATATTGAAAATATTGCGCCTAATACAGAGGAAACAAACAAAAAACACACAAATTAGAACTTAGAATTAAATATTCAAATGTATTATCCGACAGAGAGAGTACATAAAATGTATATAGACAAAGTGGCTGATGTAAGAGAGTTAGAACTTTTAGATCAAAGAACATACAATGTTTCACTTCTGCAAAGTTCGGACAGTCGTAGATAAGGTGAAGAGAGGTATGTTCAGTTTCTCCGCAGGAACAATTTGGTGTTTCTGATTGACAGATGCGCTGTTCCGAACGCAGAAGCCTAGATTTCCGATGCTCCGAGGTAACCTCGCGCCAGCTAGGGATAGCCGAGAGCACCAATATTCCACACCGTCCATTACATAATAGAGGGGTGCATATGTTAAATAAAACCTTTATTTCATTTTAAAATTATATTTCCTATAACACACTTAAAAAAACTCTGTAACGTCGAGATCTGTAAAGCCAGATGTCGCGGCTTTCCCTATATAAATCATTGTTGCTGTTTTTCTTTGGCGGACTCAAATATTTTGTAATTATGTAAATAGGTTAAGAAAAAGGCATCTCCTTATCGTGCAACTGAAAATTGCTGATGGCTTGCGCCATCTATCGGAATAAATATCAACTATTCTCGTTGATTTTTAATTATTCCAGAATTGGCCAAATACCCATTCTTGATTAATCAAGAAAAGATAACCACTGACGCGTGGTTTTTTTTTTATCAACGAGAATAGTTGATATTTATTCCGATAGATGGCGCAAGCCATCAGCAATTTTCAGTTGTACGATAAGAAGATGCCTTTTTCTTAATTTATGCACCTTATCCCAGTACAATATCACATTTGTACTATTTTTCCACATTATGTAAATACGTGTTTAATTTTTATTTCCTTTATTCTCTCTCTACTCGTCTTAAGTCAGGTATTTCTTCCTTAGTTATTTGTATCATATGAAGGGTTTCATGTTATCGTATCATCTTCACCCTACACGAATCGATACCAAATATAAAGAAATAAAAAAAACATTTATTATTATTGTAATGTATCATCATTAGAATAACTTTCATTGATAATAAATGTATTTCTTTAAAATGCATGCAACATAAATAAATAATGGCTATAGAACGCATCTATTTAAATTTATTATAATTCCTTAAGAGAAAGAGAGAACTCTGAAAAATGTATAAAGGTCCAACTAAATAAAAGCAGAATGAATACAGAGAAATGTTATTTATGAAACCATTATTATGGCAAGTGTCGCGCCTATGGTTGATGAAGCAGAATCCTAATGGGAAGCTTGCTCAAGTCGTCTGCTCACTGACATCCACCTGATTAATGGTCCTCGAGCCCTTGGGATCTATTTGTCACGCTGCGCCTATGAAAGTAATTGGCCGCGCCAGCGCAATGGTGGTCTCCAGATAGCATACATCAACACACTCCTCATGTTTCTCCTCCACTCACGGAACATGAACTACCTCAGTTAACATATTGCAGCAATTTACCACCCATTCGCCAAAAGCCATTCGCGATAGTAAAACTATTTATATGGAAGATAACATACGATAAACATTTTCTTTTAAAAACTTCAAATATTTACAATATCATTTTTATTTTTCAATTATTGTTCACGCTAAAGACCCTCGTTAACTGATTTGTCTTCGAATCAAATTAATAGCGCATCAAAGAGATATAAGATACTTAAAATTAGGTTGACACATGTTCTCAACTCTTGAATACATATACTCTAAAATCACGAAGAACTTTAGTCATGTTCAATTTTCAGAGAAAAATAACATTACATAAAATGCATTGCAAACCTCATATATATTTCAGTATGTTAACTATAGCATGATAATTGTATAATAAACATTATTATAACACTCAATGAAAAACACATTACGTTTACACATTACACATTAACATTACGGTAGTATATACTGCAACAATGAATTTCCTTTGGTATACAATAATGGAAATAAAATTTAGCATTTGTACACTTGTGTGTGTGTTGTGTGAGAAGATTCTATAAAGTTATCAGTAGTAGGTTGATTCTCTCTCTCTCATGGGTGTTGCTAACAACGTGTCACAGTGCGTCGTAAAGGCAAGCGAAGATTGATATCGAGACAAAACAATCCGCAGATGGCTATCAGATGGCTGGCCTCTTATTATCGCAGCACGACGCTAGCCATCCGGGAAGATGAAGTAACTATTAATGATAAGATGGCAGCAGTCATGTATTGATTTATCTACTACCGACGAGATGACTTGTTAAATGGGCCGTGATTAAACAGCTCCTGGTCGAACATGGGTTTCACATAATACACCCATTACTGCTGCCAGCTCATTCTATTGATATTTATAAACCTTTTTATTTCCCATCTATCTTCTCCGCCATCCTTTAACTTTGAACAACTGGCTTATTATATATATATATATTTAATATTAATAATATTTTCTTTTATATATTATGTAGACTCTTTAGTTTTTATGGGGGCACAGGTTTCTTTTTTTATACTTCTTCTGATGTCAATTCATCAAATGCCTGCATCAATTATCTGATTTCAGGACTTCATCTCTTATTGATCCCATAAATACTAGTTCTCAAGTTGAGTGATCCTTGCGTTCTGTTTACACACACGCCAAAAGCTTCCCGATGTTCTTAATCCTTCGGTGGTACTATCACCTTGTATATTATTTTGAGATAAATGCTAGGAAGAAGGAGGCCTCGCTCACACAATAAGGAAGTGCTTGGGGTAATACGAGGTCTGTTCAAGAAAGACTTGTCCCGACCCACCTAGAATAAATCTAGGTCGTTGTTGATCAGCAGACACATTACTCCTGATACCATGTCCATTTACACATGTCTTCCATCGATGACCAAGGGAACGGAGACCTGTGTTTATTAGGCCTGAATTTTTTTATTCTAATGGTAATTATGTCTATTTATCAGGAAATTTATTTGTTAATAATGAACGAGTAATGGAAGAAAGGAAAATTCTGAAGGTGCTAACCCCCGTGTATATGCGGGGTGGAACAGTAGTTCATAGCCGCGGTAGACTGCTTCTAGCAATTTTAACATTGCGTAGACACCTCTTGAAAGTTTTATTTTCTGCTAAAATATTTTATCTGTAGTTGGAGCACCTTTTTAGATATTAGTTATTCAGAATTGTTCTTATCCCCTCCCCCCTCAAAAAAAAAAAACTTCTGTATTAGAAAGTTTCAGCAAATGCTTGGACTCTTGTCTTTTTGAGGCATACCATTATTCGTTTAAATTTTCTTTTAAAAGGAAATATTTTGCATCTATCTTTTCATCTTTATTCTTATGATTAAAACTTTATCCCACAAAATCAACATCTCTTGTAACATCTGTGGAATCATTCTTCTGAGAAGCATTCAATATTAGAGGAATCCATCTAGCAAGTGATTTCTGAAAATAGAGATGTTCAAGAACGATTGATTCTACAGGGTCTCTCCATACATCTTGGCGAAGAGTTCTCCAAAATAATACTCTACGAAAAATATCATCATTTCTGACATCACTTATTATCGGTACAGATTACACAAAGGTCCGACTACGCTTGAATTTTCTATTAACAATTTAACAGAGCTATACAATAGAGCCTTGTTTTGATAAACAGTACAAGCATATCTTCTTTCATTTTAAAGCGAAATCATCAACAAAGAGAAAATGAATCGCTGATCTGGTATACAGATTGTCCCTCATGCCACTTCGGCCAGTGTTCATACTACTACTACTAGGTAATTTACTTTTAGATGGCTGTGATGACTTAATGTTATAAACTGTCACGATTTAACAAGAGGTTCCAAGATCGGATCCCGCATTAAGTACTTTTTTTAAAATGTTCTTCAATGGCGTCTGTCTCTTGCAAAAATTCAACCGCAATGTATAGACATGTGGTGTACTTACAGAAAAATTGTATTTAAACTGTCTCTATGTTTATTTTCATGGTCATAGTTTTATGGTTTTAATGAAATAGAAAATATTTCTTTGATTGGAGTTAGAATACCAGTTATATATCTATATATGTGAAAAGTGAATAATGGTCAGGATATGCCTCTTTTGATTTCAATACCTATATATGTAAATCAGTTTTTAAAATTTTACAAAGAGAGAAAAATATTTCGAAACAAATATAATTTGAAGGAAGTAGAAAGTTTATTTTAAAAATGTTTTTAACTCTGTGGTATCGAATTGCATTCACAATTTCTGGTTAATAAAGTTGCAATTGAGAGGCCAACTTAACGGAACCTAATTTAGAATTATTGTGGGGGGAGGAAGGATATTGGGAATGGAGGAAATTACGTCGACGAATATTTCACCTTATTGACTCATTGGTCGATTTCCCCTCTGGAGACATTTTATTTAGCTACAGACGATGTTTGAGAAGAATTTTTATGAACAGATGAATTTAGCATTGAAAAAAAATATTTATTATTATTTGGAATTGGAGATGAGGACAAAATCCAGGTAAATTCAGGGCGGAATTTCTTCCAGATAATAGCAATATAATTCTGCAGGGGCCAATTGAAAAAACGCTTTCTCTACATCATGTGCATCTCTCGCTGCTCCTTCCCGGATA
The DNA here is from genome assembly GCA_030710605.1 of Cordylochernes scorpioides. Lineage (NCBI taxonomy): Eukaryota > Metazoa > Arthropoda > Arachnida > Pseudoscorpiones > Chernetidae > Cordylochernes > Cordylochernes scorpioides. The sequence continues at coordinate 167,055,398 of CP092886.1, forward strand.
GTTGTCACCGCAGCAAATTCCCATCTTCCAGGTTAACAAGAAGGCTGGGTTCAACTTCTGAAAAAAATTCGAAGTCTATTTTTTGAAAAATAAATGCGTTTTTAATTATTTTGAGAATGCTAACAAGTAAGTACTCTAGTGAACGATTGCATTAGTGGTGCTAAAGAGTGAACCACAGCACCACATTTGGAAAATTAAGACAAAAGGACAAGCTGCATACCATTGCTTCGGGCTATGGCTCTCATCAGTATAGAGGGCGGCTTCGATTTCATAACATCTTACAAAAGGGGTTATGAAATCGGTTGAATTTACCAAAATGGTGATTAACACTTTCGACCCGAAGGACGTGCGTCCTTGCCGATTTTGCCTAAAGCCCGAAGAACGCGAATTCGCGTCCTCGATTTTCAAAATTAAATATAAAATCGCTGGCGATTGACACGAATTCGCGTCCACCAGGATCTTGTCCCTTCTTGTCTATCTATCAGTGGGTTGGGGGAATGTCAGCTTACCTTATATACATGTTAAACGTCACGTGAGACCACAGCAGCTCTTATTGCCTGCCTATGCAACTGTGGAATCGTCCGTCCTCAAAGTGTTAAGCTAGTAATGTGGCAGGGGCCAATTTTCAAGCTATAATGCAACATAAATTTGCGGGAAGATAAAATTCATGTATTAATAGACAATTTCTCCTTTTTTTATTCATCAGAATGATACACAAAAGGAAAGAGCCACAACAGTGCATCATTCTTATGCATAAATAAAGAGAGAGAGAGAGATGTCTCTTTTGGTATGTGAATTTTATTCTCCCGCAAATTTATGTTGTTAATAGATATATACATTAATATTGTCACGTGGAAAATTAGGGAAGTCAAAAACTTCAGGATGAGGAGGCAAATTTATTTCAGGCAAGAACAAACTAAGAATGATAAATAAAAGATATGACACGAGGGAAATTTACAGAGTAGCAAAATATAAACATAAAAATGACCACACTGTTAATAAAAATAATAAAATTAATAAATACTTTATAAAACTATTTTAGAGGCGTAATATTCTTTTTTTAAAATAAAACAATTTCTACTGTCCTTACTGCGATGGAAAAATTAAAGGACAGTAGAAATTGTTTTATTTTAAAAAAAGAATATTACGCCTCTAAAATAGTTTTATAATTTGATAACAGATGGCGCTCTAGTACATAATAAATACTTTGTTACAATATAAACAAATAACGCGCGCCTTCAATATATAGCGAATGAAAGCATCAAGATGCCAATGTTTATTTCATTCATCAAATCTCTACTGTCCTCACTGCGGTGAAAAAATATATTGGGAGGGCTTGGCTCCTCAGTGGTGAACCCTCCCAGCGTGCATGTAACCGGCCAATATAAATCGTGAATAGAATAAAACACTATAGTAGAAAGAGGTTTAAAGAAAGGTCAAAGAATCGAAAAATGTGAAAAAATATATACATATTTATTGAAATCTAATAAATCAATCTATAAGGTAATTTTTTATATTTTGGGGATATATTGCGACAAAATTGGGCGATACTGACCCAATTCTGGCATGTAGGAGCTCGGCCCAATGTCTCCGGCTGCGATGTTTACAGACGGGCGATCAGTGATAAATGGGCAAGCACCCTTCCAACGATGACATTGGGTTTTATCGCCCTGGTTTCATACATTTCTGCCACATTAACGTATAAGGTATATGGGCAATCTATAGTTGGTTTTATCGCCCTGGTTTCATACCATTTTGCCACATCAATGTATAAGGTATATTGGAAATCTATAGTTTGTTTTATCCTCTTTGGTTTCATACCATTCTGCCACATTAATGTATAAGGTATATTGGCAATTTATAGTTGGTATTATCCCCCTTGGTTTCATACCATTCTGCCACATTAATGTATAAGGTATAGTGTTAAACTATAGTTGGTTTTATCGCCTTGGTTTCATACCATTCTGCCATATTAATGTATAAGGTATATTGGCAATCTCTAGTTGGTTTTATCCTCCTTGGTTTCATACCATTCTGCCATATTAATGTATAAGGTATAGTGGTAAACTATAGTTGGTTTTATCGTTTTAATATGGTGCTTCCCTAAAGTATTATTTAATATATAGAATGCGAGATGTAGAATGGGGATGGGGCTAATGTATATTTACACTAGAGAATATATGATGATTGGAAAATCTCCAATGTGTTAAAATAACTGAAGATTTGGCGCTTCAGTTGATTTTAAGAAATTTAAAGTATCAATTCCACCTGTCACCAATAAAACCAAATAAAATATTTTAAAACACCTTCTGAATGATTTAATTATTATTTTAAAACCAAATAGATTCAATTTCGCACTAGACCTCTTTAGTTTATCATCCTGACTCATAAATATTGCTTTTGGGCAATTTTTTGAAACGTAAACATTCGCAGTAGTTGATCCAGTATTACCTGTTGTAGTAAACGAAATAAATGCGCTACAAATTATAAAAATAAATATACAACCTTTCGCATTGAGTTTCTTTTATTATATTATATTATATTATAAAAGAAACTCAATGCGAAAGGTTGTATTTTTATTTTTATAATTACCTGTTGTAATTGTACCATCTCTCTATTCAAAATTATAAACTATTTTTAGCGCACATGTTTCTTTTTAAAACTAAGAAATTCCCTAAGATATGTGTGACCACAACTATGGTGTAAAACTAACTAACTGTAAAACTACGTCCGTATCCCATGATAGCACACTCTTGAGATTTGAGGTTAAGGGATCTAACGTCGGTACCCCATCGAATGATAGCACACTCTGGAATTGAGGCTACATTTATCTAACGCCCGTACCCCATCGAATGATAACACGCCGATAGATGGTAGACTGCCTAGACTGAGGTCTGTACGCTAAGTAACTAACATAGCTCACATTTCCAGTACAAGTGTATTAATGTGTTCAACATGTGTGCCGCAGTGGAGGAGCTCGTGTGCCATGCCGTGTGGAAGGAGGGTTCTACGCGCTACCTCGTAGGCCGCCTGGAGCACAAGATGGCCAAGACTGACGAGGACAAGTTCCGCTGCTTCGTAAGTGTCCCAGCTAATC